>REGO01000082.1:6097871-6139924 GCA_010120015.1 Rhombomys opimus | reverse complement strand
GTCCCCCCCTATCAGTGGACTTGGAAAGGGGCACAGTAGTGATGAGGGAGGGAGGGACTGGGAGGGAACGAGGGTTCGGGGCACGGCTAGGATACAGAATTAATAAAATGTAACTGATAAAAAATAAAAATAAATAAAAAAAAATGAATGTGGCGGCTGAGTGGTTCCTTCAGCGCATGCTGTGGGTCCTGTTGGTCCACCTGCACTGGGTTATTCACACCTCTGGACACTTTCCTCAGACTCCCCACATCCAATGAATTCGCCCGTGCTCCGACTCTCTTCATTTGACCACCAGGAGCAGCCCTGCTTTCTCCCGTGTGGACACTGACCCTGCGCGTTTGGAGGTGGATGTTTTGGGCTTGTGTACTACACATTTGGTGTTGACTAAAAATAGTCAGCCTCTGAGTTTCCTGCAAACACTGTCCGTGAGGGCCGGGAGGACACTCCTGGTAGCAAAGCCCATGCCCTGCAAGTACAAGAACCTGAGTCCAGTCCCAGGCAGGACATGAGAGGAAGCCAAGTATGGTGGTACAGCTGCTTACCATCCCAGTACTGGGGAGGAATGGGCATGAGGATCCCTGGGGGATCGCTGACCAGCCCGGCTTCTCAGATGCGAGCCAGGCCGATGACAGCCAGGATCTCAGAAACAAGGTGGACGGGGCCTAGAAAGACATCCCAGGTTGTCCTCCTGCCTCCACATCCATGTGCACACACACACACACACACACACACACACATGCACACCCTCACAAAAATGCTGTCAATAAGCTCTGAGTTTTGCTGTCTGATCCATTGTTTTTATGTGCAGATGTGGACAAGTTCACAATAATGTCTTAACTGCCACAGTTCCATTATTACTTAAACAATGTTTTTGCCATTTGTAACCAAAAAAAAACTAGTATATTTTTTGACCATTTATCCTATTAGAATATAACCTAGTAAGCAGGGACTAGTGACACATACCTACAATCCAGCACTCAGGAGGCTGAGAGAGGTAGATCGTGAATTGGAGGCAACCTGGGCTACATAGCAGACCCTGTCTCACAAAAGCAAAGTGATAGATAGATAGATAGATAGATAGATAGATAGATAGATAGATAGATAGATAGAATATTTCCTTTTATTCAGAACCATCAAGCCATTAAATTAAAAAAAAATAATATACTGGTCGTTTTCATTGCTTATAGTTTACAGCCTCCCAGATGATTAAATGCTATCTAAAGGACTGACGGACGTGTAGCTTGGAAGATAAAGTACTTGCCATAAGGACAAGAGTTCCAAGTCCCAGCACCCACACATAAAAAATTATATGGTGCACACCTGTAATCACAGCAATAGGGCTGCAAAGACAAAAGGATCCCTGGGGCTTGCGAGCCAGCCAGCCGATCTGGCTGAGTAAGTGAGCTCCAGGCGCCATAAAAGACCCTGGCTCTAAAAATAAGTTGTGCGGCAACTGAGAGGCAATAAGTTGCCTGTCTTAGCTGAGGTTTCTGTTGCTGTTATAAAGCACCATGACCAAAAGCAACACGGGAAAGAAAGGGTTAACTTAATCTTACACTTTCACTGAGGAAAGTCAAGGTAGGAACCAAGAGGCAGGAACTAAAGCAGGGGCCCTAGGGAAGTGCTGCTCAGTGGCTGGCTCCTCGTGGTTTGCTCTGTCTGCGTTCTTGTAAAACTCAGGACCACCCGCTCGGTGGGCTGGGCCCTGCTACATCATAATCAGGAAAATGTTAGGCAGACAGACTCACCTGTAGGCCAGAACCAGGAAGGCATCTTCTCGATCAAGACTCCTCCAGCTTAGCGTGTATCAATTTAACATAAAACTACAAAGAAAGCACCCAGAGTCAACTCCAGGCTTCACATGCGGACACGTGCACATAGAGCAACACATGCATACATGCGCCAGAAGAAAAGATGACTGAATACAAATGACAAACGAATTTGAAATTCATCTTTTCAGACTCTTTAATCTTTCTGTAGGTGATTCTATTAAGAGAGAGAGAAAGAAAGAAAGAAAGAAAGAAAGAAAGAAAGAGAGAGAGAGAGAGAGAGAGAGAGAGAGAGAGAGAAAGAAAGAAAGAAAGAAAGAAAGAAAGAAAGAAAGAAAGAAAGAAAGAAAGAAAGAAAGAAAGAAAACAGCTAAGACCATAACCAGTTCTGCTAAGCAATAAATCTGAGGTCCAAACTGTACTAAATTGTTTCCTTTCTTACACCAGCTCATCTCCTCTTTCAATTGAACAATAAGAAATAAGGTGAAACGATGCTCCCACACCCCTCCACGCATCGTAGCTGCAGGCGGAACAGTTCACCAGAAGGTGCAGCTGGACTCCTTCAGACATGGCTGACAGTCAGCCAGCTTTACAGTTTGCACAAAGTATAGACTTACTCAAAAACAAATGACCATATCAACGGGGAAACAGCAACCTAGTGGTCCTATTGTGTTAAACCATCACTTAACCTGGAGGAAATTTAATTTCTACAAAGTCAAGGGCTGCTGCTGCCTAACCCATCTGTTCTTTGTCGTCTGAACTCACCAGCACCACCGCTTATAAAGAAAAATGGCTCATGTAGCGAGCACGTATAAGCTTTGGCTACCTTAAAATTCAGAAATACTTGGTTTTTATGTTCACAGTGATTCCGCTGCAACGATCACGAGATCATTCATTCAACGATGGATGTAAAATACAGCACTCATCACATCTTAGTGAAAAGGATCTGCATGGGACCACGGGAAGAGCACGGCTTGGTGTCTGTCACCACCAAATCCTCCAAAGACCTCTCCGGGGGTTCCCATCCCATTTCATCAACTCCTGCTCCCTACTATCCCCATCCAAAGCAGCGAGAACAGAGCAGCTTCTTGTTAACTTTGCCCCCGCCCCCAGGGCAAAGCCTCACCTTTTTTAAAATCTCTGTAGCAACTATACTGTAATAAATCGCTGCCTGCTGGGCGACTGAATCTAGAAGCCTGGTGAAAAGCAATGTTCACAGCTCTCCGCTCTCATTACATATTCAATGCACCATCTACAAGCCAGTTTTTATTTTTAGGCCCACTCATCAAATTAAAAGTAAAGGGGTTGGAGTGAAGATAAAGGATTGAAACAGTAAGGAATGCATATGACTGTCTTTCCCGAATCTTTGAGTGTACAAAATGAAAAATATAAATTCTAACTCTTGTAAGAGAAATGCAGAAGGAAATGGGTGTTAATAGAAAGAAAATTGTGTGTTTTAATGCTTGACTTATTTTTCCCATTGTAATACACTGAATTTTGTCAAAAACCTGGAAGGAAATGTTTTTAAAGGGTCTTTTGTATTATTAAATGAAAACTAATTTCATCCCATGAATTTAGAACCGTGACTAACACACAAAAGGTTTCAACAACTATCAGTTTTATGACATATTATTATCATTGACAAGCTTAGCTCTATGTATTCCTTTCCTCCTGTCCCTTTTTATCTCAGAAGAAACCACCTGATCGATGCCGAATTCTGCTTCTTCTCACCCACTCAGACCCTTGTAATTCCTGTCTCTCTTCTCGCTCATTGACTCCTCTCAGTACAGTCCTAATTAGTTCTCCCACACCGTGTGCCTTATTTTCCTCATCTGCCATACAACTTCCCATTTTCCATTCAAGGACAAGCCGGCTGCAATTTCTCACCACCTATTCACTCCACAGCCCACCAAAATTAGTGACTGGGCAAAGAAAGGGAAGCCAGCAGTGCCTGGAATGCGACTCTGAAGTTGGATCACTCCCCAGCCAGATGGCAGCAAGGCCTCCATCTCTGGTGTTCAGTTTGCACTGAGGACCTCTGGCAGGCTGCGGCATGGCAATTACCAAGAATTTCACCTGCAGTGACTTGGAATGGGTGACAGATTGAGGGGATACAGTGGCTTCTGTGAGATTGCTGGCATTTGTGAACATGGAAGAAACGGTAATTATAAGGACTGGAGGATTTGTTTGGTTGTCGCTAAGGGTTATTGATGCACAGGAGAGAGAAAATGATAGGCTCAGTTTAGCCAATTAGCCACTTAAGGCAAAATGTGAGAGTCGGAAGGCTCCCACGGCAATGTTTGCTGATAGCTCTCTCCCACAGCCAGCGGACAGGCTCGCTCTAAGGGCAGAGAAGCCAAGTTCATGGCCCACCAGGCCTCCTGGGCTGACGGACAACTGTGTTCCTGAGGCAGGGATAGCCAGGGAAGGTCCTCACCAACACTGAACTCTGGCTTCTCAGAGCCATCCGAGTCTACAGAACAGCACACAGCTGAGGGATGGTCCAGGCTCGGTGTTGCCTAGGAAAGAGGCAGAGTCTACAGCTGCTGTGCCACAAGACAGTGGACGTCCTCCGTGACAACCTCCCTGCTTATTCCTTCTGACCAGCAGCTACATCCAATGTCACAGCTCAGCATGGCCCTGGTAGACAAACAAGGGGATTGTTCACTGAAAAGCCTGCAGTACCTGGCATTACATCCCAGGAGATTCCAGAAGAGCAACTTGCAAGTGCTGCCCCTGCAGACCCCCACCTTTAAGACAAGCATGTGGAGGACCCCAAGTCAAGGAGAGGCATGATAAGTACACTGGGAAAAATAAATGAACTTGGAAATCAAATGGCTCCAGTACTCTTGATTTCCACTCTATTTTTTGGCTCTGTGATGAAAAACAGTGTTGACTACAAATGTTTATTGAAAAATTAAAAACCATAATAATAATAATGGGCATATCAGATTTTATCAACATGAAACATTTCTAAATACTATCATAATGGCGAAACTTGTATTTACTTACAGTGAGTATTGTTACATTTAATTATATTAATACATAATTAATTAATACATAATAATTAATTAATACAAACTTAGAAGAGCAGGTGCGCCAGGCTTTTCTGACTGCAAACTTGGCAGAAAATGACTCAGGCTACCTCCAGGAAGATGGATTTCCTATAAGAAATGAATGGAAGCAGAAGGAACAGGATGAGCAGAGAAACCCTGGGCCATGTTCAGCTAAGCCTCCCAGAGGAAGAAACGCAGCTTGGAAACAGAAACCCCTAGCACTGTCCCAGGCTTGAATTATCCTGCTGCCTCCAGAGCAGCAAGAGGCAGAGCGTATGCTCTGATGACTCAGGCCTCTCTGTGTCTTCTCCTGAGACTCTCTCCTAACCTGACTCTCTCTCTCCTCTACATTTATAGTATCTGCTTATTCATAACTCTCGTCTCCTCCTCGGGTCTCTCTCTCTGTCTACCCCCACAGCCAAATGTCAGTGTTCCCTATATATCATACAAACAAACACTGTGCTATAACAACATCAGTCAGAAAATCTCTATTTGAACAGAGATCTTGTGCTCGGCACCTTAAAAATAATTGGCATGTTCTGATGCCGTGACCTCTCCGATGAGGTATGAGGAAGAAGACAGCCTCCTGATTGGTGAGTAATAACAGGTGAGCACGGCCACGAGGGTGCAAAAGTGTCTGGGAAACGCAGCCCTGTCTAAGAAGCCACCGGCTCAGGAGGTGGGGACAAAAATGAGTATTTTTTAGTGAAAACTTAATGGTCATCTCTGCACAACTGTTTTCTTTTTTTCTTTTATTGAAAATATAATTTTTTTCATACATTATATTCTGATTAGAGTTTCCACTGTCCCTCCTCCTCCTCCCAGTTCTTCCCCCTCTCCCCTCCCATCACAGTCACACCCTTTCTGTGTCTCTTGTTAGAAAACAAGCAGACATCTAAGAAAAAAATAATAAAATAAACACAATAAGAAAACTCAAAAACAAACAAATCAGAACATGGCAAAGCAACCAAACAAGACAGAGAGCCAAAGAAAAAGCATAAGAAACACATATAGTCACAGAGTCACACATGCTCTCATGCATAGGAATCCTATAAAAACCCCAAACCATGGAAAGGACCTGAAGATTATTTAAAAAGAAAAGTCCTGAGGCAACATTATGAGGCAAACTTCCACCGATGGCACTGAGTTTGTTTCTGCCAGGTTGGGGCCTATCCTTGAGGGTGGTCTGTCTCCCCTAGTGAGACTCCCTTGGAGAAAACTAACTTTTCACTTGCAAGTGGCTATCAGCTGGTTTGGCTATGGGCATGTGCCCACTTCTTGTCAGCTCTAGGACCTCCTAGGTCTAGTGCAGACCACAGGTCCCGTGCATCCTGCCACAGTCTCTGTGAGTTCACGTGTGTGCCAGCCCTGCAGTGTCTAGACGGCCTTGATCTCCTGGTGTCCTCCATCCCCTCTGGCTCTTACACTCTTCACACCTGCTGGTCCACAGGTGTCCCTGAAGCCTAAAGGAACAACTGATGGAGACATCACTTCTGGACTGTCTCGGGTTTCCCATTTTTTACATATTGACTTCCTGTGGGTCTCTGTATTTGCTCCCCTCTGCTGCAGGAAGAAGCTCCCTTACGCTGGCTGAGTGAACACTGCCCTGAGCAGATGTCACCAGGTGGTTTCTTTTCATTTACTTGTCTTTTACAAATATTTTACATTTATTTGTGCATGCACGTGCATGCATGGGTGTGTTTGTGTGTGTATGTATGCGTATGTGTTTGTGTGTGTGTCTATGTGTCTGTCTCTGTGTGTGTGTGTGTGTGTGTGTGTGTGTGTGTGTGTGTGTGTGTGTGTAACCAAGTCTGGTCTGAAACTTCCTATGTAGCTGAGACTTGCTGCCTCCACTTCCCAAGTGCTGGGAAAACAAGATAAACTAGATCATAGGGAAAATAAACACTATAATGCTTACATAAACATTTTGAGAATACACAAAGCAACACTGTATACTTCCTAAGAGTTCCTATGCGCACATGTAGATATATAAATAAAGTCTAGGAGGATCTCTAAAAGCAGAGGGGGAATAAAGAAAGATTGGCGATGTGGCCTAAAGAATCTTTACCCTCTTTTAAGTTCCACGTTTTTTTAAAGGAAGCATGAATGTATCCTTTCGTTAATATTTTAGAGAAACAGACATTCCTGAGAGCTGGCGGACACAACCTTCCAGAAGCTATTCCATACTCAGTCTGTGATGAAAGCAGTCACTTTCTGAGGCCAGCCTGGTCTATGTAGAGAGGGTTCAGGACAGCAATAGCTAAGCGACCTTATGGCAAAAATAAACAAACCAACAAAAAGAAAATACCCACGCAGTGTTCTGAAGATGATCGGGGAGCAGCAGCTGCGTGCCAGGCTTGCAGAGGACGTGTGCTGTGCTGCCTTTGCGCATGTCTCTTCCACTGACATGGAGGTATGGTCCCCGTGGCCCCTGTCCTTACAGTGGAAAGGAAACCTGTCGTTTAGAAAGTCAAAAGCTGATAGTGTGTCATGAAGTCCACAGTTAGGCTTCACAGAGATCCCACACCTGTCTGAAGTGATTGCCCAGTGCGGCTCCAAATGCCTTGGAACACAGCGCCCAATGTGGAGGTTCTTCTGCGCCCTGAGTTTTTGAAGGCGCTCAGTGGTCACACTGACTCAGAGAAACCTCTACTGTCCACGACTCAACTCTGCCTCTAGTGGTTCCAAGTGAAACACCAGAGGGTGCAAGAGTGTGTACCCTACGAGGACAGCCCTCCTGGTCTACAGTTGACTCTCCCAGACACTCCCACGGTGTTTGAGCCAGTGGCTGGGTGAGCAGACTAATATTTACGCCTTCAGAATGAGAAGAGAGAGGGGCTTTTATCCCTAGTCTCACGTACGTGCCGCTAAGGCCGGATGCTGCGCGTGAGTCTGCTCATCTCTGGAGGGCCTTCCCTCACCCCACAGAGGCAGCTTGGAACTGGCTTTGTCCTTTGTGCGCCATGGTAAGCACAGGTAGGGAGCACCTGGCTGCAGTTTCAGCACTCACAGCTTTTTAATAGTCTCTCACCATCCGAATGAGGATTCATGGTGCCATTGATATTTTTTTGGACATGTGAAAAAAATTCTGAAAGCAGAACCAAGCCGTTAGTGAGTTGTTCTTCCAATTTTTTATGATTTCCCCAATTATACCCCAACTTTACTAAAAACTATCCTACCCATCTCCCTTTCCCCCTGCTCCTTGCTTCCGCCTCCTGTTAACACACCAGAAATAGCCAAATGCAGCGCACAGACCCGGCTGTACAAATGCCTGTGCTTCTGTGGGCTCTCTGAAGATCATGAGCTTTGTGCGCGCCCACACACAGGTCTCTAAGCCCTCTGCTGCCTCTAAGAAGCTTGGCATTCTCAGCAAAGTGGGGACAGGTATCTTCAAACACTTACCTCCCCCTCCACGGGGGTGAGTGAAGGAGCCAAATAGTAAGAAACAGCTTTAAAGCACTCCGGTTGCTATGGGGTGCAGAAATGATTATGTATCTTCAAAAGGCATTGTCAGGGTAACCTTCTGGTGCCCCATGTGAAGGGCGACTCTGTAAATTCAAGTGTTGATTCACTTAATAAAGATCTGATGACCAATAGCCAGGCAGAAAGGGAAGGTGGGACTTCCAGGCCCAGAGAGGGTCTCTGGGAGAAGAATGAAACATGGGACATCTGCCAGTGTGACACAGGAAGGGACAGATGAACCAGGCTGAGGGAGGGAGGTAAAGAGTGGGCCATGTGGCAGGAAGTAGGCTGGGATTAATCGGGTTAATTTGTGTGAGCTAGCCAAGAGTCTGTCCAGCTATAATGCTGAAGCTTTTACAAATATTAATAAGTCTCTGTGTCTTTAACCAATGGCCGGTCCGAAGAGATTCCTGCTCTATGGCTTTTCTCAAGCCATGCATAGTGTCAACACGAGTAGGACACCTTCTCTCCCAACTAGAAACCTTCAGTCATAGATCACGGGTGCCGACTCTCAATAGAGTTCATACTCGTCAACGTTGTGGGATGGGTGGAAAGGCCATGCCAGCCTTTCCTTGTGGAGGAATTTGATGGCTTGTGGACACTTGACACTGGTCTCCTCGGCAAAGGGTCCAGGACAACCTCTTAGGGTTCTTTCTGCTGCTTAAGAAGTGTCCAGTTGGTCTGTGGCTAATGATGGTCCTGAGCTGTAAGCCCTGGCAAAGCCTTGCAGATTTTCTGACTCTTCTTTGGCGTGCTCTCCTGAGCTTCATCTTCCACAAGGGAACCAGCTCCAGCTTATGTGGGCCGCCTTCTCACCTGCCTGTCCCACGTGCTGTTTTCTATGGCTGTCAAAATTCAGCCATGTGGTCAGGGCAACCTGGGTTCTCTGCTGGCTGTCATCCTCTTCTGAGGGATTGCTTTCAAAGGTACCCCAACTTTTACCTCGACAATCCATCACCTGAGAATGTTTCCCACCACATATTTCTCCTTTCCTTGCTGTGCTTTCTTCTTCTTCTTCTTCTTCTTCTTCTTCTTCTTCTTCTTCTTCTTCTTCTTCTTCTTCTTCTTCTCCTTCTTCCTCTTCTTATTCATCTTCTCTGTCTTCTTTTTACCATATTGTACCCTAACTGGGGTAAAGGGTGCTGTTGCTAGAAGCTGTCACAGGAAGCCTATAGCCTCAGCAGTCAGGAGGTTAAGATGAGAGGATTACGAGTATCCTTGAGCTCAGAAGATGCAGACTAGTCTGGTGTCAAAACCCTCTTCTCAATAAATAAATAAATAAATGATGAACGCCAGGCCTAGTAGCTCAGACCAATAATCCCAACTACTGGGGAGGCAGAGGCAGGTAAGATCCCAAGTTTAACTGTTCAAGGCCAGTGGGGCAACTTCTAAAGACTCTGTCTCAATAACCAAAGGTAGAAAAGAGGGCTGGGATGTAGCTCAGCAGTAGAGCACTTGCCTAGCATGTGCAAGGCCTTGGTAACAGAAACAAAGTGGCAAGCTGAACTCTGTCATTCATATACTGTTCTTATAGCTGCCACCCATCTTAAATCCCCATCGTTATCATTATAACCTGGATATATCATAACTTTATCACTGTAACGTTCATGTGGCTGTGGTTTTTCATAGACTCAGCTGCAGAGCTACACCGCAGACCATCCCCCACCACACCCACCTCCACCTGAAGTCATGAGTGCTAATGTCCAAAGGGGCATCATGCAGTTGGAAGGAAGGGAGATCCGAGACTCCCATGGCTGAGTGTGTGCCAGCCATACTTCTGGATCTGCCAGAGACATGCCAACCCTACCATTCTGGTCCAAATTTAAAGCAAGCTTTATTGAATTTGTTAATACTGACCAAAAGATGGACCTCTTAGTCCAGGACAAGTGTCCAGGGTTTCACAGCTGAGAATGCCTGGGAGCCAGGTGTTGAAGGGGTTTATAAGGACAAAACTATAGGTCCCCTTACTTTCCCATGAGGCTCTGTTATCTTCCAAGAACTACAATTCCCAGCATTCCAAAAAGTTACCTGGTTCCCGGGCAGGTGGGATCACAGGTTAACTTTGGGCATTGACAAAACTACATGCTTTGTCAAATCAGATGCCTTATATTGCTTTTCAGCTGTACCTATCTTGTTTTGTCCGTAAACTGGGGATGACACTGACCTACATATAATTGTCACAAGTAATGTGTTGCAACAGGAGAAAAGTTTAAGGCAATATCTGACACCTTGCAAACTCTTGTTAGGTGTTGGGCACTCTGTGCATTTGAAAGCCAGACACAAAGATGTCTCAAGTCAACTTTTTTGTTGTTGCTCAGTTCTATTGAGGGTTTTATTGGTCTTTGTCATATGATTCATAGATGGCCACAGGACTTTGCCGTAGCACGACTATGACCTCAAAGGGCTTAGCGCACCAAGGTCATCGTAGCTGTATAACTGTATAACTTGTTAAAGCAAATAATATAAAAAGACAAAACCAGATCCCAATAGTATTGTTTCTATATCTGTTATCTATCTAGTTCCCTCTTCTTTTTAAGGTAACTCCCTTGTTTCTTAAACCATTTGAATGGGTTCTGGAACCTTGTAACAAAAGAACCTAGAACAAGTCGTTAAAGTTTGTGTGTCCTACAAAAACCGTCCCATGATCTTGTAAATTCATATTATGCATAGAAATTATCCTAAGGAGAAGCAGAGCATCGGGGTTATCTTTGATGGGTCAGGAAGAGAAAGGATGCTCAGTGCTATTCAGATGCAAAAACCAAGCAGCTTTTGTATGAGAATCTGTTTTATTACCTTTTCAAATTCTCTTCTCTAACCCATTAAATTGAGCCCTGGAGGGACTTCGATTTTGCAATATTTTCTTAGTTACAGTGTTAACTTGAAAGTCAAAAGTATATTTTGTTTTTTAAGTATTCTATAATTCTTATTTCCCAGGAATCTGAGCTGTATTTCCCTGCAGACTGAGGATTTTTATCTGTTTTCTATGGGAGGAAGGGTTTGGCCTTCTCCAACCTGTTCAAACCTGTGCATAAGCTACTGGATGGCAGCATTGCCCGCAGTGAAGTCAGAGCTCTTCTCCCCAGAGTCAGGGATAGGCCCCTCCTCTGCCTCAAGGACACAGACTCTGGCTTTTTCAGCTCAATCAGCTCAGCACCGCGCCAGAGCCTTGCACAGACAGACGCTTCATAAATGCTTTTGAATTGACTGAGACAGCCAGAAAATGCTGTGCCTTCCCTGCTCGCCTCACCTGCTGCCTTTAAAGCCGGTGAGGCTACAGTTGGAACAGGTTGGAAAATGACATGATTAAGTCAGAACTTAGATGCTGAGCCTGGCATTTAAAATCATAATGAAACTTCTTGAGAAGGTTCTCGCTAAAATCACATGTATTCAGATAATCCCAGCAGGAAATGTTACAGATGATAAATTGAGGCTGACCACATTTCCGCCAGGTTTCGTGGAATCTCAGTGTGACAACCAGAAATCAAAAAGGGGTGGAAAATTAATATCTGCACGTTTTAAGGCTTTAATGAAACATTTATAGACTATTTGGGCTCGTAATAAAAGTTATTACCCCTTGGTTAGCAAGTACGACCTCCAGGGGACAATAACATTCTATTACATTTCAGATTCTATAAAGTTATTAGTTATCTCCTCCAGGAAACCACCCTCTATTGACAAGAGCTCAGGCAGATTGTCTAATAGCTGTAATGGTTCCATAAATAAATTCAACCTGAAAGCTCCGGTGGAGTCTGTTACCCAAGTCAAAATTTTCAAATTTGTTGTTACAGGATCTCAAAATGATAGCTAGGCGTTTTGGAGTTCTGCAGCACTGCAGAGCAGGCTGTGCATGGGAAGCTGAATGCAAGGAACTAAGGCTTTCTTTCTTTTGGGTCTATAAAGGTAATAAGACACAATTTTGAAGTAAGCTTTTGGCAAATAACGTTACTTTTCTAAAATCAAAAGGGGGGAATTAATATATTGTTTCCAGATGTATGAAGGCATTGAAAAAGGCACTTAAATTTATGTATATATGTGTATTAATTCTATTGATATTGGCGAATATATTTATACACATATTTATAGAGGAGAAAAGAAAAGAGACTGGTTAGACTAATGCTGTTTTAGTTGGGATCAAAGTATAAATAAAGTAAATTGCGCCATCTGCTGGCTATATTTGGGAACACTCTAAACTGAAACTCAAGTGAGAATTGACAATTGCTGAAAGTAGAAAGAGAGAAGCAGCGAAGGGGGAGGAGGAGAAGGAGGAAGAGGAAGAGGAGAAAGGGCATCTCACATACACTAAAGAAATGCCACTGCACCCCCCTTTGAAGCTCAAGAGTCCACCAGAAAGCACCGAAAGTCTCAGCCCTATATTTAAATATAGGAAGTACACACATTTGTAAATGTATGACGTCCTTGTCCAGCCTGATGCTGAGGGACACGTAATATGTTCAAATACACTGTAATAAAAAGGGAAATGCCCAAGCCTGGCATGGTGGCGGGTGCCTTTAAGTCCCAGCACATGGGAGGCAGAGGCAGAGGCAGAGGCAGGTGAATCTCTGTGAATTCGAGGCTAGCTTGGTCTTCAAAGTGAGCTCCATTACAGCCAGGCTACAGAGATACCCTGCTTTGAAAAACCAGTGGTGGGGGAGGGAGGTGACCAAATTTGAAATTAGTGGCTCGTTCAGTCTCACTCACCAGGTGAAGTTCCCAGCTGGTTTTCGTAAGCTTTAACCTAGCACTCGTACAATGAGATGCACAGCACAGCTTTCCGCGCTCTCCCTTAGCTTATCAGTGCAGATGAAGCTCGTGGGGCTGGAGAGATCACTCCGAGGTTAACAGCCCAGGCTGCTCTTCCAAAGGCTGAGTTCAATTCCCAGCACCCACCTGGTGGCTCACGACCACCGGAGCTGGTGCCCTCTGCTGGTGCACAGACAGAATGCCGTATAAATAATAAATAAATCTTAAAAAATAAAAATAAAAAAAGATGAAGCTGTCCACTCCTCTTGAGCTTGGTGTCCTAACCTTTGCCTCACTGCTAGGTGAGATGAGTGAGGAATTCTGCTCTCAAAACCCTTGGGGGAAAACAGTATCAATATTCCTACTCTACTAAGTTTTCAGTAGCTGTTATGTTTGTAACATTTTTGCCTTTAGCGCCACTCAGTACATTAAATCACATTTTGTAAAATTCAATCGCAAGTTCACACAAGCGATCCAAACTTGGTCTTGTTTATGATGCCGCCGGAGCCCACCAAGCGCTGCGCTCGCACAGAGGGCGGTTGCTCTCCGCAGGGCGATAGCTCCCTGTGAGGAGGCTTTGGCTCCGTGTCGAATCGTGGCTTATCTCTAAGATCTTTTTCTTTCCTAGCATATTTTTCATGTTGTGAACTGAACAGTTTTTCTCTTCTAGTGTTAAGTATAAAAGTAACTTGTATCTTGATGCAAAGAAGAAAATCAACTTATCTTTCGAAGGAGCCCAAACTTTGAATTGAGTGACAACTATCATACGCAATTGTCTAAGGGAGATGGCAATAAGGTATCACCAAGACCTTGCTCATACCTCCATCGGGCTCCCTGGTCCTGGTTAATAATGCCAAAGGAACTCAGAAGAAACCAGGCCATCATCAAGGGTCAGGAGTAGACAATGGCCAAAGGGAACATCACAGAGCACAACATTCCCATCAGGGGGCAGTGACCAATGGCCACAGAGACCACTGTGCCAAGTTACCATTTAGGCAGATTTTACGTTATTTCAAAAACTTCCAGACCAGACTACTCTGCTGGTGGGTGTTTCCCTGCCTGGGTGACTACAGGCCCAATTGTATCCACTCTTAAGGGTACAGTAGAGAAAGTCATCCAGTAATGACATTCTGGGAAGTTCAGGATGTCCATCTTCCAGATCCAAGTCCCATTTCTCTAACCAATAACTAGAGTTTGTAATTTTAGTTCTTGGTTTTACAAACTGTTGATTATGGAAAGGCTCCAACCTGTTGTCTCTAGTCCTTCTATGGCCTAACAACAGAACAAATGTTCTTGTCAGAGATTATGCTCAAGAACATTAACTCTTTCTTCAAAGTCAAGACTCAATTCTCAGTCTCTTTTATTAAATTCTTTTTGCACTTACTTGAAATTTCCCCAATACCTCAGAAGTTGCTGAACATATAATTAAATCTAACAAGTTTATGAGAATTAGTGATGCTACCTTCCAGGAGCTTACCATCTAACAGGAAAGAATGCAAACTGCTGTTATGACATGGGGTAGCAAGAACAGTGTAGACTGAAACTAAAGTCCAAGTGGATGGAAGACCTCAACATAGAACCAGACACACTAAACCGCTTAGAAGAAAAAGAGCCTGGAACTCATTGGCACAGAAGACAACTTCCTGAACAGAACACCAACAGCACAGGCTCTAACATCAATAGTCAATAAATGAGACCTCATGAGCCTGAAAACTTCTGTAAAGCAAAGGACACTGTCGTCAGAACAAAATGACAGTCTGCAGACTGGGAAAGGATCTTCACCAACCCTATATCTGACAGAGGGTTAATATCCAGTATATATAAAGAACTAAAGAAGTAAAACACCAACAAACCAAGTAATCCAATCAAAAAATGGGGAACAGAGCTAAACAGAGAATTCTCAATAGGGGAACATCGAATGGCAGAGAAACACTTAAAGAAATGTTCAATGTCCTTAGTCATAAGGGAGATGGAAATCAAAACAACACTGAGAGTTCACCTTACACCAATCAGAATGGCTAAGATGAAAAACTCAAGTGACAACACATACTGGAGAGGCTGTGGAGAAAGGGGAACCCTCCTCCATTGCTGGTGGGAGTGTAAACTTGTACAACCACTTTGGAAATCAGTCTGGCACTTTCTAAGACAATTAGGAATAGTGCTTCCTCAGGATCCAGCTACAGTACTCCGAGAACTGGCTTTCTGAAAAGGTGAATATAAAACAAGCTCTTTATGAACCATGGGATGCTTAACCCCTTTTAGCCCCAAGGCTTCTGCAGTGAGGGGGATGGGACCCAGGGTTGAAGCATGCTAGACATGCTCCAGGGAGCTCCATGCTGCCTCTGAGTTCTACCTTCCTTCTGGCCAGTACACATGTGTTCACCGCATTTCACAAATGGTTTGTATACGTGGTCAGCCTCAGAACAGGGGAGTCCTTGTTAGCATGATTAGTTACCTGTAAGTGATGTGGAGCCAAATTTAGTGTGGATAAAAACAACACTGGGAAGACTGGGAGAGGCTGGTTCTTGCATTAGCTAGCAATAAACACATTAGCTTTCTTCCTACTGAAAACAATCTGTAGTCAGGCTGGAGAGCAGAGCTGTAACCCTCTCAATGACTTTATTTCCTAAAAGAAAACAGGTAATCAGGTACTCATTACGTTTATTAGAATAGATGCCGTTGGGAATTTCTGCATTTATTTTTACAGAAGTTTTTAACGGATTCTCAGCTTGTGGCACCTAGTGCTGCCACAATTGAGATTAAATGACAAGGAAATAGAAACAGGGACTGAACACTCTAGAAATGAGAGCGTACACTTGAGTGCCAGCGAGGTGGGTGTGATGCGGGCCTGGGGCGCGCAGGCTCTCTATGAGCTGTGAGATACACGGGACCCGTGCACAACGCCTGCATCCCAGCTCCACCATTTCCCCTCTGCGTGTGGAACAGGGGACAGCCGTACCCGCGTCTTACATGTACGAGTGTTTTCATTATGAAATCTCCAAACATGCAGGCGAACAGAGGTTATTGTCAATTAGACCGAGCTTATTTTACCTATAACCCAACTCATTGCCTCTTCTTCAAAGTGTTTTCATGGCAAATCCCAGACATCAGAACTTTTTTTCTGGAAGCTTAGTCTTTTTTTTTTTTTTTTTTTTAACACAGGGTCTCTCCATGTAGCCCTTGCTGTGCTGGAACTCACCAAGTAGACCAGGCTGCACTCAAGCTCACAGGGACTTGCTCTGCCTCCCAAGCGCTGGGACTAAAGGCAGGCCACCGCATCCTGCTCTATAAAGTTAAGCTTATGTATCATGGGCCAGCAAGATGGCTCTGTGGATAAAAGCCCTTGGTTTCAGGCCTAGAAACCTGCCTTCAGTCCCCAGGACCCACATTATAGAAAAAAATTAACTCCTGAAGGAGGTTGTCCTCTGACTCCCACATGCACACGGTGACCCGTGCACGCACGCACACACACACGCACAAACCTGAATGAATGTTGTATTATGAATGTCTGAAATATGATTAAATTCACAGTACTATCTAATGATAAAGACTAGAAATCAACCTTATCACGACCTTATTACTAACTTATAAGGTTATTAAATAATTTTCAGGAATGTGCATCTTTCATCATGGAAGAAAACAGTTTTATTACCTGTATGTGTGTGTATATACACATACACAAATATATACATATATGTGCATATACAAATATACATACATACATATGTTTTTCAAGAAAGGGTTTCTCTGTGCCTTGGCTGTCCTGGACTGGCCTCAAACTCACAGAGGTCTTCCTGCCTCTGAAGGCATGTGCCACTACACCCACCTGAACATATATTTTTAATGGAAAAGTTTTTGTAGGTTGTGATAGACCAGCTTAACTCAATTTTAAGATTAGAAGCGATCTTGTTGCTGGGGTTGGCTACCCAGAGGCTATTTTAAGCTGTGGACTGGCTTTCCCCAGGGTCAGAAGATTGTTCAAGGTTCCTGAATAAACTGCATTGAGAAGAACAAAAAAAAAAAAAAGATCAGAAAGAAGGAGAGGAGGACCTCCCCTATCAGTGGACTTGGGGAGAGGCATGCATGCAGAAAGGGGGGGGAGGGTGGGACCAGGAGGGGAGGGGGGAGGGGCTTATGGGGGGATACAAAAGGAATAAAGTGTATTTAATAAAAGTTAAAAAAAAAAAAGTTAAAAAAAATGTTCATTCCTGTTTTCTGTAAAACTTGGGTTTGGTCCTTAGCCATCAGGGAGATGCAAATCAAAAAGATGTTTGATTTCACCTTAGATTTCACCCTGAGATTTCACCTTGAGATTTCACCTTACACCCATCAGAAGGGCTAAGATCAAAAACTCAAGTGACAACACATGCTGGAAAGGATGTGGAGGAAGGGGAATCCTCCTCCATTGCTGGTGGGAGTATAAACTTGCACAACCACTTTGGAAATCAACCTGGAGCTTTCTCAGACAATTAGGAATAGTGCTTTCTCAAGACCATTCCTGGGCATATAACTAAACATGCTCAAGTACACAACAAGAACATTTGTTCTACCATGTTCATAGCAGCTTTATCCATAATAGCCAGAACCTGGAAACAACCAAGATGTCCCTCAACAGAGGAATGGATACAGAAATTGTGGTACTTTTACACAATGGAATACTAATCAGCAATTACAAACAAGGAAATCATGAAATTTGCAGGCAAATGGTGGGACCTAGAAAAGATCATCCTGAGTGAAGTATCCCAGAAGCAGAAAGACACACACAGTATATGCTCAGTTATAAGTGGATACTAGACCTATAAGATAGGACAAACATACTAAAATCTGTACACCTAAAGAAGCTAAACAAGAAGGAGGACCCAGGATAAGAAGATCAATCCTTACTTAGAAAGACAAATAGGATGGACATTGGAAGTAGGAGAAAACGAGAAGCAGGATGGGAGCCTACCATAGGGAGCCTCTGAAATAATCTACCTAGCAGTGTATTAAAGCAGATGCTGAGACTCATGGCCAAACTTTGGGCAGAGTGCAGGGAATCATATGAAAGAAGAGGGAGTTAGTAAGACCTGGAGAGGACAGGAGCTCCCCAAGGTCCAAATATATCTGGGAACAGGGCCTTGTCTGAGACTGATTCTCCAACCAAGGACCATGCATGGATATAACCTAGAACCCTTGCTCGAACGTAGCCCATGGCAGCTCAGTCTCCAAGTGGGTGTCCTAGTAAGGGGAACAGGGACTGTCTCTGACATGAACTCAGTGGCTAGCTCTTTGACCTCCACCCACTATAGGAGGAGCAGCCTAGCTAGGCCACAGAGGAGGACATTACAACCAGTCCTGGTGAGACCTGATAAACTAAGGACAGATGGAAGGGGAGGAGGACCTTCCCTATCAGTGGCCTTAGAGAGGGGTAGGGAGGAGATGAGGGAAGGAGGATGGGTTTGGGAGGGAATGAGGGAGAGGGCTACAGCTGAGATACAAAGTAAATAAACTGTAATTAGTATCAAAAAATTTGGGTTTGGTCACGTTTTGATCCATTTTCTGGAATTTAACATATTCCACACACTATACCCTGATCTCCTCCCTGATAAGATGATCTGACAAATAATTTTGAAATTTGTTAGCCCCAAGTTCTTACAAGACTTAAATACCTCTGAGAATCCCCAACCATTGAAAATGCCCTAGTCTTAAAGGTTTTGAGGCTTTAGAACCCCCACCTTCTCCTGTGTTCAAGGTTATTTTCTTAAAACCTGCTATAGGGAGATAACCCTGTCTGACAGAAAATAAAGCTTGCATAATTTGACCAAAGAAATTGAGTAATAGTCTTTACTCATATCCAGTGGGATCAACAGTTGCCTATAGGAAGTATATA
Organism: Rhombomys opimus; assembly: GCA_010120015.1. Lineage (NCBI taxonomy): Eukaryota > Metazoa > Chordata > Mammalia > Rodentia > Muridae > Rhombomys > Rhombomys opimus. The sequence continues at coordinate 6,121,028 of REGO01000082.1, read as the reverse complement.
TAAGAAGTGTGTGTGTGTGTGTGTGTGTGTGTGCGCACATACACATGGTCATTAGCTCCTACTTAAAATATATCGTAAATAAGAAATGCCAACATACATCTTCCCAACAGGTCTTACAAGACTTTAACAGGGCTGTGAGGATTACCTACAGATTAGAAACCCAGAACTGTACTTCTTAAGTGCAGAAAAATTGACAAGACCAATGGTGACAGTGGCTTTATGGCATCTCCGTGAAGAGAAAACACTAGACACCTTTGTCTCAGCCCCATCAAAAAAAAAGCCTCACCCTGACTCTAGTACAATGTTTACATGGTTACTCCCTTAAGAAACCAAAGTAAATTAAACTGAAGAGTAAGAGACTGTTCCCCACAAACTAGGAATGACATTAGCTGAAGTGCTGCAGACACTGTTCCTATCAGCTACGAATGCTCCCATGTTGTTTCTCTGTTTGTTTTGGGTTTGGTTTGGTTTGGTTTGGTTTTGGTTTTTTGAGACAGGGTTTCTCTATAGAGCCCTGGTTGTCCCAGAACTTTCTCTCCATAGACCAGGCTGGCCTTGAACTCAGAGAGCTCTGCCTGCCTCTGCCTGCCTCTGCCTGCCTCTGCCTGCCTCTGCCTGCCTCTGCCTGCCTCTGCCTGCCTCTGCCTGCCTCTGCCTGCCATGTGCTGGGATTAAAGGTGTGTGCCACCACCACCCAGCTTAGTTATTTTTTATTAAAGTGAAAATAGTTGTTTGAGAGAATCTAGCAGGCTTCTGTCTTATGCATCCGACAATCTCATAGAGCCTAATGAGAAATTAAGACACATTAGCTTAAGACAAAATTATTCCCCCAAAAGTTAAAAAAATACATATATCCTATGTAAAATGAATTAAGTTTTATTTGATAATTTAACTCAGGACCGTGAATATTAATTTTAGGCCATTTCCACTTTGTTAGGTAATGTTTGAAACATATGAAAGTTCTTGAATTTAAACATCAGTTCTCTCTGTCCTGCTCAGAGGGTGCTAGGGAATCATGACAAAAAGTCTATTACTCTGTGTATGCTTTATTGTAAATGATTTTAGTTCCCTAGTTGGGGGGATAAGATGAGAGCCATGCCCAAGCCTTATGAATACATGACTTGGGCTGAGCCAGAGCGTTTCTTTCTGTTCTAACTGTCTCTGGGCATAGGCCGGGAAGCTTCTAGCCTCCAAACAATCTAATCTTCTGCAAACGCAGACCTTAAATGCTTCAGCTTCCAGCCTCTGTCTGCTCACCGAAGCCTAGGATGTTTTCAGCCTCCAAGACTGAATGCTGAATAAACTCACCCTTTCCAGTTCTTTCTGAATTCTGGCTGGCTGGTTTAACTCAGCTGTTCTGGCTCAAAACTCCTCTCCAAACTGACTCATTTTGTCAAACGTTTCTTTGATTCATCACTTTGTCTGCCCTACAATAGACAACAAAGGTGTGTATTAGGAGTATGTCTGTATTCCAACCAGAAGAATTAAAGGTGTGTGGCATGTCTGCATTCCAAGTGACTCACACAGACCCAGTTCTTTAGATGTGATCCCTTTCCAGAGCAGCCATGTTGCTGGATTAAAATTTCTCTACACTTTATATAAAGTCAACATTGTATTCACAGATTGTTCAATGGGTCTAGAGATGAAACCATTATAATTAATTAAATTGTCCTAAAGATTACAAACCTGTACAAGTGGGTAATTTAACCACTATTAGAGGTGCTTCAGAACCAACTCTTAAAGGCAATTGGAAGCCATCACAGAAGCAGTGAGTTAGATAGATCCCAAAGGGAGGGGAGTCAATGGTTGGCAGAAGGGAGAGGAGAAGCAAGAGCATAACCAGAGTTATGTGTAGTGAGTCTTGCAGATAGGCGTCTTTGCTTCACTGGGGAAAAGCTGTAAATATGTTTTATATTGGGACGGGGGGTGGGGAGATGGTTCAGCGATTAGGAGAGCTTACTGCTCTTGCAGAGGACCTGGGTCAGTGCCCAACGTCCACATCAGGTGGCTCACAACTCCAGTACCAGGAGATGTAGAGCACTCTGGTCTCGGTGTGCACTGCATGCACAGCATGCACAAGCACACACGGCTTCCTTCACATAAATTAAAATAAGATACAAATATTTTTAAAGAAACTGTACGGGCCACCCCCCCCCGTTCCTTCTCCACGATAAGCTATACATAAAAATAAATGAAAAAAAATTGGAAAATCTAACTAAAAATGTATTGTAACTTGTGGGAGTCTTAGATGAAGAATCAAAAGACCTGAGCTTAGACCAGACACTGACTCTTCCCCATCGCAGTCAATATTTCCTTGTTCAAAGAACTGCAGCCAGTGGTCTGTGACATGCTGGAAACGTAGCTCTTTGGCCTACCCCCCAGCTTCATCAAGACTCCTACTGGGCTTGTCGTCTGCCTTCTCTTCCACTGGGCCACACCGGGGTGAAGAGTGTTATATCTGAGTCTCCTGCCTGCAAGGAGCCAAGTGAGCCCATTAAGGGCACCATCTGCTTGGGCCTTCGCTTGCTCATTCATCAATATTTACTCAATTGAGTATCTACCATGTGCCAAGAGCTCCGTCAGGTGCTGGGAGTACAGCAGTAAACAGGACAGACACAATCTGCTTTAATGTGCTTCATAGTTGTACAAGGGAGGCAGTTGCAGTTGCTATATATGCTACAAAGGAAATTGTAACCTACAATGAGAGAGTAAGTTACAATTAGGAGGACTATAAAGAAAACCAATGTAACCAATGTATGGACCAGAGCTTTGGAAGATACAGTTCTAACTCATTAGTGGCTCTAAAACCAATTTAGTGAGGCAAGACAGTATACTTTAAAATCAGTCAATTAGATATAAGGGAACAGTTACACATAACAGAAGGCTTCAAAGTAGAAGAATGCTGAGGTGGCGTAAACATTGTTCTTGATGGTTTGGAAGAAAAGCTTTATGGCTACTGGTTCAGACACATGACACAGAGTACAATAAATAAGCATACTTATGAATGCTTGAACCAGTTATAGCTGCATCCATAGTAGCCACCACAGCCCTGTCTACTCCACAGTTCATAACCACGTCTGAGTGGTCAGGAATTGGCCCCGGGCTAAGTCCACTCAGTGTGTCACTCAAAATGAGATTAATACATAAAAATTTTAGAGTTGGGGCACTAAAAGTCTGAGCCCACCATTTGTAGACACTGGCATTTGAGCTAAGTGATTATGTAAACTGCATATGCCCTGGTGAAAGACAAATAAGCATTGGGGCTAACAGGAAAGAAAGCATTCAAAGAAAAAGGGCCTGCTCGACTGAAATAGTCTACTTTCTACTATTGATAACAAATAACAGAGTAGCTAAGTGCTGTGTCCCAATTTCTCCGTATTTGAAATACCCCATCCTGGAACGGGGAAGCTCCTTAAGACTGAAAAGACTGCAGATGGACATTTCTCAAGACTTAGAAAGTAAACAGCTCATAAGACTCAGGAAGTCCCCAACATTTAAAAGGCCCCCCTTCATCAAAGGCATAAAAGCAGTAAGAATGCTAAGAGGAATAGACGCTTTAATGTGTCAAGCTTCCTGTAAGTTGTGCAATGAGCTCCAGAATTCTAGGTCACATTAGTTACCTACTGAAGTGGGTTTGTATTGCAGCTGCCTTTGAGTCATCCATGTTTCTGTTAGCATGCCCTCATGCACAATTCTATAAATAACCCAAATAAATTCATTGTTCTGCCAACTTAGATTATAGACATTTATTTGATTTGAGTAGACATTTACGCCTCTCTCCTTATGAACAGTATCATACAATGGTGATTCATAAGAAACGAGGATTGTGGGCTGGAGAAGTGAGCCAGTGGGTAGAGGATTTGTTTTACCCACCACAAATATGGGAACCTGAGTTCAACACTCAAGATTGTCCTCTGATATCCACATGCACACTGCTGCACACAAATGCCCACCTGCCCTACACAAGCACAAATACATATGCACTCATACATACGCATCATACACATGAGAAAGGATTTAACTTATTAAATTTCAAATGGAAAAAAACAAGAAATTTATTTTGGCTCTGGTCTCATTTTGTGGGCCGCACCTGGTACAGTCTTTCTGGAATAATCTAACATGGGGATGGGGCATGCTCGCATGTGTAGTCTCATGTGTGCATGTACACACAAGCACACACAAAAAATGTTAGTCTCTGTCCCTCTTCTTATAAAGTCACCAGTGTTCAGTCCCAGGTATCTTCCTTCAAGAGCTTGTCTCATCCTACTCACACGCCAACGGCCTGTTTTTAAACAGCACAACCTAAGTATCCTCATTAACCTTTAATTCTTATTTCCAGAGAAGACAGACTGTTCAAATCACAACCGAAACTCAGACCGTGGCTTCCGGGACAGAAGTCTAACTCTATCTTGTATGCTCCTCTCCTAATATATAATGTCCTGGTGTTTGTTAGCATGGCGTTGTCCTTTGTTTGAGCTAATTGAACAAGCTAATTTTCTTATGCCTAAGCTTCTTCCTTAGAAAGTACAAAAAGTTTGTCAGCTTCTTGCTTCTTATTAATGTCAATGATGATCTAAATAAAGAAGAATAACATTCACTTTGAAAGATCAGGGGAAGAAAACTGGTCCTTTAGCCTAGAAAGCTATGTAAACAAGCCCCAGATCATTACAGTGTAATGTGTATATTGGGAATTTTCCGGATTTTAGACTATTACTTCCACAACAAACGATTCTCTACATCAATTTCATGGCGCTTACAGCAATACAGTGATCCATTTTTAGACACAGAGCAGAGAAATTGGCTCCCTTCCTGGTCACTCCTATGTTAACAACACATCAATAATCTGCAACAAACTGAGCTGAGTTTCAGTGTTCACCGAAAACTCTGTGGCCTTATCATGAATGGCACAACTGCTCCAGTGTGAATATGCCACTGACTGATGACACCCTTGTGCTCATTCACACTCAGCCTTGTTTGCACCGACATTCACTGAAAATATAAAAATAGCCATGTTGAGAGAATATCTTGTGTACTGTATGAATGCAGCACTTGTCAATACAATATCTGATGGCCTTTATCTTAGGCAAGAAATAGGAGGTGGGACATCCGGCAAACAAAAAGGATTCTGGGATAGAGCCAGGTATGGAGAGATTCACCCAGAAAGATGTGAGGAGGACAGATGCGTGGTACTTGAGCATAGGTAACCAGCCACATGGTAGATTAGAATAAATGGGTCATTTTAAGTTCTGAGCTACTAGGACAAGAGCCTAGCTATATGGCCTAGGTATTTGTAAAAATGTTTTGAGTGTCATGAGTCATTATTCCAGGAGCTTAGGGTAGAAAGGAAAAGCCACCCCAATATAGCTCCCTCTTAGTTATTCAGACACATAATGAGTTTCATCAAAACACAGAGGAATTCAAGATTCTCCCACCTCCAAAGAATGCCCTTGAAATGAAGGCTTACTTTTACTGGAATGAAATGCTGTCCACTGTGGGAGAACAACATACAGTTAGGCTTCCATTGGACTTATTTTTCCTGTGCTTATGAAATGTAAATCAAGGATATCAAAATTACCAGGTGTGTTCTCTTAAAAGTATGGAATGAGTAGCAAATTAGAAAAGGTACATTTTCCAAAGTTCACTTTTGATGATTACATACTGCCAACCTTTGCAAGAAGTGTACTTTTAAAAAAAATAGAAAAATGAAAAACAAGAAGAAAATCAATCTGGACACGCATTTATGTTTTAATGGTCCAGGTAGGTTACATGGTAGTGTCAATCTCTGCAAGCCTCAATTACTAAGATAGCCAAGACTGCATGAGTCAGTTCTTGGCTCATTCTCCCTCTGCATCTCCACCCTAATGCTCTTATCAAAAGATAATTAAACTTAACCCTGACCAAGGCAACGAAGCAACATCTCGGTGTATAAAAACAGATGATTACTGGTAGAGCAAAATAAAGCTGGGAAATGCCACTCATTATTTAGTTACCAGGAGAATCTGTGCAGTCCATAAAATTGCCTATTATTTTAACACACTTTTGTTTTCTCTAAACCATAATAAATATAACCAGCATCTTTGTATGAAGATAAAGTTTAGAAAAATGGAGATTCAAAACTTTCATTGGGTTTAAATGTCTTTCATATGTTTGGGAGAGACATTTTATACCTTAGAATCTCATTAAGTTAAAAAGATTTCAGAGTTGAAAGGGAAAAGTATATAAATATCTTAGACTCCAAAGAACAATTTAGTTTTCATCCCAGTTGCAGTCATGAACTTGTCCACTTTATTAGTGTACATTAATTGTACAAAATGATGGGATTGGTTATGACATTGTCATTCATCCATATAACATGCTTTGACAAAGTTCATCCCCCATTATCCTTTCCTGTCACCACTCACCCTTCCTGCCAACCATTTTCCCAAATATTCCCCACTTTTCTTTAATATCATGCATAAAATTATTTTTCAATATAGAGTCTGATTCTGAGCAAAAACATGTAGCATTTGTCTTTGTGACTCTGGTTTATTGAGCTCACATGATGAATGCAGATTCTATCTATCTCCCTGCAAGTGACGATGATTTTGTTGTTTATTGTATCTAGGTGAATCTCTGTTATGCTGTGTGTGTGAGAGAGACAGAGAGAAAGAGACAGAGAGAGAATTGTCTTCACTCATTCATCTAGTACCTAGGCTGACTACAAGTTGGCCATTGAGAATAATGCTGCAACAGATGTGTGGACATCTCTATGGTGTATTTGCCTAGATCCCTTTGGGCATATACCAAGGAGTTGTATAGCTGAATCCTATATAATAGTTCCATTATAAGTTTTGAGAGGAAAGTCCATACTGATTTCCGTAGTAGCTATACTACTTTTACTGATTATAAGTGTCTCTAACCCACCTAAGAATTAATCAATTGTATAAAACTCAAGCTGAAGGTGAAGGACTCTTTGGTCATCCTGTAGATATCACTGAACCACAGATATGGCAGCTACAAATGTGGTTCAGATATCTAGCAGATATCTAGCAAGTACCTGAACAGTGGGCAGACACGTCTAATCACAGATGACCCTGGTGTTGTGGAATGAACATGTCCCCACAAGATCCCTATGGCAAACCATTCCTCTGACGTGACTGCATTAGTAGGGGTTCTTGAAGAGGAGATTATATCACAAGCATGAATCCCACATGAGCAGGGTAGATACCTTCATAAAGGAGATACATGAACTATGGAACCAGTCCAGGTGTCGATGGATACAGACAATATGTCTATGCATGTAATGGAACACCATTCAATCACGGAGAGGGAAGCCCATGGTTTCTGACAGACCAGGTGAGCCTGCGAGACATGAGGCTAAGTGAAATAAACCAGGCACAGGTGTATAAACACCATATGGTCTAACTCACATGTAAAACTTTAAATCATAGAAACAGTAAGATGATGATTACCAGACAGTAGGAGGCAGGAGGTGGGTATTGTGAAAATTTTAGTCAAAAGATACTAAATGTAGTTTAGATATAAGTAATAAATTCAGAACTATAATACTACTAGATATCATACTCTAGATAATAATAATATATACTTGAAAACTGATGAGAAAAAAGATAAAACTGATGAGAGAGTAATTTAAATATTCTCATCACCAAAACAGTGGCAGATATGAGTAAGTCCTTCCATGAAACATGGTAGACCATAAATAAAAATTAATTTATTTGTGGATTCAGAATTAATAAAAGTAAATTCAAAATTTAAAATTAGGAACCGAGTATTTTCTCCCTTAAGAAGAGGAGAAGTGTCCATGCTGCCCCTTGCAGAGCCCAAGAGGTCAGGCCTCATTGCCTTCAAACACTGCTATTTAAGGTCAGCTTTCCCAGGTTTGGTTTTGGTTTGGTTTGATTTGGTTTAATTTTTCTCTTTGTTTGTTTGTTTGTTTGTTTGGTTGGTTGGTTGGTTGGTTGGTTGGTTGGTTGGTTGGTTGGTTGGCTGGTTGGTTGGTTTTTCAAGACAAGGTTTCTCTGTGTAGCTTTGGCTGTCCTGGACTTGATTTGTAGACCAGGCTGGCCTTGAACTCACAAAGATCCACCTGCCTCTGTCTCCCTGAGTGCTGGGATTAAAGGTGTGTTCCTCCACAGCTGGTAATTTTCCCAGTTTTACCAGAGCCTAACAACACTGGTGTTTAATTGTTTTCATTATTTTGCCTTAAATTGGATTTAGTTGTTTTATGTGCTGTGCTTTCCTGCCCTTGGGATCACACATTTGAAGGATTAGATTTTGTTCTGCCTTTTACTAATACCTGCTTAAATATGTGATTTCATTCATTTGTCCTGCCTCAGCTTCAGTCAGCACCCATTCTTCTGGCGATATGCTCACACAGGCCATCGTGTGAGATGGTCCTTGGATGGCCACACTCACAAAATGTCCTCTTGCTCCCAAAATGAAATATTTCCTGCATTTGCTCATCCTCTAAAGAGCAATTTACCCTTAAAGCACTATTCAAAAAACACAGGTACCAATTTCAGGTCAATACTATGCTCTGGGTGTCAAATACTTTTTTTTCTCCCTCTAGGAACCTCTAATGAGATGTCCAGTGAAAACATTCCCTGAAAGATATTCCCACCATTGACTATCATCAGAAACAAGCATGATCTATGGCAAGTGTACTGCAGAGCACAGCATGAAACTTAACAGACTTAGGACAGATCCATCGTCTGACAGTAAGGCCTCAGACAGGTAATGAAATCCTGTGTACAACCAGAGCACGATTGTGCAAATACATGCATAGTAACACACATAATAAAGATTAAAAGGAAGTGTACCAAAATATCAAAATATTAACTGCAATTGTCTGCATATTAGAATTACAAGTGATTTTACTTTCTTACAATTTTTTATATTTTATAAATCTTCATTGATGGGTTTTTTTTAATATCAAATAAAATCCCTTCACTTTAATCCTAGGCCCCTATTTGCTTAAGGCAGTTTTATAAACACTCTATCAAAAAAAGGAAGAGGGCAGAGCTTTAAAACACTTAAATCACCTGTTGTTCCTGTCACGATCTTACCCTGTGGCTGCTTTCACACACTCTTTGGACCCAAGTCCATTTTTCTTCATTGCTCCATGTGACACCCATGGGATATGAGATATTCCATGAAGTCGTAACTGAAGACAGTTGCTCGTGAAAATTCGTAGCACTTTATTTGACATTTGCTTCTGACAATAATTTTATAGCTTTTTGAACATGAAAAACAGAACCACAGAAGTCAAAACTCTAGGGACTCCTAGGCTCACCTGGCAAATGAGGTGCCTGGGCCTCAAGCCCTCCTGATGAAGCATCAAAAATAGACTTCGGGCTCCATAAAAGGTACCTCCATCTTCTGCTTTCATAGAGTAGGCTGAGTCCTATTGGATTCAGTCATTAAATATCTTTGCTAATTGAATGGCAAATTTCGTCAACCGAGATATTTCTCTCCCCACAGCAAACTAACCAATGTCTGTAGTTTGCATCTAACGAAAGGGGCAGCCTTGCATTGATGATGGGTTTCTCCCCCTTCTTCTTCTTCTTGTTTTCTTGCTTAAATCCTGTCTTCACCCACCCATTCTTCACCGCCTCCCTTAAATGACAGATGCTTGTATAATGGAAAGCACTTCATGGTGACTGGCCACAGAGGTATGCTGACTTCCAAATCCAGGGAAGAATTCACAAACAACTCAAGCAAAGGCCTCTGTAGGAAGAGGCTCCCCTAGGCAGGGATGCACTTAAGACTCCTCAGCTTCTGTTCTATCCGCACTTCCTTACATCATTTTCTGACACGATATTTCTTCACACATAGAACCCAGGTTTTTAACAGTGTTCACATGACCACTTCAAGTTAGCTGACAGCAGTACAAGCTTTTCAAGCAGCATTTCAGTTTCTTTATAATCATTCGATCACACAAAAAAATTATTTAGATTTCCCTCCATGCAGTACGGTAATGGAAAAATTAAACACATAATGTTATTAATGAAATTGAGGGGGAAATGACAACTTGTCATACCCTCAAAAAACACATCTTTAGACTCAGTCAGGTATTTGGGCTTAAAGATATCCCTGCATTTACCATTGTGAAAGAAAAGAAGAGAATGGCTGTGTTCAGAAGGCTGTCCTGTGCTATCAGGGTGTCCTTAAAGCAATGGTGTGGGCATTGCTGTTCTACCTGAGGAAGGGACCTTGTGCAGCCTGTCAGTTTCTGTCAGAGGCCACATGGGCTCCAGTCAACCGTCTATTAATGCTTTGACATTTTGTTCTTAGATAAAGGAACTTCCTGCACACCAGCACCCCGGGATCGCCACTCTTTCTAAAATAGTGGCTCTTTTCTCGCTTTGTTAAGAAGCCAAATGGTTCACTTCAGGCTAGTGGCTGATTTCCCATTGTCCCTCGCTCATTGTGCCCACAGCCTGGACCCCAGAGGGATTTGTCACAGTTCTCCAAACCTCTCTCTCCCTTGGCAGCAATTTCTATTTGATTTCTCTTCTCCTTTAGTTTCATCAAAAGAAAACTTCTCACTTTTACACTTCCTGTCAAATTGTCCTTTGGTTTGGAGAGGAGAGAATGGCCTTATTTTCCTGGAACTCAAGCCACCTTGGTGGCGAACGGCTGTGCATTTCTTTTTGTTTTTATGCAGGGATGTGGAAAGGGTGCTGGTAAAATGTCATTGCTTCACAGCCCACAGTGGAATCTCTTCACCAGCACAAACCTCAGTATAACCTAGTCCTCGAGCTCACAGAGCGACACACCTTGTAAAACCCCTTCAAAGCACTGAGGATAAGCTATCTCCTTTAAAGGTCTGGGAAGGAAGGCAAAGGTGACACTTTGATCTCAAAGAAATGGTGCAACTCTCAAGGAACAACTTCTATTCGACGACAGAATACACATTCTGGAAGCCTTTTTTGAGTGGAGAAAGGCATGCTCTCAAATATGCAACAACAAAATGGCAGCTGCTGACTATCGATAACTTTCCCTCATCCACACAGTATACACTGGAGATCACAGTTAACATGCAAAGCACTCCATGAGGCATATAGTTCTTATGTCTCCTTTTATGAAAATGCTTTGTCAGTCTCATACACATTTGCAGTGCATCGAAGTGTACTTGTTCTGTTACCTTTTTCCTTCCGCTTACTCCCTGCTTCCCTTCAACTGGTGTCTGTCCTACTTTCACACCTTTTTAGTTTAGGTTTTTCTGTTTGTTTGTTTGGTTGGTTGTTTGTTTGTTTGGTTGGTTGGTTGGTTGATTGTTGTTTGTTTGTTTGGTTGGTTGGTTGGCTGTTTGGCTGTTTGGCTGGTTTTTGGTTTTTGGTTCTGGTCTCCTGCAAGTAGCCACCACTGCTGAAAATTCAAGTTACAGTAGCCATGTGTTATTCTGAAGACAGCAGTTAGCACTCCTCCCATCCGCCAGCTCCTCCAGTCACTTCAGCTCCTTTTCCATGTTTGCTAGGCCGTGGGGGGGGGGGTGCCAGAAATGTGACACGTGGAGCTGAGAAGTCAACAGTCACTCGCTCTTAGCACTTTGACCCGTTATCAGTCTCTACAATGACCTTTGCCCTATGCAAAAATACGTTTCTCAAACTGCTAGTTTATGGGTACACTTAGAAAGCTCTTTGACCATATGTCCATTTAGCAACACAGAAGTAACAAATTCTATATGCTTGCAGACCATCTCAGAAAGGTTACCTTACACCCAACATCACATAGCAAAGCCAAAATTTATATTCACATGTAATGGGAAGGCTAGGGTGCAAGAAAAACATCAGAAAAATTAACTCTATATCTGACTCTGGGTGTTTTCAGGCTTTTGAAAGAAATTTAGAAAACAAGCAACAAACAAAAACCTTGAGAATGAAGATGTGACTTCATGAGAATAAAATTGTTTCTCCTGGTGTACTTTCTGAGCCTGTACCTAGTAACACAACACAGCAGGTGAAATATTACACAAAGCTCATTTCTTGCTCATTGTGAATACAGCCTCAGACACAAATGTTATTCTAAAGGATAAGTCAGTAAACTTTAGAGATGTCATGAGTCATTCAGAAGTTATCAATGTTGTTACAAAAACTTTGTATTTGAAAACATTTTATGTGTTTTACCATCACTTGATACATGTGAATAATTCTGTTCTTCTTGGCCCATCCATGTATCTTACCACACCATTTAAAGGGTTTTGTTTATGTAGAAACACAAAGAATGGCATCAAAAGTACACTAAAGAGCTGGAGAGATGGCTGAGCTGCCAAGGGCTAAGCTCAGAACCAAAACACCAAAAATGCACTAAACTTATGGCAGAAAGCTGCACGTTGGCTGCTCATTTTCACTGATTTACAATCTGACTTCCTTTCTTTACTTACAGTGGCAATAAGGTGCAGTGGATATAAAAGGAATGCTTCTAAAGCAATCCTAGCACCTAGGAATCTTTCATCTATAATTCATTTCTCATTTAACATCACAAAGGAAAGATGGTCATTCAAATTACCAAAAATCAAGCCTAAAGCCTAAGACAAGACTGTTGTCAACTTTACTGAAAATCTTCAGATTCTCCCAGCACTGCTTCCCCTCATTAAACAGGCCCTTCCAACTTCAGCGAGAACTGCAGCCCTACAAATCAAGGAATAAGGCCCTTGAATTCTTTTTATTCAAGGAATTACTTTTGAAAATTATACAAAATTATTTTCCTACAGCCTTATCCTTTCCCCTTAAGATTCTTAAGTCAAAAATGGTAGTGTCAACACTTCTTATATTGTTTCTTATTTATATTCCCCAAAGCACTAGGCAACTTTTAATATGAAAAATGAATAAGTGTCTTAAATCTCATGATTTAGAAAAAAAAACACAAGCAACTAAGTATGAGGAATAAAATACTGTCTCTTTTAAAAAAGAAAGACAGAACGTCTCCACTTGTGAAGTCTGATAGCCCGTCACACAATCAAATGAGGAGCCTTTAACAGTTTGACTGACATCCGTGGAACCTGTGGGTTTAACAGCACAGGATTTTGATAAGAAAAAGCTATAAACAGATGAGGCACATGTGGGTTATGTCTCCCTTGAAACTCTCGGGGCTCTAAAATCTAAGAGATGATATGCTTTGAGCCTTCAAATTCAATGACCCTGAACAGAGATGCTCTCCCTCCCCTCAGATTATGAACGGCCGGGAAACACCAGTCACATTTCACAGCAGAGCAGTGGCTCGAGAAACAAACAGAGCTGATCCTCCAAAGCCAGTGTGTGTTCAGACTTGTAATCCAAGCCCCAGGGACACGTGAGAAGGATGGGTAGAGAAAGGAGCAAAGGAGGCCAATGAAACAGGAATGGCCCAGAGCACAGAATCCACTCTCAACAAGTCAAAAGTTCCTTCTTGTAGGTTTCTTGCATGTTACAGCAATATCAATTAATCTGACTAGCCCACAAGGCAGAGTACCATCACTTACAGTAAACAGAAATAAACACTACATTGACTAAAATTGGATGTATTCATGTAGGAAGCCCTGTTAAGCACACCATACTATTAGAGTGTCATTTGGGAAATAAAGGCAGACATTTCATTCATATTTCTTAATGAAAGTGCATCATTAGGAGGTGGAGAACACAAAATAGTGACCTGAAAATAAGCCTGCAGCAGAGGAAGCTGCGTGAGGCCTACAGTGCTCCATTCTGAGGGTGTAACTGTGGTAAGGGCATGGTTTCCATAGACTTAAAAATGCATAAGAATTATGACTGTCAGAGAAACAAGCATTTTTCAGAGTCTGCTCTGATCCAGGTGCTATACAGCCGTACTACAGCTCCGCTCTCCTTTTATCCTACAAGATCCAGGAAATAAGCAGCAAGGATGGCATTATGTATAAATAAAAGCCCAGGATTTGTGGCCTTCAAATCTTACACATTTCTCAAAGCCGTCCAGCGAAATAAGAAACAACACATGAAATGTTTGCATCAGCAAAAGCCGCGTATTAAGTATAGATATAATACTGTAAGACTTCGGAGTTAATTTCTGTTTGGGTATGCTGTAGAATGTACATATCTTCCTCCCCTAAAGAGGAGATGAGGAAACAGACACCCACAGAAGAATGGCCATAATGAGACCAAGAGAGAAGGTGGGCATCCACAAACCAACGAGAGGCTTTTGATCAGCACACTGATCAACAATGTCCAGCTTCCCAGATGGAGAGGGGGAGGCATGTTGCTCTAATGTCCTTGCTTAAGTCCCTCAGACTTTGTGATGGGAGCATTAGCAAGTTAGGAAGAAGTAACCAAAATATCACGCCTATAGTCAACCTTCTCACTCAAGACAGACCCTTCCCAAAGAAGAAGCCGTACAACTGTTTCCTGGAATCGGTATATGACAGGTTTGCAGAATTAGTTTGTTCAACAACAACAAAAACTAAACTAAACTAAAAAGACCTAACAGAAACAAAGTGAGATGGAAAAACCAACCCTGAGTGGGTTAAAGAGAAGGCATGGCTGTGATGCAATCTTTTTAAAACATCTAATTAAGCATCCTCAGTAGGACTGCAGTCTACTGTGGAAAGAAGTCATCTCCAACAGAGAGGTCTCCGGCGGAATTTCGTTTCCCCACAAGTCCGCCCACACTGCCAACCACCTGTTCACAGAAAGCTGCGGGTAATAATTAGTGAATGAAAAAGAAAATAATGTGACATGAAAGAGTAAAGTAGGCAGGTTCTCAGCTACATCTCATAACACTTTAAAAGGTGGAGGACGATTTTGTGCCAGAACTTTGTTATACTCTGATAATACATGTAGATGGGTCACAAGTTCTCAATCCCATAACTGAGAAGCACAGAAAACTCTTACCAGTGATGACTGGGTTAAGTTCCAACTTACTGAGAAACAAAACAATATTAGATGGATGATAACAGATATGTAGGTTGTCTGACTGATTAATATATGAAAGATAGCCAGAAAGACAAAGATAAATATTTCCTAATACTCCATCTTGAAATGTTCAATCTTGCAGAAAATTTAATTCAATTTACTAAACACTTTCTTGATAGCAATTATCACCAACTGTATCAAGCTGCCCTGATGGTATGTGGTAGTGATTAAAAAATCCATAACTTTGCTGGCTTTGCATCCCACAATCTCCAGCTAGCTGATGACAACTTACCCTTTGTCTCATTTACCATCAGGCTTCTAACCATGGGTCTAAAAAAGTATAGAGGATTTTTTGGCAGGCTGAGTAAAATTACACCCAGATTCACACAATAATGTAAATGTTTTTTATTTTCTCAGATGAGGGGGTAAGATGAGAACCATATACAAGCTTTATGATACGTGGCTTGAGCTGAGCCCAGAACATTTCTATCTAAATATCCCTAGGCCTAGGCCTGGAAGCTTCTAATCTTCTGCAAGCCAGACCTTGAAGGCTTCAGCTTCCAGCCTCCATCTGCTCACCTAGGCCTAGAACGTTTTTAGCCTCCAAGACTTACTACTGAATAAGATCACCCTTTCTAGTTCTTTCTGAACTCTGGCTGGCTGGCATAACTCAACTGTTCTGGTTTAAAACTCCTCTCTAAGCTGACTGCTTCAAACTGGCTTCTGTTGGCTTCTCACTGAATTGCTCTGCTTAGAAAAAACTGTTTCTGAACTCTATGAACTGATGTGCAAGAAATCAACTACACTCAAACAAACTGCACCCAACTGCACCAAACTGTACAGCCAAAATCTACTGTACTGTCTCCATGAACTCCTTGCTCTCTTTCTCTCTCTCTCTCTCTCTCTGCACTGCTCTTAAGTACCTTCTTTTTCCCACCTGTTCTTGTGAGAATTGAGCATATCTTATCTCTGACTCATTCTGTCAAATCTTTCTCTGATTCATCACTTTGTCTGCCCCTCAATTAGATAGCATTGTTTGGGACTAAGGGTGTATTCTAAATTTCAGCCAAAGAGATTAAAGGTGTGTCATTTCTTTATTCCAGCCAGAGGAATTAAAGTGTATATTCTGGACAGAGGAATTAAAACTGTGTATTATTATTATAATTATTATCCTGAGCACGTATTCCAGGATTGCAATCTACTGCGGAATGTCAGCTCCGAACAGAGAGGTCTCCTATGAGATTTCATAGATAGGGTTATACAGACCTAGGACTTTGGCTGTCCAGAGTAGCCATCTTGCTAGATTAAAATTTCTGAACATCTCAAAGACTTCTAAACTTCAGCCCACTGTTGTTATCAAAACTATGTTCATATGGCTTCACCCAAGTTTTAAGTAGAAGAGCTCCAACAGAAATAGAAGAGGAGGATCTAGTTCCAAGAGCCCCCTTCTGGTCTTAATTTAACCACTATGACTAAAACCCCTCCCTCTTTTCAAATCTGACCTTCACTTTCTCTTCCTATCTAGTGGTGCTCTCTAGTCTCTCTTCTTTTTTTTTTTTTCTTTTTTCTTCTTCTCCTTGTCACTTCGTGTGTGTGTGTGTGTGTGTGTGTGTGTGTGTGCGTGTGTGTGTGTGTGTTCATGGTTAAGTGTATGGATGTCAGAGAACTGTGAAGGGAAACCTTGGATGTTGGTCCTCTGATGCCTTCCATCTTTTTTTTTTTTTTTTTTTTAGACAGAATATCTCATTAACCTGGAACTTCACCAAGGCACCTGGACTAGGTTACTAGAGCACCCCAACGGTCAACCTGCTTCTGCATCCTTAGTGCTGTGATTCAGACATACGTGCCAACCTACACCAGTGTATACTCGCCATTCATATACTCAATGAAAAAATGTTAACGACCCATTTATTTATAAATGCTTTTAAAACTTTTGTTGTTTCAGAGTAGTTACTTTCTATTTATTTATTACAATGTATTCAATTTGTATCCCGGCTGTGGCCCCCTCCCTCGTCTCCTCCCAATCCCACCTTCCCTCATCTTCTCCCTCTATGTCCCTTCACTAGTCCACTGAGAGGGGAGGACCTCCTCCCCCTCCATCTGACCCTAGCCTATCAGGTCTCATCAGAACTGCCTGCATTGTCTTCCCCTGTGGCCTGGTAAGGCTGCTCCCCCTTCAGGGGGTGGAGGAGGCGATCAAAGAGCCAGCCCATGAGTTCGTGTCAGAGACAGTCCCTGTTCCCCTTACTAGGAAACCCACCTGGACACTGAGCTGCCATGGACTATATCTGTGCAGGAATTCTAGGTCATCTCCATGAATGGTCCTTGGTTGGAGTATCAGTCTCAGAAAACACCCCTGTGCCCAGATCTTTTTGTTTCTGTTGCTCTCCCTGTGGAGTTCCTATCCCTTCCAGATCTTTCTGTCTCCCCCTTCTTTCATAAGATTCCCAGCACTCTGCCCAAAGTTTGATTATGAGTCTCAGCATCTGCTCAATACCCTGCTGGGTAGAGTCTTTCAGAGGCCCTCTGTGGTAGGCTCCTGTCCTGTTTCCTGTTTTCTACCTCAGAGTAGTTATTAATACACTGTGTGATGCTTCTGTCCTAACTAGAGGTTCCTTGCATCAAAAGATAAAAGTATTGGTAGAAATTTGCGCCCTGTGGGACTTTTCAGGGCCTTCCATAGGATTTCTATTACTTCTCTATAGACTTTAGGGTGATTCTGAACTGGTGTCCTGTTTCTTCTGGAACATTTCTCTGTCTTTGTTTTTTGCTATTCCTGTAAGTCAACCTAACATGTCAACTCAAGCCCCAACTTTTTTATTTCCTCTGCTTTCAATGTGACTGTCAGTGGTTGGCTTCAATATAGATTTTGGTGGTAATGATAAGAAAAAGACCTAACATTGCAGAAACTTTTAAGTTAGATATTAAACATCTTTTCTTAAAATAATTATTAATGCTTCATAACTCAGATTCCAATTTTCTACTCTTGTACAACTCTCTCTTCCTCCCTTCGTCCCTTTACTCTCTTCCTCCCTCCCCCTCTTTCTGTACAAGTCATAGTGCAGCTTTAAATTTTGCATTTATCTCCATGAATACTTTCTACTTCATCAACTGATAAATAATAAAATATAACGTAACCATACAAGAAAATGTTTTCTGTAATAAAAGAAATGATAACTAAAATATGCTAGAACATTAAAGCATAAAAACTAGTCCCAGAAATCCACATGTTGTATAATTCCATTTATATGCAACATCTAGAATAGACAGATCTGCAAAATTAGAAAGCATAAGAGTGGTTGCCTAGGGCTGGGGAAATTGACAGGGAATCCATGGCTGCATGATTCTATAAATATACAAGAAGCCAAGAAAGTAAGTTCAACGCTACTTAAATTATTTCTGAATAAATCCGTTATAAAACAAACAAATGGAACAAGGGAAACTGTCCTTGCCTGGCGTGGGCGAGTCTCCGGATGCGCCCACCACTGCAAAGAGACAGAAACACACATGCTTGCATCCAACATCCCCTGCTAATAACTGGAGTGGGTATCTTGTAGTCAGACTCTATGCCGTAAATAAGTCATGGCCCTCACAGAAATGCAGTGCGCAGGTATGTTTACCACGGAGGCAATGCTGTGAGACTCACCTTGATGGATATTTGTGAGTTACTCACGTCAACAGCCTCCGCTTGTTGAAGTGATTACGGTATATTGCCACCTGTTCTCCACTCAGCCCTCGTTGTGACTCCCATTGTTCTGTTCATCCCGTTATTAAATAAATCTGTTTCGTTTTAAAAACCTGTGTTTGGGCTCCTAGTATAGAACAACAAGCCCTGGGAAGCTTGGCTCTTCGTGTGTCGTCCTGATATAAATTTAATGGACTTTGGCACTCACAGGCAAACCACGGGTAGATCATTTCCTTAAAGATTCTTTGCTGGGAAGCTACAGTAAAATCTCAGCTATTTTTAAATTAAGTTGTCTTTGAACTGATCAACACATCACTATCATGAAAAGCACGAAGTAAACATGTTTGTTGTTTTTGTTTTTGTTTTTTTCTTTTCTGTCGGTCGGGGTGGGGCCACTTGGGGCTACCCCAGGCCCAGGAGGGTGTAGAGGATGCCCAGGTGCTCTTCCCAGAGGGGAGTTGCCAGGAAGACGGAAATCTTGGGAACATGAAGAAAAAGAAAAAGAAAGAAATACGTATAAGGCAAAAACATCGCAAAAACCAAGGAAAATGAAGAACTGTGTCCCAGAACAAAGCCTAGAGACCATCCTCAAAATAATTAGACACCGGAGGACAGATGAAGTGGACAGAGATTTTGTTAACTGCCGCTGAAGTCAACCCATGAACAAACAAATGGTGTTTGTGAAAGATTTGGCATTCTCTCTGGGTTATCCACCTTGCTATGACCTTTTCTAGGTCCTCATTTACCTGCAAAGTTTGTTCTTCTTTACAGCTGAGTGCAACTCCACTGTGTAAGTGTGCCATGGTTTCCTTACCCCCTCATTTGTTAAGCACATTTTGGTTGTATTGCACATAGGAAAACTATGGACATTGTTGAGCAAATATCTGTGGGAAAGGATCTCCAGTCCTTTGGGCGTATGCTAAAGAATGGCATAGGTGGGTTAAATGCTAGATGTAGTTTCAGTTTTTTCTGGATTCCCCATACTGATTTCCAGAGTGAGTGCAACAGTTCTCACTCACAGCAGCAATGCACGAGAGTCGTTTAAATTTGCATTTCCCTGATTGCTGAGGGTGGTGAACTCTTTGGGGCTCTCTCTGAGCCGTTTTCACTTCCTCCTTTGGGGATTCTGTTTTTTACACCAAGCCGAGATTTTTATTTTCTATTGTTGTTTTTTTAATTATTTTTTGTTTGATTTTTTTGAGATTATAATATAATTACATCCTTCCCCTCTTCCTCCCTCCACACTGTCCCATATACCTTTGCTCTCTTTCAAAGTCATGGCCTTTTTATATTAATTGTTACATGCCTATATACAAAGCGCGCAGTCTGTACAGATTGCTTGCATGCATGTTCTCAGGGGTCCTATTATCTGTTTCATTTACCCTTTGGGTTTCTTCAGGCCTTTGTATCTTCTGGGCATTAATGCTCTGCCAGATGTACCTCTGGCCAAGACTCTGTTCCCTTCTGTGAGCCTCTTCTTGATTGGATAAACTCTTTCCTTGGCTGTACAGAGCCTTTTGGTTTTACAAGGTTCAACTTGTCAATTGTTGGCCTTCATTCCCTGGCGAATGGAAGCAAGGAATTAATGAACGGAGTCCTATTCAGAAAGTTCTTTCTGACACCTGTATCTTGTAAAGTACTGCCTGTGTTTTCTTCATAAATTTTCAGTGTTTCAGGCTTCAAACTGGGATATTTGATCCACTTAGATATAATTTTGGTTCCGGCTTATGCATATAGTTTTAATTTCATTCTTCTGCATGTAGACATCTAGAATTAAGAGGCATTTGATTATCATACTTGCTAACAAGTGGCCATGAATTCCACAGCTTAGTGAAGTGAATGTGTCCAAGAAGGTGGGAAAGAGGGCTTTTTTGTTTTGAGTTAAAATATATTTTTCCATTTGCTTTTCCTCCCTTTAGCCTTCCCATGTAGCTCTTTCAGTTTCTTTTAAATTAATGGCTATTTATTTAAAATAGCCATTGTTGTAACATATGTGTACATATTTATAAATACAGTATAAAAGTAATATATACTTATAAATACATAGTAGAATAATGTAGAAAAGACCAGTTACTAGACTTGATGTATTGATTTTATTTAGAGACTCATTTACAGCTCTGCCAGTACTGCCGATTGCCCAGCACGGCTTCACTTACTACCTGGAACAGAATGACTTGGAAAAAATGGCTGAAACAACAGATTTCTGTCCTCAACAACCAAACTAATCTGACTTGCTCGCTTGCCCCACCTAGTGGTTTTAGAGTATAAAATGAGGTCACAAGCTGGACCTGATGCTGAGGCCTTTCAGGAGCTGTCCTGGCTTCAGCCCACTGGAGAAGAGAATACATCTCCTCTCTCCCACTCTCAGTGGCGTTGCAGGGCTTATTCCAGAAAGATTCCGATAACAAATACATAAACACACCTATTCAGCTCATAAAAAGTTACTTGTATCTGTATGGTTTTAGGGTTTCCCACTTGATATTGGATAACTAATTTGGGGGGGCTCTTCCCTGGGGAAGATGATTTGCTCCCACTCTCGGCATTCCTCATTTGCCTGTAGTGCTCTGTCTAGGGTTGAGATGTAGCCTTTCCGTTATAGCATGTCTATGATGCCTATGAACTAAAACAAGAACCAACGTGCCATGATAGCTCTCCGGATGCAATAGTGGCACTCATAGCTTGGTGGTAGGCAACAGCTCTCTAATTAAATTTAAGAGTCACTTAGAAAAGGACACCATGCCTGGTGTTGGAGACCTAATGAAGTATCCTGATGCCCACAGATAAGTGTCAGCCTTTCCCACCAAAGATGCAAAAGTTTTAAGGAGATGAAAAAAATAGAAATTTGCAATTGTGGGCTGGAGAGATGGCTCAGAGGATCAGAGCAATGTCTGCTCTTCCAGAGAGCCTGAGTTCAATTCCCAGCACCCACGTGGTGCCTCACAACTATCTATAATAAGGTCTGGTGCCCTCTTCTGGTATGCAGGTGTACATGCAGGCAGAACACTGCATACATAATAAATAAATAAACCTTTTTTTTTTTAAGAAATTTGCAGTTGTGCAGTAATTATTTCAATACCAGCTTAGGCTTCAAAATAAGTAATTCCTACCATAAATATAATGGGATAATTATATAATCATGGAAAAACAGATAAACTTCAAAGTTTATAGGAAAGACAAGTGAAGTTCTGGAGAGTGCCAATTTTTAAAACTCTGGATAATATGATTGACCTGCTAGAGCTATTGGAACTGGCCTAATACTTTTTTAAACCCAATTTCATTAGCTGCTGCTGCTGCCAAGAAATGCATCAAGTTAAAATGAAAATGCTGTGCTGTGTGCCCTTCAGCAGAAGCCACCAAGTGTTGAGCGTTACCAACAACGGGCACCTTTTCGTCTGCAGACAACGTAGTCTCAGCGCTTTGTAAAAAAAAAAAGGGGGGGGGGTCAAGTCAGTGAACAGTGGCCTCCATTTATTGCTGACTTTTCCCAAAGCCCTGGGTATTTGAGCTGACAAATACAGACACAGTTTTCATTTTCTGAAACAACATTAGTTTGCTGCACCATTGGGTGAAATCCAAGCATTTAGTCAGGCTTGTTTCCCTTGCTGCCTGGCTTAGCACATGTAATGAGAATTATGTCTTTCACGTCCATGCCAACTTGAATACATTAGATGCAAGAATAACAGAGTCAGCACCCTATCAAGATAGACAAGGCTGCAGAAAATAATTGAGCTCAGCCTTACCCAGGTGGCATTTGGCTTTGAAGCACTGTAGCTAATGAACCACAGAAAACTAATGATGAACTACAGTTTTCTATTAGTCTCATAAAATTTCATAATTTAAACTACTCAATCCATTTGTTCTACTTAAAATCCATTTGTTCCCTTAAGCAGTGTTACCTTAAGACTGCCTGATAAAATACTCAAGTATTTTTCATCTTAGAAATAAATATATAAGAAACATGGAAATATGGTTAGATTTTATTTTGGTTTGGTTTGGTTTTGGGTTTGGGTTTGGTTTCAGTTTGCTTTGTTTTGTTTTTAACAGACTCTTTACACAGCCCTGGCTATCCTAGAACTCACTACACAGAGCCGGATGGCCTTAAATTCACAGAGATCTGCCTGCCTCTACCTCAACACCCAGGTTTAGTTAGATTTTATTTGGGCATTTAAAGGGTTAAATATAACATTTATCAAAACATTGCTCTTTAAGAAGGATCCTGAAATGTAAATGTAGATCCCTGTTTTTATTTAGTTCTATGTAAATTTTATACTCATATAGTAAAGTGCTATAAGCTAGATTACACTATTTTTCTTTTTTTTTATTTTTCTTTTTTTTTTATCAGTTACATTTTATTAATTCTGTATCCCAGCCGTGCCCCGAACCCTCATTCCCTCCCTCATCACCACTGTGCCCCTTTCCAAGTCCACTGATAGGGGGGGACCTCCCCCCATTCATCTGATCCTGTTTTATCAGGTATCTTCATTGAGTTCCTGTTAGCAATAGTCCTTGTTCCCCTCACTTTGGGAAACCAATTGATTACTGAGCTTCCACAGGCTACATCTGAGCAGAGGTTCTAGGTTATATCCATATATTGGTCCTTGGTTGAAT
>REGO01000082.1:6027736-6097681 GCA_010120015.1 Rhombomys opimus | reverse complement strand
TTCTGGGATATTTCACTCAGAATGATGTTTTCTAGATCCCACCATTTGCCTGCAAATTTCATGATTTCCTCCTTTTTGATTGCTGAGTAGTATTCCATTGTGTAGAAATGCCATAATTTCTGTACCCATTCTTCCATTGATGGACATCTGGGTGATTACACTATTTTTCATATATTTTGTTGTCTTTTTCTGTTACAAGCATTAGTCTTTAATAGCTGAGCCATCTCATCAGCCTTTAGTTTGCATATATTTTTCTCATTTGAGTCTTCTGGACATAAATAAAATATATATTTCATTATCCTCATTTTTATTAATTGCTTAGCACACAAAATAATGGGCTTAATTGTGTTATGTATATCATACATGTATGTATATCAATATGCTTTGCCTTTATTTACCCTTCACTGTCCTCCCGTATAATTTTTCCCACCACTCCTTGCTGGTTTTTTTCTTTCATCAAATAGTTCTGCTGCTTTCATGCCACATCTAGCCCAGTACGTTCTCTTGCTCTCTCCTCCCCTCCCTTTTACATCATTCCTTCTTTCTTATTAAACTTTTTCTACTTTCACACATGTATTTTTCCACACATGGTAGAAAATGTGATGTTTGTCATTCTGAGTTTGTATTATTTTGCTTATTATAATGGCCCCCCTTCAATACATTTTTTGCAAATGTTGTTTCATTCTTCTTTACATCTGAATAAAAATTTATTGTTTATATTATATTTCTTTATCCATTCATCTTAGCCCAGACCCAGAAGGGGAAAAAAAAACTGTATGTTTTTTCTCATATGTAGATGTTAGCTTTGAATCTTTAGATACATGTGTTTCATTTGGAATACCTGCAGAGATTTAGGAAATAAGTAAGGGGTTATGGGGGGAGGAAGGATATTCCAAGGAAGGAGACATAGAATACAGTGATAGAAAGGAGGTAAAAGGAATAATGGAACAGGAAGAATTAAATAAGGCAGGGAATATGGGGGCAAGGTAGAAGGGGACTAGGGGGAAGAACAATGAATAGTAAAGGCCTTCTGAAAAAGTCATGTAAGACTCTACCACTGTAGAAGAAGTTCTCTAAAATGTATGCATATACATACATAAAAGTAGTTTAAATGGAGTTATTCTACAACAGGGAAACACTATCCCAACTAGACACGACATGTTAGTAAACCTGGTACCAGGAACAGATTTCCTTTTGTGAGTTGTTAGACAAGAAGCTCCAGAGCCCCCCAGACATTGCAGGCTATTACCAATGAACTTGATTACCTTCCAGAACTTGAGGGTAAGACCCTCTCTTACTGAAGACACTATATACCTGAGACATAGAACATGGAAAATCAAGGTGATGCTGGCAGACTCCCTTTAATCATTTTACTAACTAGCATAGCTCTTGAAGGTGTCATAATACATGCTACCAGGCTACATGCCTCGCCCAGTTGTGTACCCTGTAACCTACAATACTGACTAGCTGACAAGTTATGTACAATTGTGCAATAGTGGCATAAATGTTATAGGAGCAACCAACCACTTTCTAATTGGACCTAAGGTCTATGTCTACCCCGTGAGATAGAATCCATACCTGGCACTGATAACCAGTCCAAGAACATGTGACTAGATAAATCATAGAGCCTATAAGATAACCTACTGTGATTCCGTTAGAAGTACATAGTATTTAAACAACTTATTGCTATGCTCACAGATCGGCACATTTCTCAACCCTCTTCAAAGAAGCTCTGTCTTGCAGGAGATGACAACACAGACACCCTCAACTGGTAGGTGAACAAAGAATAAGAAACTGTGGCATTCTCAACCTCAAATAAAACATGCATATCATGCCCCTCCCTGAGAGGCTCAGAGGTCATAACAGAAAAAGAGCCAGAAAGATTGCAAGAGCCGAAGACAGTAGAGGGCTTCAAGGAAACTGTTTTCTGGATGCAGCAAGATAGTTTCATATATGAACTCACAAAAACTGTAACAACATGTACAAGCTCATGCCAGGGAAAAATGTCAACAAGGATCAGCCAAGGTGAGCGTAAAACCCCACCACAAACTGCAGAGTTGTTGACATTTGGTAGCTGCTGAGAGGAGAGTCAATTTTCTTAGAAGTGTGACCCCTGGTTAGCTGAACTCGCTTCAAGCAGGCCCCACCCTCAAAAGTAATTGGGCAACACAAATTGTTCTCAATAGGTTTATAAAGAAGAATAAAAAGTAGAAAAAAGAAAAAGGAAGAGAAGGAAGAGGAAGAATTGAAGTTGGATAGATAAAGAGATGAGGGTGGGAAGAGTTGTGGGAAAGTAAATATAATCAGAACATATTACATGAAATTCTCAAAGCATTAATAAAGATATCATTTGAAAACATTCATTTATTCACTTGGTGACTCTTTTATTGCTATGATAGCATCTATCCTCTTGCTATCATTATAGCCACTGTCAGGCCACTTCCCCTTTCCTCACCTCTGCTTTAGAGTTTGGATATTTTGAGTACTAACCTTTGACTTTCATCTAGGAGTAGTTACATGCCTGGAGTCTATTCAGTGAGATACATAAGCACAAGTCTCCTGCAGAGCTGGTCAAAACATCTCTGGAGCTTGATGACAAAAATGACACGGATTCCTAGCATACTAACACCACTTTTCCTTTCCTTTCCGCTTAGCTCATAAATATATCTAGCAGCCATGTTATTATCTGTGAGGCAAAGCAAAACAGACAAAAGAAGTTGTCAGTGCAGAAGAGATATATTTCCAGGTCTAGTACAGTTGACTCAGGCTTCTTGTTAAGTATCAGTAAAGGTCTCCTTGCTACAAGCTCTCTTAGCTACATTTTCTATATCCCAGAAACAAAGTATCAACTCTAACTTACATGTGTGGATTCTATGTTCCAAAGAATGTGATAAATGTTCTTGTAAAGCTCACATCCTCAGGGAAAAGACATTCGGCAACCAAAAGTAAAGATTTTCCAGGACAACAGAAAACAGTAAAGTAGAGCAGAGGACTGCAGAGTGACAGGCAGACCTGGAGAGAGCTTCTCCAGGCCATCCTACAGGAACTGCAACCAAATCATCTACCACTCATGCTAGAAGGCCCTTTCAAGAAAAATTTCTCTATGAAATTATCTCTTTCCAAAATAAAAGTGAGATAAAATCAATCTTTAGAGAGAAAATAAACTTGCATGTTAAGTAAATACAATGCACAAGAGCGATGAGAAAGGGAAATGTCATATGTATTTTAAAGTGCACAGATGATCAATATGGCGGAAGCCCAGTGAATTAAGAGCAATACGTTGCCAGGAAAGTAAACAATTTAGTTAACATCCATGTATTTGATTTTTATAACTTTTTATTTAGTCAGAACTATTTGACTTCTTGAAAGCTATGTTTGACTTTGAGCAATTTGTTGCCATTCACTAAAGCATTCTCAGGACATTATTCTGTCTCAAATATAATATATCCATGACAAGCTTGAACTGATTCCAGACAAATGTGTACTTTTTTACATTCTAAAGACAAGGGTGATATGAGGAGGAGATTCTTCAAAGTCTGACTGTAGAGGAAGAAGAAATAAATACAGTGTTTTCTGGGATTGTACAATTTAGCTCTCTAAGCAGAGTTTTGGCATATTTTTCACATTCTTTTCTAAAATACTCTCAACTTGAACCTACAGCATTTTCTCTTTTAACTGAGCTAGCACCAAAGAATGGGAAAAAATAAACAATTTCCTCACAACATGTTCAGAAATTTTGACACCCACATTTAATGATGAACTATGGAATTCCTTCAAGTCGCCATCTGTTAGCAGGCTGCTTTAGAGCAGTGGTGCAAAAATGTTGATAATTTCTTCCGTGAGGAAACAGCTGGTGGGTGAAGCAGGAGAATGATAGATGCTAATAGAACCAGTTAATCTCGTTTCCATAGCCTTTCGTATAAGCATCAGGGCAATAAGCTAAGCATGACTGCTTTTTACCTTGCATCTAACAGGGAATGTGAGATAGATGTGTAGAGTTCTAAAAATAAAACCAGAAGAAAAATAACATAAAAATGGCAAGTCTGGATTCACTGTCATTTTTGTTTTGAAATTATGACCTCAGTGTACAAATGAATATCATCATGAATCTAAAGGTTGGATCAGAACATAAACATAGACACAGTCATACAAATGACAAATATATTGTTTTCCTTTGCATTTGAGTTAAATATATATATATGAAAGCTCTATTTGATCACAAGAAAAATATTATTATAAAACTGCAGTTAGCACCAGGTCCTCTGCATTCATGCTATGGTTGTCTACCTTCGGGTTTTGTACTCCTAACAACGGGAATGGGAGTGTCTCTGAGTCTTTTCTCTGCTCTTGGGACCCTTTTCCTTCTACTGAGTCACCTCGCACAGTCCTGATATGAGGGTTTGTGCCTCATCTTATTGCATCTTGTTACGCCATGTTCAGTTAATACACTTGGGAGGCCTGCTCTTTTCTGAAGGGAAGCAGACGGGAGAGAGGGTGAGGAGTGGACTAGGAGGAGTGGAGGGGTGTTGCAGGACATTTGAACACACTGTGAACCCCAAGATTATGTCATTTACTGAAAAAAAAAAAACTGTTTTTAGTTGTGGTGTGGCTCAGCCCAAGCACACAACTTTAATCCAATAGCTTTTCGCTTGAATATTATAAACAGGATTAAATGAAGATAGCCTCAGGACAAGAGGTGGAGCAAGAAACCAGATGACAGGAAGTGAGCACAGGAAAAAGCATAGTAAGAGGAAATCAGGTGGATAGAGGCACACAGAAAGTAGAAGGGAGACATTCAATTTGAAGCATTTGTTTTTGGTGTTGTTTTTTGTTTGTTTGTTTTTTGTTTTGTTTTTGTTTTTGGGGAAGGCATAGGAAAGGAGCATTCCATCTTTTTTGGAACCTTGGCTTTTTTGGAAAGCTGGGTGCTTTCTGTGCCTCTCTGAGGTAGCAGGCTTTCACCCAGCATCTGGTTCCCAAGTCTTTCTTGGTAAAAATTGAACAATTAAGATTTTCTTTAAAAAAAAAAAAAACAACAAGAACAAAAAACAGAAGGATGGGAGGATATGTTGTATGAGAGAAGAGTGAATAAAAAGACAAAGAAATGAAATAAAATTGCAGCTTAAAAATATTAAAGGAGTGGGAAAGTATATCATTATTTTGTAGCCCAAATAAAGTCATGGATCCAGGTTATTATCAACAAATAAAGTATTCAGCTTTTCAGTGGGAAGCATTGGGCTGCGATCACCACAAACTACTGCTGAAGCTAGTGTCACAACAAAGGAGGCACCAGACCGTGTACCACCTGATGTGATGAGGTAGAAGCCCCCAGAACCACCTGTGAAATATTCTGACCTTAAAAACGTGAAGGCATAGCTAGTCAAATTTCTAAAACCTTTATTTACAAGTAGGGTCTAAAAAGGAATAATTAAAGCATCAAAACAAAGCAAAGAGACAAATCCAGAATACGGTCATGCTTTGAGACAGAACAGTTCAGTAGCATGGGTGAAAAGCTAATGAAGAGGCCTTCCATGTGAATGGAGACACAGAGTACAAAGTACTGTCTTATTAGGGTTTCTGTTCCTGTGAGGAAACATCGTGACTAAACCAAAAATAACTTGGGGAGCAAAGGGTTTATTTCAGGCTATATTTCTACATCACAAATCCATCATGAAGTCAGGGCAGGAACTGGAGGCGGGAGCTGATGCAAGGACCATGGAGGAGTGCTGCTTACCAGCTTGCTCCTCATGGCTTGCTCAACCTGCTTCCTTATCCATCATTCGGCACCACGAGCCTATGGGCGGGCTACCCACAGTGGGCGGGCTCCTCCCTCATCATTCGCAAGTAAAGAAAATGCTCCACAGACTTACCCACAAACCAATCAGATAGGGCATCTCCTCAGCTGAGACTCCCTCTGCTCAAAGGCCTGTAGCTTGTGATAAGTTAACACCAACAACAAAACTAACCAGGAAAAAGAGCAACTGCGTCAACCTGTTGGACGCCTGTACTGTAGCGCAGCATCTGACAAGAGATTAAAATGTTCAGGAAGTCGTTAAGTTTGTATTAGATGACACCAAATAATTGTTGTAAGTCCTGAATAAGAAAGGAATCACCAGGAGAAAATAACTAGTCTTCACAAACTTGTACTGAAATTTAGTATTGGATGAAATTTGTCTTAAACTTAATCAGCAATGGAAAGGGGAGGTATAGTAAAACCCTGATAAGCCCGATCAACTAATTTTCCATATTTGGACGTTTTCATAATACTTTTAATACTCACTGATCAGAGTTTTGCTAGGCAATTTGTATGAAAATGTCCTTTCGGAAAAAAATGATATTAGCAAAAGTCAATTAAAGGGAAAATATACAGCTATTGAAAACGCAGTGATAGATGGGAGCTGCCATGTATGCATGGGGCACCACAGGCATAAAACACCACGCATTTATATATGATGACTTTCCTTAACTATTTATGAAACGTATGTGCTACCAGTGCCTGATTAAGAAGGGAAACAAAATATGTGGAGAATAAAGAACACTTCAAAACTTATCCCGGTTCATATCACACACTAGCTACATATGCAGATAAGTTTCCTCAATTTGGGGGTTTTGGCAGAACTGTTCCTTCAACTACATACAGATTTGCACAAAATCAAATGCCTGTACATTTTTTAACAACTCTGAAATTCTGTCTGCTTATAAAGGATCGTTGTAAATGACTGCTGTCTTTTGGGTTGTTTTGTGGTTGGTTTGTTTGTTTGAGAATAATCAAGGAGCATGATAAATGATAGGTATGCAAGTATTTTTGTGAGGTGTTGAGTTGAAGTCCATTAGGTATGCAGCCAAGTATTCAAAAATGACGTAGCAACATCATATGGGCGTTCCAGCTGCAGCTTTTAGAGGAACCTCTTCGCTGGCTGCCATCGTGGCCGCACATATGTCTTTACATTGTACATAAGTGTTCCTCTTTCCCAACATCCGTGACATGAATTACACGATAACCATGTGCCTACCAGAGATAGAATGTGAAAGCTGATGGAAGAAGCTATCCAAGTATCATGTTAGTCTGCTTCTAAAATCTATTCCCTATCATCTTCATGGTGGTATAAAATCCACTATAAATACTGAAGCAAATAATTCTATCTTGAACCAGTAAATTCTGGTCTCTTAGCTGGGTGGTGGATGTCTATTTCAGTAGGAAAACACTATCAGAAGAAAGCAGGAGACATGAAGTCACCCTCGTACACACAGTCGTCCGCTCACCTTCGCTACCCAGCTCCTCCCTACAGATAAGAAGAATGAGGGCCAGTCATCCACTGTACTAAATCCAAACATGAAGATCTTTACATGGCTCTGCAAGTTCAAGAACCTGAGAACCAAGTAACATGACCACCTGATGCTCTTCACCTGATGTCGACCCCACAGTGCCTTTTGGCCTTTCTTATCAGTTACCTAAACTGTTATTTTTTTAAAGATGTTTTTCCACAACTAAATTTTAACTGATTAGAGACAAGCTCTACTATGCTGTTGTCTGTGTTTCTATGTTGTCTATGTTAGTCTGTGTCTGAATTAAATGACTGCACTGGACCTAAGCAGCCATTTAGTAAATATGTTTAACTGCTTAATATGTGATTTCCCATTCATAAAGAATAACAGGCTGCATTCAGACAGAGGGAAGAGAACATACATAACGTTGTGATAGAAGAGTCAGTGGGTGCTGGGAAAATAGAAAATGGTAAGTATTCAGAAGAGGTTACACACTGCATAGGCCTGCACTCCGATAAGGACTTGATTCACCATCCTGTGAGCAATCAAAAGCCATTAAACACAACTTAAAGCATTGCCAATGTCAAATTAAAAGTGGTTTTGGATTGTCCTTCTTTTTATCCATCTATCCTGTTTTAACTTTCCCAGTGGTTTTTACAAAAGGTTCCCCTCACTGACTTTTCCTGAATCAAAAAGCATTTAGAGGGCTTTTCTTATCACTACTTTAGATTTTTCAATTAACAGAACTGTCAGAACAAACGCGATAGTATTTTAAGAAGAACCTCCTTAAGCTTCTGTCAGGCCTTTTTTATTTCCTAAATCCAATCATATTCTGCTGAAAATCCCCCACTTCCTCAGAGAGGGTGAGCGAACTCCTGCACATCTGAAAATTACACAGAAGTCGCTGGGTGTCTCACCAAGATGCGATTAAGTACAAAATGACTCTTGTCCGGCTCAGATCCCTTACGAGTTTAGTGTCTTCCATGGAAAACAGACCAGCTACACAAATATCTGTTTTCTTAATAGGAGATCGGCTAACAAAATACAATACAAATACAATCCATGTAAGCTTCAAGGCACTGTGCCACGAGGAAAAATCTGATGGAGGAGTGTCCGGGAGATCCATGAAGGCTGATCACAAGGGCCTGCTAACAGCATAGTCTTGTGGTTGCCTGCAGGACTCTAGTTACAATGCTTTGGATTTATAACATTTCTATCAGTTGTGTGGCCCAAGAAAATTAATATTGATATCATTGTCTATGTTTTCAAAACAGCCATAGAATTGTTGCTGCCGATTGTTGTAAAGAGTGAAAGACAATGAGAAAGACACAGAGTAGAACGAGCAGCTCAGTAAACAGTCATTTGTTTTATTACCCAGCAGGTGTATTGGGTGGCATCTACTAAATTTTCTAGAACTTGTGTCAGCTCTGACAGTTCTTGGGCAGCTCCAGCATCTTCTTGCAAGGGAAGAAAGTATTTGGGAACAAGGACAACAAACTCAGAATCCTAATCACATGTCTCTGAGCAAGCCATTTTCTCTCTTTCCACGTGTTCTTCGGCTTCTAAGAAGGCAATGGAACCCATTCTGAAGCTGGTGTGAAAGATCATATAGGTGAACCAGCATGGATCCATGGCTGACTTCCTGGCCAATCAGTTGAGTAATCCCAAAGGCCTGGGAGGATATGGCAAAGGCAATAAAAGAACCTGAGCCATATTTACAATGGCTATCATGGTGAAGAGAAGAGGCTAGAGAGATAGCATACAAAAATAGAGCCAGGGATGTTGGTGTTTCTAAGGAACAGCTGCTTGGTGATGGCCAACCAGCATGGATCCAAACTGCCTTGAAAACTTGGACAAGGCTTTTCAGGCCACACTTTTGGGTTAGTGCCTTATAAAGTGAACTATCTATTAAGTCAAACAAAATTATATGATGCATTAAAAGCTAATTTAAAGGTTCCTTTTCAGGGACTGAAGAAGTGGCTCAGTGGTTAAGGGGAATTATCTACTCATTCACAGGACTGGGTTCAGGCTCCAGTACCCACATTGGCTCAAAACGGGGATCACAATCATCTGTAGCTCTGTGCCTGCCGGGGTTCCAGAGCCCTCTTCTGGCCTCCACGGGAACAGGCACGTATGTAGTGCACAGACAGACAGGGAGGCACACACACATACACATAAAACAAAGAAAATCTTTTTAAAAGATTCCCTTTCAATAATCAATAAAAATAAACATGGTGAGGTGCTTCTTCGAACATCAGAAATACATTGCATGCATACATGAAATTCTAAAGAACCAGTGACACATTAAAATAAAAACTGAATTATCAGACAAGTGCATTGACAGCCAACTCTGTCATTTACAGTGCTACCTGGGGTAAGTCAGTGACCACACTGAATTTAGTTTTCTAATGTACAAAGTGGAAATAATGATCACAGTCATGAGTTAGTAACAATTAATACTGAATTTTATTGTGCCACAATGCATTGTAGCTCATTGTAGTGTAGGCTGTTTGGTTTTGTTGTTTTGTTTTAGAGGCTGAAGGTCTGTGTCTACCCTGTCTTGCAGAAGTCTATTAGCACCTTTTTTTTTTTTTCAAATTTATGTCTTTAGGTCACAAATTTTATAAGTTGCATTATTTTGACTCATTTCCCTCCTGACTATCTTTTTGGTGTTTGTGATTAATGATTCTTGATGTTAATATTATAATTGTTCAGGATCCGTGAGCTGCATATCTATAGCGCAGCAAATTCAACTGATGAGTGTGTGTGATCCGACTACTCCTCCAAGCCGTCATTTCTCCAGGTCTTTCTCTCCCCTTGGACCTCTCTATTCTTTCTCGAAGACATGACAGTGTTGAAATTAGACCAATTAATAACACTACAACAATCGCCAAGTGTTCGAGGATAGCTCCTTTCTCAATTTAAATCAAAAGCTAAAATGACTGACCATACAAGTGAGACAAATGATGACTGCAAAGTGGAATCATCAAGAACTAGCCCAGTAAGCAAATGAATGAGAACATACAGCAAACTTATACTAACATATAGAAAACTTTAGTGGTCTGGATAGAAGATCAAGCCAGACACAACATTCTCTCAAACCAAAACCTAGCACAGAGCAAGGCTCTAGCTCTCGTCAGGTGTATAGAGGCTGAGAAAGGTGAGGAAGATAGGCCAGGCTGCAGAGGTTGTTAGTAAGGCTTAGTAAAAGAGGCATCGCTACAACATACAAGTGCAAACAAAACTTCATGTGCCTGTCTAAACACGGCAGCAAGTTCCTCAAGGGATTTGGCTCTGAGTATTGGTGCTGCTCACACAAAACCACAGTGCAGGGGAAGCAACCTTGCACGAAGAAAGATGCCAGACAGGATGCTCATAGCGCGGGTGGAAAGTCAATGGCTGGACTCAAAACTTCAAAGGATTCTTTTATTAAGATAACATGAACCGGCGGTCATCGCTCATTTGCCAGGCAAAGGATCCTAGAGTCCTTTAGAATTAGAGTAAATCCACTCTGCCTTTATTCCGTAGATGAGACTGAGCCTGGCTGGTGGCACATATATTTATGATATGATTCAATGAATGTTTTCCCACCTGATTCACAAATCACCAAATGCTCAAATAAACTCTCACTCATATTTTAAGGTATCCTAATCATTTAACATCACTAATGCCCATTATATCACTATGTATATGGATGTGTACATGTGTGTGTGTGTGTGTGATTGTTACCAAGGTAGAAGGTAGATGAAAACTTTCAAAACCAGCAAACAATATTTACTTAAGGCTAACTTCCTATAGCATAATGGAATGTGATTGTTAATTAAAGTCATTTTGGGTAAAATGAATGATGCCTCACATTTTACCCAGGAACTGCTATTGAACCAGGAAGCCATAGTGTTTCTTATTAGTCATTAACTTCCACTGTCTGCTCCTACCAAATAAGAAGCTCAATGGGATAATCTAATTTTCTTTCTCCCCCTCTCCTCAAGTACTGCATTATAGGTCTCAATGAATAACCACAATAAATGGCTGCTAGTCCCAATCAATAAAAAATCTATTTCTTGTTGTACATGACAGTGTGTACCTATAATTGCCATACTAGTGGGGCAAAGGAAAGAATGGTATTAAATCTGAGCTAGCCTCAGCTAGTATAAAAAAAATACCATAAAAACTATCAAAAAAAACTATCATAAAAAGTCATCAAAAGAAAATATTCTTGAACATATTGAACATACAAGGAAGCTATATACGAAGGAACAAACCTCAATTTCATCCACAAATAAAGCTCACCTACATCATTTAGTCCTCAGAGAAACTCAGGTATACAGAGGTATGCTGACTATGACATTAAATGCGAATTTGAAGTGCAATATTTAATGTCCAAAACTTTTAGAACTAAAAAAAATACTTACACATGCATATATAGTTATTACTATAAACATTTGTTTTTTAGAAGTGAAATATACCCAGTTACATAGTGTTTTCTTGTATTGATTCGTCCGTGTTTCTTGAGAGATATAAAATGTTAAGAAATGAGTTGAGAAAGAGCATTTAATTTTTCTATGAAATTTATATCTTGTTAAATTATTAAATATTGATTTTAAAGATAGCTCCAAGGCATGGGAGCAGTGTCTCAGCACTTAAGAGTACTGACTGCGCTTCCAGAGGACACAGGTTCAATCTCAGTAGCCACATAAAGGTTTTCTAAGTCCTATGTCCTCTCAGACCCCCAAAGGCACTTCACACACGTGGTACACAAGCATACATGCAGAACAAAACAAAACAAAACAAAACACCAATACACACAAAATAATAAAAGAAATATTATAAATTTGAAGCATAAAATAATAAAAGTTAAAAATAAAAGGCTTCAAGGACAACATTGTTACTATTTAAAAACACATTCTATGGCAGAAAACAAAGCTGCGTGGTAACTTAAAATGGGGAAATAACAGAGTCCCAGCTACCTAAGCTATTTCAGAAACACTGCTGAGCTGGAGATGAGAACAGTAAGTAAGCAAAGAGTACTATCAGTCCTTACTGATTCCTCTTGTTGAAACCCAGGGGCAGGTGGAAGACAATGGAAGGTTTAATGTCACCAGGAAAAGGAGATTAATCTGTATGAATGTCAGGCAAGAAACCACAGCAAAACTGTTGAGATTCGATTTATGGCAGCTTCTTGGAAACTGTGGGATCCTCTAGGCATGACTTGCTAGTCATGTGAAGGAGAGATTTCTGGTTTCTTTGAAGACTCAGTTCTGTCATGTGATGTTTTGCTGGAGGCTGGCTTGGGAGACGGCACGTGATGTTCTGCCGTGAGCTCTCTCGTTTGAGGACTGTGACTTTGGCCAGCTGAGAACATCCATGGGTGGACAGAGGAGATATATTGAGGCCCACACACAGTGAGGCTTTGGTTTTTGGATCCACATCCCTGTGCTGATCTTCGTGCTTTGGCCCTTGACTTCACAGAGAGAAATATTCCAGAGAACGTCTCTGGGAAATCCCATTGAGTCTTTCAGTTTTTGCTGCTTTATGTTGACTTTTGGACTGGACTGCTGGTATCCTGACAGCTGAGTTTGGTAATCCCCTAAAAACCTAATCAGTAGGAAGTAGTTAAAACAGCCCTTTTCCCTACTAATCTTCTACCTCAGGTCAGGGTGTTGGAGTGGAGGTAAAGGTGTTAAAGAGCTCTAAGTAAAGGAGATTTGCTGAAAAATCTGAGCCTACAGTTATGTGTCTCAATGTTTGTTTGGGTTTTTTTTTCAAGTATATTTCTTCCTTGCTTAATGACTTCATTAGTACCTGAAAACCCTGCCGTTAAATAAAGAGCTTTTAAATGAAGGGAAAAGGAGTTTCCATTAAATTTAATAGAAAAATTATGATTGTTTCATCTCAATACAAGATACCCAATTTTCACAGCCAGAAAAATATGAGTTTGCATTAGCAATAAACAGCAATTTTTGGAAGGAAAATACATAAGCACCCCTACTTAGTAACACCCATACCATTGTATTGCTCTGACCTTTTTCACTAATCTTTCAAGCTTAGAGGCTCATGGTTATTTTTCAGTCAGACCACACTTGAAAATAAAATTTATATCACAGAAAAACACCTTTCTCAGCAAGATGCAGGCATAGTGAGAGAGGGCAGAACAGACTCAGAAAACACTACATACTCCTCTTTCACTTAGACTGTGCACACAAAACATGCTTTGTGCTCACCCCACAAAGTAGTCAGTATATCTGTCCCAGAAGCACTGTCCCAGTTGTGCTGCCACACTTGCTGCATGGCCTATAGCACTAGGGACATGTCCCAAAAGGTTTTGCTACGTTTTGGTGTGCTCTCATCAAGCCCTGAAGAATGGCTCACCCTGGTGGCCCCAAACTCACCAAAACCACTACATTGACTCCCAAACTACCATCTTTTTAACCAACAGAAATGTTTGCAATCATTATCAATCATTATCGCCACTGATTATGACTACCAATGACCAAATCACGCTACCCTGTCAATCCGTCTAGAACCATTGCCATGAATCAACCCAGAAGCGTAAAACATCCTTTGACCTATCTACAGAGTATTCCCCTACAAAAGCCAGTTCTAAAATGGGAGAGATCAGGATAAGGACACTGAAAACATGAAATAATCAGGGAACTGTAACTCACCCAAAGGTAACTGAATGTATCTAGGAATAGAGCTTCCCACTAAAAAAAAAAAAAAAAAAAAAAAAAAAAAAAAAAAAAAAAAAAAAAAAAAAAAAAAATAAAAAAAAAAAAAAAAAAAAAAAATCTATGAAATGCTTGAGAAGAAAGCAAATGCTGATTCTATGGAAACTTGGTGAAATGTAAAAAAAATTCAGTAAAATGGTTCATGAGGATAATTCTAAATGAGAAATCAACAAACATTGAAATAATAAGCAAAGAAAGTTTTAATTACAAGAATTAAAAGACACATTGCCCCAGAATTTGACCTTTGAGTCTTAACAGATGTGTGTGGCTTAACTCTGCTGTAATTAGAAGGTTGAGCCATTACAGGATTCAAGTCTGTGGCATCTTGGGAAATAACAGAATACAATATTGTTCATGTCTTTGAAATAGAAAAGACTGAGACTTGAATTTACATACATGTGGAATCAGAAAAGCATTTAGAAATCTTCTTGCCTAGATCTATATTCACATCCTTTCTTGAGGACCCTAACAAGAATTTAATTTGTTGCTTGAATATCTCCTGTAATAAAGAACTCGGGAGCTCACATCATTAAACTCAGTATTATTGTCCATAAAGCACAAGGCACCATGGGAGGGTAACGTGCTGATGTGGTGAGATAAAGAAAATAAAACAACTTATTTTTTACACCTTAGCTAACCTTCTCTTCCACGTACTGGCATCTGCTGATTTTCTCTTGTGCAGCATCAAAGTATATCTACTATAAAAGGCAACACTCAAATTGAGTAAACTTCCTGTGAAAATATGTAAACTTGAAATTCACAAAAAAAATGACTTTTTTAACAAAAAAGAATGCATCAAGGAATATCTCATCTTGATTATTTATAAAAATTGTGGGAAAACTATTTCAAAATATACATGGAAATCTAGAGAACTAGAATATCAAAAGCAGTCTTAAAGAAGGCAAGTTGGAGACTTGTCATTCTTCATCTGGTGGTAGTCTGAGACATGGCTGTCAGCTTCCAGAAAAAAACAGAGGGACCCTGAGATCAAAGGTTCCATTTCTTTCAGGAATGGCTGGAGTTCTTTGGGTGGGGTCCCACGTGTGCTGGGATTCTGGTCTCATAGAGGAGGTGGAAATGGGTTTTCCACTGGTGCTACACCGGCAGCAGAGGCAGTGGGAAATCATGAGTTCCGAAAGCCTGTGATGATATCAAAACATTACAGCCCTTTTCCTAAGCCTGGTGAGGCTCAGGCCCAGCAGGCTGAAAGGCAGGTATGGTGAGATGTAAGCCTGGAAGGCCAGAAGGTGAGTCCAGGGTCAGCAGGTGCTTCCCTGGTGGTCATCGAACTCATGACAATTGCACAGGCAGCCAAGCCCCGGGAGTTCAGTGGTGAATTTCCAGGGAGGAAGGTAGCCCTCCCTTCCCCAGAATAGATGAAGAATTTTAGGCCACCATGGTGGAAAGATGATGACACCATGCAGTATGTTTATCTCCTGTGAAATCAGGGATTTATAAACATTGGGCAGTGGAAGGGGTTTCGAGGGTAAAAGTGTTTGATTCGTCGGAGCTAGAGGTGCTAGGGATATTTGATTTAGATGTGGTGGTACAGTACCTCATTTACATGCAGAAGCAGCGTCCTATCACAAGAAGGAGAACATATCACTTAATTATCCTGTGGGTGGGGAGAATCCCCAGGTACAATTGAAGGTCATTTGCTGAAAGCTAAGATCTCCTTCAAATAGGGTGGGATATTTCCAGGAATCTCCAGGTTCTTGATGAGTAAGTTTCTTATCAGGAAAGGGTCGGGCCTGTAATCTTCCCTGAAGACTTTGTGACAATTCTTACAGGATCTGGAATTCCTCATATCAGAAGAAGAGAGGACCCCAATGAGAGAGGGAGTCCACCATTAAAGACCGAGCTCAGAGGCTCTCTGGAAACATCAGATTTTGACCTTAGCTCAGAGTCCTATGAGACTCACAAAACTCAGCTGAAACTTACACCTTTTGCTTTCCAACTGGTCTTTGTCGTTTGTGAAAGATAAAGATCTAGTTTCATTCTTCTGCATGTGAATGAACTCTTTTCCCAAAGTAGTTTTTTAAGATTTCTTTTACTTCTTTTAGAGTATAATTAGACCATTTTCCCCTTTTTCCTTTTCTTCCATCAAGCCCTTTCATATAACCTCACTTGTTCACTTCCAAAATTGTGGTCTTTTTTTTTTTTCATGAATTGTTGTTACACGTGTGTGCGTATACATTTATATTTCTAAATATAACCTGCTCATCTGTATAATACGACCTGCGTGTATACATTTTCAGGGCTGACTGATTTGTACTAGATAATTAACGTTTATGCTCATCTCTGAGGAAGACTTTTCTCCCTCTATCAGCATTCCTGAGTTGCCTGTATGCTCTGTGTAAGGCTGAGACGTCTTGATCTTTCTGTCCCGCCAACATTACCCTGTCTGTTGCTGTTTCCCTTGCTCAGCTCACGCTTAGGCAGCCATGTTGCTGAGATTTTGCGGGTACACATCCTGTTGTTACTAGGAGACACCATACACAGCAAACTCTCTTGGATCTTGTAAGATCCACTGTCTCTTACAATCTTCCTACACCCTCCTCTACAATTTTCTCTAAGCCTTATGTATGGGAGTTTTTTGTGGAGGTGTCCTTCAGGACTGGGCTCCACAACTCTGCATTTTGAATGGTTGTGCATTTTTTTTTTGAGGTAACTGTCCTTTCCCAATGTATTCTTGTCATCTTTGAAAGTCATTGGACTGAATGTGTGTGTTTCTTTCTTGAATCGCCACTGATCTTTCTTGTGTGTTTTTGTATCAGTGACATGTTATTTTGAATAATGTGGCTTTGTGATGTATTTAAGGTCAGCTGGCATGATGTTCTTGAATTTTTTCTTCATTTCAAGGTTGCAGTGGCAATTCATAGCCTTTTATAGATCCATAGATATTTTGGGATTTTGTTTCTTTCCAAGAGGCATTTCAAATTTTGATGATTATTACACTAAGACTTTAGGTTTACTGGGTGGTGTGAACATTTTGATAATGTTAATTCTTCCAGACTGCAGGAATGGTATATGTTCCTATCTGATTGCTCCTCTTTTATTTCTTTCCTCAGAATTCTGTAGTTTTTGATGCAGACTTTTCACCTCTATGGTTGAATAGATTCTTGGATATTTATTATTTGATTCTTGTGACTATTGTACATAAGATTATTTTCCTGAATTGTCTTTTATATAGTCCATTGTTGATATATAGAAATGCTACCAGTAGCACTATTTGAACTTGGTGTGTTTTGAGAGAGAGAGAGAGAGAGAACAATGAAGTTGCAAGGAAGTTGGGAGAGTGATTGGAAATGGGATTGGGAATGAATATGATCAAACTACATTGAATGTATGCATAAAATTCTCAAAGAATGAAACATATAAAATTCTTATTTTTAAAAGCTATTTGTTTCATGTCCTGCAAAAATAAATTAAATGAAAATATTAAATATAACTAAGAGATTCAGTAATATGATAAAGCAAGCAAAAGAAAGAATTTTTAAATTTAAAGACAAGTCTTTTGAAATAACCCAGCCAGTCAAATACAAGTCACATGATAGCCCCTGACCTAAAATTGTTATGTCAAGAAAACTGTCAAATGTGTCATTGATGTTGCCTGAAAGTGTAACATTGAAATGTCATTTTTAATAGCATTTTACATGTGTGAACAAGTTGTTTTACAAAAAATGAAAATAGGTCAATGTCCAAAATGGCACCACTTTGCAAAAATCATTATGGTAAAAAATGCATTCCCTTAAACAGTCATTTTATAAGTTAAGTGTCAACAATTCCAAGTGGAAAGTACATTTTGAGCTGTTTAGATGTCACTTAAAACTCAGTCGTTTGTGTCATTTAAACCTTGAGATTACTGAACTGTTGGCCTGTCTTATATTGAGATTGTGCTGGACAAAATGTAGGAACTTAAGGTCTTTAATCCCAACTGTGGCTTTTCTCTTTAGGAGAGCCCTTCGAAGCAAAAGCTTTTCCATCTTCGTATAATTTAGCCACATTGCTCAGAACAGCACTGTGGCAAATATCATCACCTCCCACACAATCTCTAGGTCAGCCTCATAAGTTAAAGCATTATTATTTATAGAGCCTTGCCAAAATAACTTTCCTGTCTAATAGGGGAGACCACTTTTTCTCAGGAGGTCAAGTATGACATGGAGGAAAGAAAGTAGCAATCTTCTAGCCAGGAAGGACCCGTTAACTCACCCCTGGGGTGGCAACACTTGCTGCCCTTCTCCCTGAAGCTAATGCTCCTGTTTCTATCTAGGTCAGTGGTTCTCAACCTTCCTAATGCTGTGACCCTTTAATACAGTTCCTCATGTTGTGGTGACCCCAAGCATAAAATTGTTCCATTGCTACTTCATACCTGTAATTCTACTACTGTTATGAATTATAGTTTAAAAGTGTAATATGCAATATATCTGATATGAGATCCCTGTGAAATGGTCATTCAAACCAAAAGGGGTCACAACCCACAGGTTTAAACAGCTGATCTAAGCCAATAACTCCCTCTCGTCGGGGTTATAAGAGAGTTAGTTGTTCGCTACTTTGATTATCTTCAAAAGTATATGACAGTTAAATA
The DNA here is from genome assembly GCA_010120015.1 of Rhombomys opimus. Classification (NCBI taxonomy): domain Eukaryota; kingdom Metazoa; phylum Chordata; class Mammalia; order Rodentia; family Muridae; genus Rhombomys; species Rhombomys opimus. The sequence continues at coordinate 6,079,099 of REGO01000082.1, read as the reverse complement.
CAGATTGTTTCTCCTTTAACCAATCTCATATGACAATAAGTTTTATATAAGAGTCAAATGGCAATAGAGCCCCTGAACCCCAATGTGAAAAATTGTCTAGTTGTGATTCAAATCTCTTTGGATCAAGTGAAGACAGTGCTATGCAACTGAACCTTCTGTAGCAATAGGTGTGCTCCAATCTGGCTTGTCTAATGTGTTAGCCACTGGGTAACTTCTGTCCATTTAAATTTAAACTAGATTGTTAGAAACGTGCCCACTAGGCAAAGGAAAAAACTGAAAGTTTGGGAACGCCTGTCAAATAAGTCCAAGTAACATAAAAAACAAAACAAAACAAAAAACTAAAATGTTTCTGTGTTAGTGCCACACATAGAGAGAAATCTCAGAGTTACGGCTCTCAAAAGTCCTTATGTGCCCATCAGGAAAGCAAAGGCCATAATTCTGATAGTTTATACACAGGAGCTTGTTAGAGGCATGGGAAGGAAAAAAAGGAAAAATAAAATATGTCTTCTATCCTTTTTGGTTCAGTAGCTAAGACACAAGAATTAAGCTGGCAAAAGAGTAACAGAAGAAAGCTGTTTAACTTGATATGAATGTTTTAATATTTTGTGTAGAAGAAACTTCATAGAAAATGAAGAAGTAGTTAGGCCCAGGGATTATGCATCACAATAGCAAAGGACAATAAATATATAAAGAAAGTGCTAAGACAAAAACAAAGTTTGTCATAGAGTAGTCGTGAATGTATGCAGGAACTAGTAAAAAGCTGACGTCATTTTAATTAGGTTTGCTTGCACAGACCCATCTCGCTCTGCGGGGAAACCGTTGTCTCCCTCTCCCTAGCGCACAGAAGCAGGCACACAAAGGTTCACAAGAGGAAACACATTCCCTGCCTTCTGGTTTTGCCTTGAGCTCCCAACAATCCCTAAATCCTAGCGGCATATTCTGAGATGAGAGATTCAGTCCCTTCACTCTCACTAGTGATTTTTGTACTAGCAGACGCGTTCAGCGACATGAATATGAAGTTCAGCCAGGCAGGATCTAGTCTCCGCCTCCTCATTATTAACATTTTGTGTTCTTTTACCTAGGTTCCTGTATCAGGTGCCCTCAGTGAAATGTCTTCTGAAACTCTCCAAGCTGCAGAACGCTCTCTGGGACTCCTTCGCTGAGCACGGGCCGGGCCGCGTTGTTCTTCTGAACGGGGTTAACTGAGGCAAACAGGATGGATTTACTTGGACTTTAATCCAAGTACAGTTGGAAGCTTCAAAACGTTTGGGAAGGAAGCGAATGGCCAATCGATTTACAGTGTGAAGCAGGGGTTGTAGGAAGAAAACAGAATGGGAATGAACACGGGGAAATCCTCAGAAGGCCAGAAAGCAATCCTGTGAGTGCGAATACTCGCTGCAGCGCTGGTCCCCGCGGCCTCTGTAAAGATCCCGTGGTGTATGAACCACGGTCTGAAACCCAGGACCAAAGCGCAAGGTTAAGACATAGATGCTGCAATGTCATCACAAGCCAGCTCGGAACTTCAGGCTGACCCCCGAGATTCACTGAATGCAAGAATATAGACTCTGTCCTCATTCAGACATAGAGAGAGCCCAAAAGGAGAAAGACAAAAATACCAGGAAAAGATGAAAGCGTAGCCGGGGGCGGCAGGATGACTGAGAAGAGCGGGGACTCGGGCCCCACAGCCGCCAGGCCCTGGGTGTCCTTTCGCAGCTCCCAGTCAGACTTTCCTGAGCGTCCGCGTCTATAAACGGGACCGACCACGGAGCATGGGCCTTAGCTTAGCATGGAAGAGTGCCTCAAATGTCGTAGTTGGTTCAGAAACAAAGACACACTTACAGTAATCCACACCTCCTCAGTATAATGTAATCCACGACATCACTCAGCTCTCCATGTAGTAAATTTAATCTTATTAGTTATGTAAACTCTGTTACCTCCTTTACAAACCTTGTCCATCCACTTCGTGGCCCTCTATTGAGTTTCCTCAGACATTTGCTCTTGATAAAACAGTACGGACAGCTTGAAATGTATTTTCTAGGTGAATATAATTAGGGCTCTGCATATAACTCCCTTGCAAAAGTAGGATCAATCCAAAAAATCATCCGCTTTGAGGTGAGGAGGCAAGCCACAACGGAGAAGGCATCCTTGTGCTTTGAACCATGGCTTGGAAAGGTCAAAAAGGAAGTGTTAGCATTTGAAGTGTGACTCATACTGCTTCCCTCGTGATTATGAGCACAGGCGAAGCGTTTCGTTACATTTCAATGCCTAAATTATAAATCAGTAGCTATTTGCAGCCATAATTATTTACCATATATAATTAAGTTTGTAGTCACAAACTCTGGCAAGAATCAACATTAACATTTTTATTTTTCTTTTTAAACTGGTTAAATGATGAATGTAGTTATTACAGAGCGATTACAGGACTGAAAGTCCTTAATTGTTACCAAATCTTAAACCCTATTCTGTACTTGAATTTATTCTTACAGAATAAATCAAAGAATGAGCAGTTTGAACAGTCGCCATTTTTACATAAATGCCATGCATTTCTTCAAGGCTGCCTTTCATAATTATGTCATTTTAATGCTCATAGACTTCACACAGAAACTGTGTAGCAAAGCAAGGGTAAAATTAAATGACTCATTTTCTTTGTGATCAGAGCTGCAAACCTTTTCTTTTATCTTGTGAATTTCACCAAATACCTCACAGTCATTTACTGACGTTTTCTTCTCTCAGACATTCACATTTCAAGCTGTTGCATACAAAACTAACTCAACTCTTCATAATACACCCCAAATTTTCCTTTTAAATGTCCTGCAATAAAGCCAATACGAGCTAACACCTAGCAGAGGGGAGACCCAGTTTATTTTCTAATTTGTTTTTAAATAATTCTAATATTTGAAATTGAAACATAGTTACATCATTTTCCCCCTTCTTTTTCCTCCCTCTAACCCATATCATAGACTCTCTCCCTTTCTCTTTCTCACATTCATGGCCTGTGTGTCTTTAACTGTTTATACATATATTCATAAATGTGTAACTACAACCTTCTCAGAACATAAACACATACAGTGTTAATTGTATGTATATTATTTCTGGGCTGATCACTTTGTATTGGATAACCAACTGGAGGTCTCTTCCCTAGAGAGGACTGTTTCTCCCACAAAGAATTACTTAGCTCTTTGTCTAGGGGTGAGGCCCCTGGGAATTCTCCATTCCGTGTTAATATGTCTATCAGTGTGGCCTTTGTTTGGTCTTCTTTAGGCAGCCAAGTTGTTGAGATCTCATGGGTGTAGCTTCCCTGACATATTCTGAAACAAAAATCTCATAGCAAACTTCCTGTTCCTCTGGCTCTTACAATCTTTCTGCCCCTTCTTCCACAATGATCCCTGAGCCCTGGGTGCAGGAATTGTATTGCAGGTGTATCATCTGGGGCCAGTGAAGGACCAGCCTGACTCCATCTTAACGATGGAGGCCATTTTCTTGTAAAGTCAGAACAAGCCCATTTCTGTTTGCTAAAGAATTCAAGTGGACCATGCTTTAACACGTTTCTGGAATTTGACATGTTCCCTATCCTATGGGTTTTGACTCACGCCTTGACTATAATATAAAATGTTCTGCCAGATAATTTTGAACTGTTCAGCCAATTTCCTACGTAATCAAAATTCCCCTGGAACTCCCCCACTCTTTGAAACCCCCTCATCTTGCAGGGTTTGGGGGTACTGATGTGCAAACCCACTATTTCCTATGTTCAAGGCTGTATTCTCAAGCCCTGTTTTAAGGAGACAGCCCTGTCTGGCAGGAAATAAATCTTGCTTAATTTGACCAAAGAACCTGGGGGATGGTTCAGTGGGACTTAACCACTCTTGTTCTCTGCATTTTGATCTCTTGCAGTTTCCTGTAAAGTTTCTGTTATCAAAAGAAGTTTCTTTGATGAGTGTTAAGAGCTGCAGTTATCTGTGGGGTAAGAAGTAATTAGAAGGCAGTCAGGAATCATGCTGGTTTAGTAAAGTAGTTGCCGGCTCCTTTAAGATTTGAGAGAATGGCCTCATTAGCCTCGGGAAGTTAGCTGAGTTTTCAGCCATGCTTTCCCTGTTGTTAAGTCCAATTAGAAAGCTGTCGACTAACTGCCACGTCCTGAGTGGCACTTTTGCACTCAGGGTCATCATGCCGTACTGGTCATCGAAGCTACAGGCGTGAGAGCTGGGAAAGGCTCTGGCGTGTTTCCCTGCCTTGAATGCTTGCACAGCGCCTACTGGGACCATGAAAGCTAGTCCTCAAGGAGCAAGCATCCGGGTCAATTCCAGCTCAGGGGCCTCTGAGAAGAAATGCATGTAAGAAATGCATGGTGTCTTCAGAAATAGATGCTATTGAGGGAAGAACAAAGGGGAGGTTCAACCTCTGCAAATAACCAAGGACAATATGGGAGTCTCCTGGACAAGCCTGACTTGAAAAGACATGTCTCGAGCCTTGGGTTGGGCTTTTGTTAGCTGCTCTGTGGCTCATGGGGGGAGCACCGTCAGCACAAGTGGAAATTTTTCATTTAAACTATATATGTGTAAACACGGGGTTGTATGTATTGTATGTAATTTTAGGTGAATGGAGGATAGTGTGAGTCTAAATGACTTTTTCAGACATCCTTATGGCTATTTTACCCTCCTCCCCTTCTTGTTCAGTGGACGTGAGTGAGGACTAGCATCGACCTCGGGCGATGAATCAGCAAAGAAAATAAGCAAATATTTCTGCTCTTTTGGAGAGGAAAACACTAAACAATAAGTATTATATAATATAATCATTAAAACGTAAATTACATAATACAATTAGTGTGCAATTGCAGAACAAAGGGAATAAAGAGTCCTAGGGCTAAGGACAGGGGCTCAATTTTATATGAAGAAAATGATCAAAATTTACCTCAATACAGCCAGGCGTTGGGGCACACACCTGTGATCCCAGCACCCCGGGAGGCAAGGGTGAGTTCGAGGCCAACCTGGTCTACAAAGTGAATACAGGACAGCCAAGGCTACACAGAGAAACCCTGTCTCAAACAAACAAACAAACAAACAAAATTGAACCAAAGTAAATGGTAACAAATCGATATGAAGTGTGCCCTTGAGAGGTCCATACACGCGGTAGACTCGATTCCCAGGGAGGGGTGTTAGTGAGGAAGGCTCGGAAAGCTTTAGGAGTTGAACAGAGGAGTGTAGTGGCTGTGGGAGGGCCAGTGACTCACCCTGTTTCTTACCTGCCGCTCGGCCATCACGGTAAGCCGCTCTGATCCTCCTGTCCTCCCCAGCACGGGGTTCTGCCTCAGCGTGGCCCAGAACCTACCAAGCTGGCTAACCACAAGTGAAAAGTTCTGAAACCATCAGCCCAAGCAAATCTTTCCTCCTCTTGCTTCTTTCAAAATTCACCACAGCAAGGAAAAGTTTGACACCAAGCCAAAAGTAAGACAAGAAAATGGCACTGGGCATTGCTGTGTCTGCAGTCGTGTATTTGAGAGAAAGGACTTGGGTTTTCTGTGCTCACATTCACCCACGCTTTGAAGCAATTCCCTTCACTGTGTAAATGTCACAACACTGAGCCTTCACTGCATGGGAATAAAATTGTGTGTTGTTTCAAAGACTTAGGACAAGAAACATGGTGACCCTTCCCAGAGGCCTAAAAATGAAAGCCAGTGCATTGCACTTAATTTCATTTGTAGCAGGCTATTGTTTGAATCCGAAGTGCCTCCCATTCCTCCCCTAACACACACAGGCTTTTTGAATGACTGGTGGTGCTATTTCAGGGGGTTGTAGAACTTTAAAAAGGTGGGGTTTAGCAGGCAGAAGAAGAAGGCCACTAGACACAGGCCTTTGAAGGCTGAGCTTGGATCCTGGCTCCTGCCCACCTCTGTCTGCTTCATGGTCCACTGTGACAGGAACAGCTGTCTTCTGCCACAAGCTTTCATCACCATGGTACTCTACTCAAACACGTGGGACCAAGCAATCTGCAACCATGAGCCAAAATAAGCCTCTCCTCCCCTAGCCGTCTCTGTAGGCATTGTGGACACAGCCACACACAAGGGTAACTAGCACAAGGCACTTCTCTCTTCCTCTACCAAAGGCATGTTGTGAAAGGATCAGAGCCGGAAAGCTGCGCTACAACACAAGTGCCAAACCCACAACCTACTGCCAGATGCGAACCAGACCCTTGGTGGATGCGGGTAGAGCCTGTGACTAATACCTAAGTGGTCTCTGCAGCACTGTAGTTGGGTGATAATAAAGATCATGCAGAATCCTGTAAGCTATCCATCGCTCTTACCATCTTTCTCGCAGTAATGAAAAGAATGAAAGGAAGGTCTAACATTAGACAGAAAAGCCCAGTAGTTTCAACACACTGCTTTCTGTTTAAAAATCTTTTGTATTGGTTTTAAGTCATCCAACCTATTTACTTTAATCTTGATTTTTGTCCCCAGAAATACGCTAATCTATGTAAATGCACTATGTCTTCGATTAGTTATCATTTATAAAGAAAAATTATATAATTTCATATATATTCTCATTAGTAGGTATGATAATATGGACTTTTTATAACAGTTGATATCTATAATTCAGTACTTTGAGGGAAAAAAAAGTCCTCCAAGATGATGGGCTTGCTTTTTAATATTCCATACTTAATTCTATAAAGGGCTGAGTCCTCCACTGAGCATGTGATAAATTGATGACATGCTCCATTTTTATTTCACCAAACACAACGTGAAAATGAACATCTTTTGTTTGGAAACAAAATTCAATTATAAGGAACATGCAATGTGAGATCAATAGCTTATTAGACTCTCAGCATGAGGGATAATTTCAGCTTAGCTTAATCTACTGAAATATGTATCTATATACTGTTTATTGGCTTATTCAAGTCTATGTGCACAGTGACATACATTCAGTTTGCTGTTATTGAAACACAAAGGATAGAATGAGTGGTACTCAAAAACATAACAGAAAACCTTAAGATCAACAAGCTAAAAATCTAAACAATATATAAACTTTCTTTAAATGTAAAGTTGGAATTTGAATATCCAGTAGTCTAATTGCAATGAACATTTTATTTTCAAAAAGTCGATTGGCAAGAAAACAGAAATAAGTTGGTCCTCTAAAAATGGAAATAATTTTAAAACGTGTGTTTCAAGTGTGATTATCTATTGTTTTGCTCTCTGTTTTGACACAGTATTTCGACCATCCAGGCTGGTCTTCAGTCCCGGAGCTGAAGGGCACCTCCTGCCCTAACTAACCTCCGGAGAAGTGAGATTGCAGGTGTGCACGTCCAGAGCCATCAGCTTGTAAAGTTGCCAGCGTCTGTGAGAAAGCATGGCATCAGCTGTGGGGCTAAGTTAGAGAAGATGAAAAACTAACTCATTTGCCTTCCTAAGACCCCCATCAGTGGAATGATCACGCCAAAAACCTGCAGCCGTGAATTCTGCAAGCACTGAAGGGAAACATTTTAGATAGCTGTGAGATTTTGCTATTCAGTAAGTAGCGGTATATGACTAAAGATGAAGTTAAGAAGAAATGCGATTCTTGTTTTCAATGATAAGTAGTGCTGAATGTTTTATGATGAACTACCCTTAGCAAAAATAAAACAAAAGGAAAAGTAATGACTCAAAAGGAAGCTAAAAAGTATTTATTTCATGTAGCGTTTTGTCCACCTGCCAGAAGAGGGCACCAAATCTCATTATAGATAGTTGTGAGCCACCATGTGGTTGCTGGGAGTTGAACTCAGGACCTCTAGGAAGAGCAGCCAGTGCTCTTAACCTCTAAGCCAACACTCCAGCCCAGTAAAAAATCATTGTAGTGGTTAAGAACAGTGCCTAATGTAAGAGTTGCCCAGAAGGGAGCAGGCAACTCCTCTGTAGTCAGAGTGAGGACAGTGTTTTAGTCACTTTTCTCGTTGTGAAAGGATACATCACTCAGGGCAACAAGTGGGGAGAGACTTATTTTAGCTCACCGTGGGAGGCGATGCGGACCACGACGCTGGGAAGGCGTTGTAGCGCGTGGCTGGCAGAATAGGAACCAGAGGAGGGCAATACCAGTGCTCAGTGGCATCTGGATTTCCCCTTTTATTCAGTCTGGGGCACGAAATCATGGGGTCGTGCTAGCCACACCGCAGCGGGCCTTTCCCCACTCAAGGAGTCCTCTCTGAAAAATCCCTCCCGACATCATCGCCCCCGAGCGTTTCTCGTTACAAGCAAGTTGACAACTGAAAGGAGTGATTCCAGCTCACACGAGACTATGGCTGGGTAGAGGTGGACGAGAGGCCTGAGGAAGTTCTCTTCCGCTTACCTTAATTTCCGCAGGGGAAAGCAAGCCCAGATCCACTGACACGGAGCAAGAAAGTGAAACTGGAGAATTTGGCAAATTCTCAAACTTACATTACTTCTGAAATATGCAAAGCAGCTCTTTTTATAACTCAATTGATTTCTTGTTAACACTTCACTCTGTTTGGAGGGGTGGAGGAGGACGAGGATCCTATAAAACTGCCAATTGCTAGTTCTGAAAGGGTTAGACTAACTTTGTAACCTATATGTCTTCTAAAGCCTATAGTTTTGAGTTTTAGGTCCAGGTTAAGCTAAAGCCTCTTAGTACCTTTCCAGAGAATGGAGGAATGTGACCCTATCTGTGAGGACAGATATAAAAAAAGGCAAGCAAGCAATGACCTTCACTCAGCAAAAAGAAGGACCAGAGCCTTGTCTTTGAGATAGCGTTTCTTAGCAACAAACCTAGACTTCTTCTGAGTAGCTTTTGACCTCCAGCCAAGAGCCCGCAGCCCTAATCTTCAAGGATGAGCTAACCACCCCCACCTTCAATTGCAGCTGCATCCACACTTGGCAGGACTGGCCAAGCTTGAGCACCTAAGACTAACTAATTATCTTACTTTATAGCTTCCTCATCCAATCCTAAATTGCCAAAACTACAACTTTCAAATCTCCCGAAATTTTTCTTTTAAAAACCTAAAGGCCTTTGTCTCCCGGTGCCACTCTTTGCTGACTGGCAGGGGTGACCCCATTGTGCAATGGTTAATAAACCTCTTGCTTTTGCAACGAGTCTTGGTCTGGGGGAGTTTCTGGGAAGGGCGCAATCTTGAACTCCTGAGCTGTGAGACCCCAGGTCTTACAGTTCCAGCCGGAACAACCTCTAAACTGGGAGACAGTCACACAGCTCAAGCTGGTTGCTCCTCTCAAGCTGTCCTCTGGGCAAAGGGGAAGCTTGCGGAACTAACGGGGCGCCCCTGCCATAGGGCCTCCGTCCTGTCCTAGCCTCACTGGATGTAACTTCCAAGAGTACCAAATTGCTGACTGAGAAACATACTCCTGTCTTCTGAGGACACTGTCCACCACCCCTGCTCACATCCACCACCACCCCCAAGCCTCATCGCTTCCACTCTCTAGCAGACCTACTGTGTGCATCCTCAGGGTCTGCAGGCGACTCCCAGGGCGTATGCAGCCTCATTCACTCCTGCAGAAACTCACTCCCTTTCTGACACAAGAGGTCTCTGAGACCCTGTAATGCTCATCTTTTTTAAGTACCTCTACCTGCTTTTGCTTTACCATTGTCTCCCCCTGACAAGAGACACCCCAGTTAGCCGCCTCACAGGAGCATTCCTGATGGAAAATGGGGACAAGGGCTCATTTATTTGGGACTGTCTTCAGCTGCTTGCCGCCTTGGACGAAAGAAGTCAGAACCTCAAGTCTGACTACTTCTTTCCATAGTGAGGAGCCAGAAGAAGTGGGTTCCTTCGGTTTCCTGGCAGGGTCTTGCAGAGCACTGAATCCTGCTTTTCATTTGGTGGTTAAACCCAGCGGCTTAACCTGAATGCGATAACTTTGTTATATTGTAGAAGAAAACATGGTGATCAGTAATGCTGGCCTGATTCTAAGTAACAATAGACTTGCATTGGGTTAGAATGCAGGACTGCTTAAGATGGAATTACAGTGGATTCGGAGTCCTAGAATCTGATTCCTTCCACACAAACAGTAATAACTACAATCTGTTTTCTATTTGCTCAGGCATGGCAAGGAATTGCAAGAGTGACTTTTTAAGCCAGCATTTCATCCTGATTGCTTCAGCCACCCACCCACACACACACACACACCTTGCTTTAGTGCCATTACCACCTCTTTTATTCTATGCTGACGTGATTATTTTAAAAGGCACAAACTTTACAAGTAGGCAGATCAATAAACATGCTTTACTGGTACCTAAACTGCAAACTGAAAATATTTACCACCTGGCTATGTTGAAGTTGTTTATGCATTCTCTCTTAAAGGTCATGTCTCTAGACCGAAGGCCAGACTGGCATTGCTTGTGTTTTGCTCATTGCTGTTTAACCCATAGCAACCTTTTTTTCCTCTTGGGAAGAAAAAAAACCTCATCAATTCCTATTAGAATACATAGGTCTGACAGTCAAGGCTGTTAAGTTTTCAAAGTGTATTAATTCTACCCTCTTACTGAGGAAATGTCAAACATGTTAAAATGTAATATGAAACTACAGCTTCACCGAAGAGGCTCAAAGTTGCTGTACTTAACAGAACAAAAATGTGTATCGATTGGCCCCTTCAAAGTTTGGTAAATTAACTCCTTCATCCTACTTTTGTGAATCAATGCATCTGAGACATGTTTGTGTGCCATGAGAACATGGATCTTTGAGGATAAATTACAAATTCATAGGAGGTTAGACAAAGTAATAAAGGAGTGACATTTTCACCTGACAATAGGCACACAGGCTTTTATTTCTAAAGCAAGAGTAATTTAATGAGGCCATCATATCTCAAAAGTTTATAATTCAATGCACTTTCTCTGGTGTACTACACAGCTGAATTTCTTCTCCTAATGTTTTGTTTCATGATCACAAGTAAACTTTGGAAAACATTTACCAATTTGCAAATTAGTGATGAATGTATGACAATTACAGCTCTTTAAGTTCCCATTTCTTCTAACTGGTTTTAACGTTAGACAAACCACTTGACCCAAACACTGCTCTCTATTATTGCCATGACCTACTGTATCTGCATTGCTTCAGCGGCCCTGCCTGCATCCGGAGGACAAGTATACTTACGGTTCCTCTGTGGAGAGCGACAGGGTTTTGTCTGTTTATATGACAGGTGCTCAGTGACACTCGGCTTTAGAGAGCTCATAAAGCAGAGACACTTGGGGCTCAGGTGTGGAGGAAGGGGCGTGGACAGGTTCTGTGTGAACCTGTTGTGAACAAAGCCTCAGAGGCAAGTAATCCAGAAGTGTGGATTTTTTTTCCATGGCAGTCATTAGCAGGCACTCAAGCATAACTTGGACCAAAACAGCACACTTTCTCTATAGAGGGATTTTATTAAAAAAACTCAGGTCGCTGTGAGATTCTGTATCCTCAGAACCACACGTATTCATGGCATACAGAAGCTGCTGAGAGAAATGCTCTGTGCTCAGGTTCAGAGCTCAGAGAACTCGCAGCTCACAAGACTGATTGAATATTTCACCCTATGTTTAGAAAGAATATAAAATTAATCAACTGGAGCAATGCTGATTCGGTCCTTAAATTGCTTGTCAATCTCCTAATTTCTGCTTTCCTTTGAGTCGACTTTTCCCATTTTCCCCCTCTTCTCCTTGAACTAAGAATCCATACTTAGGGCTTTAGCCATTTCTTTTTGTGGTTAATGTTTACATCTTTCACTATTGGTCCTGTATCCTCAGCCCATATCCATAGGCTTGTGGTGCTGCTGATTAACATTTATGTCCACTGGACAGCTGCTGTCACACTCCACGGCCTGTGTTGGGAGTGGAGCCCTCAGCTCTCCTGCTCACACTGGTGTCTTTTACCAGCCTCTTGCATTCTGCCCATGGCACCCTCTCGCTTTGCTTGTATCTATTTGTTGAGAATGTGTGAGTGTATGTAAATGTGTGTGTGTGAATGTGTGTGTGTGTGTGTGTGAATGTGTGTGTGTGAATGTGTGTGTGTGTGTGTGTGAATGTTTGTGTATGAGCGTGTGTGTGTGAAGGTGTGTGAATGCGCGCATGCTTCGGTGTGCCTGTGGAGATCAGAGGACAATCTGTGACATGTGGTTCTCTCTCCTTCCAGCACACGAGCTCTGGGGCGTGAACTCAGGTCATCAGCTTTAGCAGCAAACTCCATGACCCTCTGAGCTGCCTTGGCCGGAGCTTCCGGTTCTGGCGCTGGGATAACGGGAGTGTGCCTCTTGTAGACCTGAGTAGTCAGAGCCCTTTGCTTCTCACCCAGGAAGGGGTCAGACGCACCAGCCACGTCCCGATGTGCCTTTGACTGCCCTTGTCCCGCACTTGATAATTAAACGAACAGGTTAACATTCATTTTCTTATGCTCTTGATTCACCCTGTGTCCGGAAGCCCGGCCCTGCTTTGTGGCTTTGCTCCACACACTGGTTGTTTAAGAGAACCGCGCGCAGGCCTTCGCTTTGCGCAGGGTGGTGTACGAGGCTGACAGGAACACCCGTGACGGCTCTGGCCCCAGGGACAGACGTCTGCGGACATCACCGTGGACCAACGTGTTCACAGCTCACCTGCCGCATGATGGGTCTGCAGAGTTTAGGTCATCAGGGTTTTCTCCAGGAAACTGCTCTTAAATCTGCTCAACCACGCCTGCCTCCCACCAGCCCAGCCTTCCAGGGCGGTTCTCCTCCACATCGCTCCACCATGCCACGCTGCTTCTTCACAGACTTATGGCAACGGGGCAGCCAAACATGGGCAGAAGCCATCAACTACAGCCGAAGAGGCTGGAGTGGCCCGCAGCTAGGCTTCCTGCAACACTGAACTGTAACTCCCTGGTTCTGCTTTAAAGCACGGGTTCCGTAGTTCAGCGCTTTTATTCTGTGTAAAGGAAAACTTGGGGTGGCGGGAACGTATGTACCCCTGCTCATTCTTGCCCCAGCACACCTTTGAGCCTTTATGATAATCGAAGTACGTGTTATACAATTCAAATCGAGATTCACACGTGGCAGGAAGGTACAAAGACGTAAAAAGTGTTTCAGTATTTCCAGAAGCGCAGGCGCTTTCACCTCCTTTTCCAGCGGCTGTTTGGACACTTCTGGCTAGTCGCCACCAGGTGGCGGCACACCTGCACTTGAGAAGTGTTTCTAAGAGTTACTAAGTGAGAGAAGAGAGCAGACCGGCTGTTTCCAAGAACTTTAACTTACACGTGAAGGCGTTTCAAAACGACCTCCGGAAGACAACTTCTAAGCAGCAGCTGGGAAGAGACGGAGAGTTTAAATTTACAGATGTTCCACAGATTAATCAAGGAAATAACTTAGTGAAACTTGTTTTCTGGACCCTTCTCTTAAAGAAAAGTTCAGAGTCCCTGCTCAAAAACTGTCATCTGGTTTCTTCCGTTTGCTGAAACTTAGATCTAAAAAGCTATTCATGCTCCCTGAGCCAGTGAAACTCTTTGCTCCAAAAACATGTGTCCACCTGAACCTAGACCATATGTGCTAGCACCAAGATATATGAAGAACTAAACAAAAGGTTTCAATATTCACAACTAATAAACATGACCAGTGACTTGATATTCAGACAGTATTTTGCATAACGTTTTGGTTTACAGACCCATCTGTGTTTTAAATTGTTTATATGGCTTTTAGTACTTTTAAGGAAGTTTTTAATTCTTAAAGTATTTTTAAGCAACAGAGCTGTACTGGAGGCCGGAAAACACACCAGTTCTCTAGCGCACCTCAAATTTAAAATCCAAGTGTGTTTCTGTGATTTCCCCTCCTTCCTCTAACTAGCTCCGTGCTCCAGTGCCCGGCCCCCGACTCCCTCTCAAACTTATGGCCTCTTATTCTTTATTATTGCTACAAACGCACACAACCTGCTGAGCCCACTTGGTCTTGCGCTTGTGTGTGTTTTAGGGCTGACGAGTTGGAACTACATAGCCAAGTAGCGTGCTCACTTGGGAAATGGTGATTATCTCTCAGCAGCTGGGCACTACTTGCAGCATTTTATACAGGGGGGGGGGGGGCTTGTCAGTTTCATCTGTCCACACTGGTATGTCACTGATCACGTATGGGCTAAGCAGCCTCGTTTAAGCAGCTTTCCTATATTACCTAGAAGACACAATCCTGACTTTGCATTCCTCTAGCTGTGACAATCGTTCTATCCAGTCTTCTGCGATTTCCTTGGCTAAGGGTTGTGTTGTAGATGTGTGAGTTGGGGCTGGAGAGCGGACAGTCGGTTGTTCTGCCTTGTGAGCGGCTGTGGCTTTCTGGAACGTTCTGCTGCTGCTGCAAGAAGTTACACTGCTGCAGGAAGTTACGCTGCTGCAGGGTGAGGCCACACATACCCCTGCATATATGCATACGGATTTAGGATGCAGGTAACGATTACAGTGGGTCAGAAGAGTGACAGAAGTAGGTTCTCTTCTAAGATCCACTGGTAATTGGCGAAGTCACAGCATAACTTCCATCCTGTTGAATAGGCCTCAAGTGCAATTAGAGAGCTGTTGGCTGCCGACAAGCTACAGGTGCCTCTACTGCATTTTCAGGGCTGCTTTGCCATGATGTCACTGTGGATTACAGACAGTCCTACCTACAGCCAGGTAGGACCACCAACTGCTTTTCCCCCACTGGGAGTTTGAAAACCACCTTCTAGCACTCTGAAAGGAAGCCCTTAGGGACGTGATTCCCAGGTCACATTCAGCTCAGTTCCTCCAAATCCTGTCTCCAAGGTGTGTGGTATCTTGAACAGGACTGGTGGGAGGCAAACAAAGATAACAGCAATAGCCTACATTGTTTGGAGAGCTGCTTGGATCCTGTAACTGTGAGCCCAGGGGGGGAAATGACCATAGAGGTAGGAGTTCCTGAGGAAAATACCAGGATGCAGGTGACATGCAGGTAGAAAATGGGCGGGGAGCTTGAGTTAGGGAGAGGGAGGGAAGGAAGACAGTATTGGAGAGGAGAGGAAAGAGAAAAAATAACACTAAGGATGTTTTTAAAGCCACAGGGAATTAGAACTATATGAGTGAGTGTGTGTGTGTGTGTGTGTGTGTGTGTGTGTGTGTGTGTGTGTGGTCTGAATGAAGTTCTACCACATGAGATGGTAACTCTCCCCAAGAGCCAATAAAATCCCCAATACCAGACATTAGAAACTTTTTATCAAGGGCAGTTCTGCTTATAATCTGATACTGCCATTTCCATTTGTGTTGAAATGATAACCCTCATGAATTTAGGTTAAGACTCTGTGTGAGGGGACAGAAATGGAGGTGCATATTAGAGCTGAGAGACAGAGGTTCAAGCCAACATGAGAAGCACATGTCTGCTTCATCTCCTTCCTGATCATGATTGATAGTGGGAGATACTAGAACAAACAACTAATAATAAAGACAAAGGAACAAAGCAGCTTATGGAAATGTCTGCGCAGATGCCATAGCACAGAGCATATTACCGAGTGGATCTGAGCAAAAATGGAAGACACTCCTCAAAGCAGAACCTTGGTGCGCACGGTTTATTTCCTCTCAGTTCCAAATCCCATTCCTTACTCTTCTTTGTGATGCTGGAACTGGTTCCACAGAGTCCATTTCTTCCCCCCAGCCAGCTGGATCCTGGACTCTGCCAAGAGACTGTACAGAAAGAGCACAGCCAGCATCAAGAAATAGGAACTGTTTCTTTCAAAGATCTGTTCTCGATGTGGCTAGACCAAATTAAAACTGAGAATAATGACAACAAAAATACAAAAAAGAGAAGATCCCATTAAATAAGGGAGAGTGAAAAGAAGTAAGGAAAAGGCCAGCTGCCAAACAGTGGCACATTATAAGAAAACCACAGGGAAGAGACCAATAGGCAGCTAGAAGGGCTTTGGGGAGTTCACCTTCGAGAACCAATTCTACATACAAAGAAAGGCTAACAAAGTATCAAAATCAAAGCTCAGCTGAGCCTGGTGAATCAGCTGGGAAGGCGAGGCAGTCACCTCTCTGAGTTCTAGGCCAGCTTGGTCTACAAAGGAAGTTCCAGGCCTGCCAAGGTGACACAGTAAGACCCTATCTCAAAAATAATGGAAGAGGAGGCGGAAAGAGGGAGGAGAAGAGGGTAGGAGTAGGGGGCAGGAGAGGAAGATCAAATCTCCCAAGTTAGCATCATAAGAAAGAAGGAATGACACCTGTGTTTAGGCAATGGAAGCAAGACAGACAGACACGCCCCAGAAAAGAGCAATACTATAAAACCTGAATGGACATAAGAAACAGCAAGAAACAACGCAAGCAAAATGGAACAATGTAAGTCGGAATTAGAACACTACAAGACGAGAGACAGAACTCAGAAAAGAATCCAGTTTTAAAAAGTTTCAAATAAAGGACAGATAACTGAGCAAGTGCATAAAGCTCATTAAAGAAAGGCGAGCATGGAAACTCAGCTCAACCATTCGCTCTTTTTCTTCTTCCTACCCACGTATACAGATCGTACTCCAAGAGCACCAGGATACTTTCTGCTCGTACTCTTTTGGGGGTCTCGCAACCACCTCCCTGCTGTCCAAATACTGACAAATGAGTAACGAGCTGACTTGCACAGCAGCCCCCTCAAGGGGAAGCATTTCTTCCAGAACCGAGCGTTCTTGAGAGCCTCTCTCAGCAATAGATAAAGGAGATGCTGCAAGAGTTAAGAGCACTGGCGGCTCTTCCTGGGTTTCATTCCCACACCCACACGGTACCTTACACCGCCTGTAGCTCTCAGTTCCAGGGGATCTGACACCTTCTGGCCTCCATGGCACCAGGTATGGAAATGGTGTACATACAAATATACAGGCTAAACACCCACACACGTAAAATGAAAATGAAAAAGAAATAGCTGATAAGTATTCAGGACACCTGAAGTCAAGTGTCTTGTCAGAGGACGGGAGAAAGCCACCAGGTTTTCCACACTGGTGAGTCCTGAAGGGCACAGTGGTCTAGGGCATGGACTAGCCTCTCCCTAAATAACAAAACTGTACTTTGCACTTCTCACTGCTGAAAAGGAGATAGAACTGTGGATTGCTGGGAAATGCCTTGGATCTATTCCTTGAGTCAGAAAACTTCCGTGGGGCAGAGTAGGAGGGCCCTGAAGCTAATTAAGGTTATAATACAATAACTCAGGCCATATGTTGGGGCATAGCCCAACAGTCTAGAGACACAAAGCCTCTAGCAAGCCCTGATTACAGAAGTCATCGACACAAACCTTTGCTGTTGTAGAGCTAAGCTAGGGTTACTGCAGCCTTACCTTCCTGTAACTGCCAACTGTTCACTGGTTACAAAGCAACTTCTGGCATCCTGCCAATTACATAACAAATATCAAATATGTACCAAGTTTCCAATAAAGGCTGGGCATTACCAGATATGCTAAGACTAGATCAGTGGAGTAGCAATTCACAATACCATCAGGAAAGGGCCCAATTCAGGAAGAGATAGCCAACGCCATTAACTTTCAGAACACCAGCACCTCTCCCTCCCCGCACCGCCTTTGATTTTAGTGACCTATCATGGCTGACAGCACAGGAAAAACGCAGGCTTGATGGGATTTGACGCCATAGTGGACCTTGAGAGTCTACCCACCTGGCTGAGCTTCCACAGTAAATCACTGGCTCCTTGGCCTACTGACGCAAGGTCAAGTGAAATGCTGACCAGAGCAGGGAAGAGCCGCCCACCCTGTTATGCAGCTCGTCTGAGGAAACTTTTGAGTATTTATAAGGTCTCCTCTGCACTTCCTTTCCACATCTGGAGTACACTCATGTCTCCCTCCTCAGGCTACACTGCTGGTTCAAGTCTTGCTGTACTAACAGTCAGGCCAAAGCTCGCTCTAGGATAAAATTCTCAGCTGAGTTTGGTGTTCTTCTGACACATACTTCCAAATACTTGTGAATTTGTTTTGCTTTTTGCCAGATAGTTTCCTTCTTAATGTATGAGTTGTTTTCTGTATTGCAAATAGGATTTACTAATCTCATTAACTACTTATTTCAAAAACCATCTCTACCGTATTTGTTTTTGCAGCACCAGGTACCAGAGACTTAAACATGCTGGATAAGAATTTCTTGACTTGCATCGTGATACATGCCTGTAATCCCAGCACTCAAGGAGGCAGAGACAGTCAGATCTCTGTGAGTTCAAGTCCAGCCTAGTCTACAAAGGGAGTCCAGGACAGCCAAGGTTATACAGAGAAACCTTGTCTTAAAAAACAAAAACAAAGAATTTCTCAGCTCACTCCCAACCTATCGCTTCCATTTTTATCTTACATTCCCCTTAGGGAACAGATATGCTTTTGTTCATTCTAGTTTACTTTTCTTGAAAACTGTTCTATAGTTTATTTTCTAAAATTCAATATAAGGGGTTATAATTTTATCTACTTCATGGGCATTCTTCCATGTCTACAGAAATATCACTGTCTCTCTCCTTTCATGATGTTAGCACTAATATCAATTTTGCCATCCTTGTGTGAATCGGCATTCTGATTAGAGGACTTGGTTCGGATCCTCCCAGCTTTACGGAGATAACAACTCCATAGTTTTATTATACAATAAATCAAAAATACAAAAACCCGCTTAAAGATTTATTTGTTTCTTAAAGGAAATTATGTAATGGATACAAAATGCTATTAAGGGAAAATCAAGTCCAAATACAACAAAAAAACATTTCTAGCAAAAAAACAAATTTCACATTTCATAAAGGCCTAGACAAGCATTAAAAGGCTCCATCCAATAAGAACAAGGCAGCCCTTTCTGAGTGTTCCCATTGCATAGCCAATTCTATTGTGAATAGAGTTCCTTGTATAATGAAACAAAACATAAAAATACTTTAATGCAAAAGTGTTCTAATGAAAACAGATTTTTATCCAAAGCTTCATCCCAGAAAACTGAAATGTTCAGTTGTTGCTTGCAGTGACTTAATAAAGCTTCTCAAAACCTTACAGTGACTGTTTATAAAAATGTGCTAATGCAGACTGAGGACCTAGGGAACAAGCGCTGCACTCAGCCTTGACAGAGCAGCTTTTTACAGCCAGCAGCAGTGAAGGCAGAGTGACTGCTGCGCGTGCAGTCTAAAAGGAACTTCTGTATCACGACCTCCACGGCTCAGGGACCACCACAGAGGAAAGACTGTAAGAGC
Organism: Rhombomys opimus; assembly: GCA_010120015.1. Classification (NCBI taxonomy): domain Eukaryota; kingdom Metazoa; phylum Chordata; class Mammalia; order Rodentia; family Muridae; genus Rhombomys; species Rhombomys opimus. The sequence goes on along the minus strand of REGO01000082.1, from coordinate 6,059,998 downwards.
TGGGTCCTGGGGAAGAGCGCTGTGGGACTCATGCTCTCACAGCAGACAAGGCAGCTCTCCCAGAACTGGAGGGCAGCCTTCCAGTCACAGACGGAGCTTACAGGGCGGTGGGCCTCTACAGCACTGACTGTTGATGGCCACTGGAGGGGGTATTCTTATCTGCAGCCACTGACAACTCCCTTGTTCCAGGAGGTAGCGCCACACCCTTGCTCATCCAGGAAGCCCTGGCTAAACTCTTCGGCCATTAACAAAGACAGGTGGGAAGGAGACATGGAGGGGATGGAAGACAGGGTGAGAGGGGGAAGGACCATAATCAGAATGCATGTGTGTAGCAAACTGTCAAATACTTGTATGAGTGTGGAAGGAAGAAGGGAGAGAGGGAGTGAAGAAGGAAGGAAGGAATGGAGGAAGGGAGGGAGGAAAGGAGGGAGGAAGGGGGGGACGGAGGGAGGGAGGAAGAGAAAAAAAAGAAAACTTAAAATTGTATTAAAATAAAAAATTAGCTTGGTGCATGCCCTGTATTGTTTAATTAAAAACCTCTTTTAAGAGCCCTTTGCTAAGGACCTTACCAAAGTAAATAATTTGAACAAAAAAGAAAAATGGACAATAAAACAAAAATGTTTTTCTCAAAGCTACAAGTATACAGTGATTGTCTATGTGCAAGTGTGTGTATAATGTGTGTATGTATAGACATTAAAGTTCGTTAAGACACTACTGATTCTGTCAATAGCATCTGCCAAGGCATGAAAACACTATTCCTTAAGTGTATAGACAAAGGACTGGCTCTCTATGAGTGTACACCACTGTAACAAACCCTGGGAGAGAAAGGCTTCTACATAATCCCAAATGTAGACGCAATAATGGTGACAACAGCTGGAAAAGACTTCCTGTCTCCAAAACCTGACACAGGTCAGCATCAGCAGTACATGGGTTTTAAAGCAAAGACTTCAGAGAAGGGAACAACAAAGATGCCAGGCTTGTACCTGTGTCCAGTGATCAAGACAAGCACCTCCACAAGCATGACACCAGGAGCCTCTTTTATACAGTGTATACCTAGTACTTTAAAAAAAAAAAAAAAGCAGAACGTGAATCTCTCTAGTCTAGTGGCTAAGATGTGAAAAAACTGAGGTACAAGTTGAACCAAAAAATTAATTTTAAGTGCAGCTGCTTTACCAAGGCCTTGTGTGCTGGATGGTGAGGAGCAGAGAAGGAACTATTTAACTTTACAGTATATAGGACACTACCAATACTGTGGCAACTGCATTAAGATCATGATTTGAATAAAGCCAACAAAAAATATTTAATTTGGGGAAAATTATAAAATTTTTACATGACCTGTATTAAGCATATTAACTGACTTAACTCTACAGAGATACTTTTTCTGGTGTATCAAAATATATGGATTAAAAATATCTCAGATCTGAGAAGTGCTTCAAACAAAATAAACTGGGAAGGAAATCAAGTATGACAAAACATAATGGTAATGAAATCTGGACTCTGGTTTAAGTTAATAAGATGTTTTCTATTATTTCAGTGAACTTTTCTTACAATTTATTTAATTTTATGTGCATTAGTGTTAATGTGTCAGATCCCTTGGAAATGGCATTACAGACAGTTGTGAGCTGCCATGTGAGGGCTGGGAAGCAAACCTGGGTCCTTTGGAAGAGCAGACAGTGCTCTTAACTACTGAGCATATCCCCATCCCCTTCAGTGAACTTTTTACAACAATAAATCAACCTTCCAGACAAATATTCAACACATAAAAATTGACAAAGTTTATTGAGACACTAGTAGTAGATGGTTTTTAAGAACATAAAAGACAACAATCCACAAGACACATACAAAGATAATCGAGATATTAAATACTACCCAAATTAGAGACCATAATTCAAATTGCTAATTGTAATCAGTGTGTCGCAGTGAAGCAGTTGTCACTCTCCATGAATTTCATCCACCCTCTCGTGAAAGCTAAGGAGACTGGCTTAAGTGACTGCAGTCAGACTGAGTACTCGGCCTTGAGCATGCACTGTGTCACAGCAGGCACAAAAGGCCATCTGGGCAACCTTTCTTCAGGTGTATCTCGGCGTCCTTTAAAGTGCAGGCTACCAGCGGGCTGTTTCCTTAAACAAAGGGTTGTAAAGGCCGTATCTGAGACAGCTGCCCACACTGCCAGGAATGGTTATACAACTAACCAGGGACCTGGCGGTGCTCCGCTAATGGCTCAGTCCAGCTCTCACGGCGCTACCAGCCAAACATGTACTCCATTGCTCTGGACACAAGACTTTCGTCTTTCTTCGGTGTTTGTCTGTCAGAAATAACCTGTTAACACGCACAGCACAGCAAAGAAAGAAGGCAGATGCATTCAGTTAGTTTCCATGGTGGCAGTCCATCTACAGTCAGTGCCTACATTTATAGCACTGACACTAAAACTTGAATTTTTAACACCTAGTTAGAAAACTGAATAAGTAAAACCAAACCTTACAAGAAAGGAAGAATTTAAAACAGAGACATAAAACTATCAACAAAGAACCCTGATCCTGTACTGATGTCCAAACTTCAGGAGACAAGGGTGTGTGATGGCACCACCCATCCGACCAGCGTGTACACACTTCAAGTGCCGGAACCACGACCTGTGCCACAATTCAGGACTTGTAGTGACTGGGAGGGGCCAACAGGGGATCATCCTAACTCCTACGCCATTCTTCAGAGAATGGAAGGAATTTATTTTTCTAATGACAACATCTTCATCTCTGATATTAACAGCCGGTCACCTTCCTTTGAAAACTGGCACTACTGTGCTGCTTTTATTTGTTTCTGTTTATGAGCTGTATAATCAACTCAGCAAGGTTTAGCATTTTCTATGCCGGCTATGTATAGTATGGATGTTTAAGTGTGCATACAAATGTAACTGGGGAAAAAAAAACAAAAACCTCTCAAGATATGTTTTACAATGTTTTCTTTTGCTTTGCCGTACTGGAGGGCACTTCTGCACCTCTGCTGGGTAAGTGCCCTCCACTGAGCTATATACCCGGCCCAAACTGAGAACTGCTTCAATATTCAAGCCGTCTTTCAAACTGGTGAAGGCTCTGACTTTAAAATGGGAAATTTAGAAGTCTGAAGGTTTCATCAAGGAAAACCACCAGGAGACATTTAATTGTACACACACACTCCACTAATCTAATGAAACAGTAAACAGTCTACATATGCCTCAGGCTCTACCTATCCCGAGAATACCTGGTAGTCACTAGTGGAGGCCTTGTATGCTGTGGCAAGAGGCCTCATGGTAGAAATCCTAGGAGTGCTTCCGGTCTGCGATGGAGTGCCTAAGGTCTTGATTGGTGTCGTAAAGGCTACAGATGAAGATGACAAGGCTCCTCTGTCACTATTTTCCATGACACTCTGGAGAAACAAAGAAATACAGGCATACCATGTAATACTATGAAGTATTTCACATACACAAAAACCCCAAACTTATTAAAGGCTACCAGATTTGATCATAGAAAGTTTCCGAATAAATTAAGCTTTGAGAATACAGCATGTTTCTTAGCTAGAATTTGAGGTCTAATCCTCAGTCACATTAAACAGCCTCAATTTAATTATAAACCATGAGATCAAGAATCTCTAAGCAAAACAGATGTTTTAGGAAGAAACAGGGTTCCAGACAAGGTGAGAGGAATGGGAGTAAGATCAAACACATGATAAACTTGTTTTTTTTTTTTTGTTTTTTTTTTTTTTAAATAATTATTTATTATTTATACAATATTCTGCCTGCACACCAGATCTTACTATAGATGGTTATAAGCCACCATGTGGTTGCTGGGGATTGAACTCAGGACACCTCTGGAAGAACAGCAACTGTTCTTAACCTCTGAGCCATCTCTCCAGCCCCATGATAAACTTGTATGAAGCCTTTCTAAAAAGTATCTCAGAGTAGACACTATGATAAGCCAGCAGGAACAAAACAGAAAGAATGCAATCCATGTAAGTGTTCAATCACTGCTGCGCCATCTGACGGCCCTCTGGCAGAGGGCTCTGAGCTCCACGGCCCAAGGCAGTGCAGACTCTGAGCCTCTCTTCCTACTCAGGTCTCCCTTAAGGTCTCCCTTAAGAACTCCTTAAGGGACTCCCTTAAGAACACACAGACGCTGTCTCGCTCGTGCTCTTCGTGCATGGGTGACAAGCACCACGCCTAGTATATAGCTTTTGCATATGCTTACCTCAAGTATGCTCAAAATGATTCCTAAAGTCATAAGAACAGTTTAACTTCTATTCACTAAGGTTGAAAAAGTACATGCAAAATAAGCTTTGAAGGCTCTGAAACAGAAGTGAGTTTCAGAAAGCGCTGGCTATTAAGGCTTACCATTAGTTAGCACCTGTGTGAGGTGTCGTGCTGAAACAGCCCCAGAAATTAGGGCTTACCAAAGCTGATTTGCAGGTTTACAGTCCAGAGACCTAAAATTTGGGCCTCACTTCAGTAATTCTCTACAACTTGCTTAGGCTCTCTAGATCTCCCTTTAAAAAATAAGAGGAGGAGGAGGAGAACAAGAGGAGGTGTGGACAGATCATCCAGCACCGTGTGACTGCTTCCGGCCTCCTGTGACACTCAGCACACACTTCACTCTGCAAACTGGGAACGCAAGTGCAGTGAGGCTAAGGAAGAGGCGCTGGTGTCCATCCTCATCTGTGCTCTTCACACACACTAAGCACGCTATTTGCCCTCCTGAAATACAACTCACTTTATCTATACATGGTTTGACACCAATCATGATGGATTCTCCAAATATTCTCCCGTCTTTGCTCAAGGCTTTGCGTGCTTGCAGTTTAGATTGGTAACGAATATGCATCCAGTTGCCTGTGTTCGACATCTGCAAAGAACAAAACTGCTTCTTAAGATACAAAACACACACCTAACACACAAACACCACGACAAAACTGACTTTCATTTCTTATTTGATACCCTGTAAAAGCTGCATATTAGAATTCAGAAAGATCCTATTAAACAGACTCAATAATCCCTATCCATATCTCAACTCTAAAATAAAACATGTAGCAAATATTCCCTGAAAGTAAAGTAACTCTCAAAAGAATTATCTCCTACAGGAAATTTATATCAGCAATTATTACAAAATTTCTAAAATGCTATATCGTGAATATGCCTGCGTAGGAGAGAGAACTGAAATGGCAGAAATGCAGTTCAAGCATGAACTGTGAAGAGCACAGGGCTCTCTTAAGGCTGCTGTCGGATAAGGAGATCTTACTTAGACTCCAGAAGCTCTGGACCCCCGCTTCCTCTGTCCCCAGGAAAGCTTAAGAGAAAAACATGACTGTGATATGAGACATAATCAACTATCCTAGGAGACTGTGAACTATCTAAGAAAGGGACAGGAGGCTCTGAAGCTCTCACTCAACCCTGGACCTATTCCTTCTCAGCAAACACTACACAAGTTTGAGTCTCCTAGATTCCAAAGCACATATTCTTTGAAAATAAAAACTAAATTTAAATTTAGAAAAAAGACAAAATTCAGAGGTAGTGTTCTTCAATTTATAACTTGTCTTTCTTTAACCAAAATCTTAATTGCAGAAAAAAAAAATATTAGTAAGCCTTACCACATGCTTTAAGATATTCCCATACTGTGCAAACTGTAACAATATATAAGAAGCAGATGCTTGTGGAAACCTAGGGGGAAAATTGCCCAGACAAGATCATCAATTTCCAGTATCAATACAAAAGCAAATTACCATACCATACTTCCCCTATAGAAATTCTATCAGCCATACCTCAAAATTACTTTTGACTCAACTATTCTCCATTCCCAGAGCCCATCTCTGAAGTTTTTCAAATCCCCACTCCTATAACTTATTACAACAGCTTTTTAATAGCTAGCCAGATGCAGGTCTGCAGACATGATTACAGTACTTATTTATACGCACTACTTAGGTGTACTATAACTAGAAGGGTGAACTGTTTAAATTAGTATTCCATACCACTATGCAATGATCGTCTCAAGATTTGTAGAATTCAGTGCTCAAAAATATAACTTGTCATCAATAACAAAGCTACAAAAGTCACTTAAAAGGACAATACTCAAAACTAAAATTCACTATCAGTAACAATGCTACAAAACTACTTGAAGGTGATACTCAAAAAGTTAATAGCCATACCTTTAAGAGAATACTTTAAGTCTTACACAGTTTGAATATTTTACAATAAGCTGTGATTACTTATGTAGTCCAAATAAGAAATGATTTTCTGAATGAAAACAGTAACAGCTATTACCAGTCTAGAAAAATATTTATCTTAAATTTTTTAGACCACTAACATAAATTACCCTGAAACTTCAATTACACAGCCCTAAAAATTTTTTAAAAATAAAAAAATCTGTCACACACACATGTGAAAATAAACACATAAAATCAATGTGGGTAAGCCAAGGCTCATGGCACATGCCTTTAATCCCGGCGCTCAGGAGATGGGAGCAGGCAGGGTCTCTGACTTCAAGGCCAGGAAGCTAGACGCAGAGTGAGAGCCTGTCTTAGCCACCCTCCACCAATGTGAATAAAACACTGCATTCAGAACTGAAACTTCACTTTTTACTTATATATCTCTGGATATGAGATGTTTTAGTTCCAAAAACAAGCAACAAATAATAGACAAACATGAAAAGAAAAATAATGGTTGCGAGTTGAGAATAGCATTTTAGAAATAAAACATGGTTTTAAGGCTCTGCCACGGCCACTTTCAATAAAACCTAATATTCTAGTAGTCTTAAAATGATCACCCAAGACAATGCATAGTATTTTATCACTATGACCTCAAGTTGACAAAAAGGTTAAACCAACAGAGGAACATATAATGAATCTTAGAAATACTTCCATTAAATGATCAAAATGAAATTTTTTTTTTTTTTTCCTTAAGAGACTGTGTCTCAGTGAACATATAGAATAGCTAAAACATAAAAGTATGAAGAAAGAGCATTGGAAAATCTGAAATATTTTAAGACTTCAAGCAATCCAAGCACTTCTTCTAACTACTTACACACTTCAAAGACACTATTCTGAACCCGAAACAGTTAGAAACAGACACGCGTGTTCAACGCTGCTCAGATTTCCCGAGAAAACAGAACAGCTTCAACATTGAAAAGGGAAATCAAGTAGCCAACTCAAATGCCAGAACACGGAGCTTCGCAAGGGTTTCCAAGGAAACAAGGGAATGCCCCTGCCCAGCTTCTCACTGAAGCAGTCAGGAACAGGCAAATCTCTTCAAGGCAGTGGCCATCACGGCCTTAAGGGAAAGGCCAGTGCAGACAAAGCAATATGAAAGACTTTCTTTCCTCCAAGCACACTCCTACACACCTTTTGAATTTTTAAAATTTTAAATAAATTAAATTAAATGTATAAAATCCAATAAATATTTATTGCCCTCTATTTATTCTTCCTTCAAGAAGCCCAATGTGTTATCTTTATATATTTTAGTCCCAAAATAGACATAGGGAGGTGCAATGTAAACAAGGCAATCCTACTTTCATAATAACCTGCATGTAATTTAGCAGAAAGACCAAACTGGAACAGACCTCAGTTTCTGCTGAAATTCTTGCTATTTAATGAGCTGTGATCCCCTACTGGGGGAATTTTTTTTTTTTCTGTCTATAGTCCATTTCCTCATCTATGTAAGTGAAAGATTTCTAAGATTCTTAAATTATTATGGCAATAAAATTATTTTGCTGCATCTTGGAGTCATCACATTTCTAATATTAAACTCCAACTAGAGTGTGCCACCACTGTGACACAGACATAAGCATATCTCAGTGCAAGCCTGCTGGGAACACTAACAAGCGGAAGGAACCACAAGAAAGGGTTCCTAAACTGACTGACAGCCTCGCCTTTAACAACTGGTAAATAACTTGGGAAGAGTGTGCATGAACGGTTTTAGTTAATGAGGTCCAGGCTGTGGACAGTACGCAAGGATGGTGCATCAGGACAGAGGAGAGCTGATAAGCAGACGCTGAGGCGAGTGCTGCCAACTACCCAGCTGTACGGTCAGGTGGCAGGTGTGCTGGTGCTTGCTCTCCAGTCTCTGAAAGCTTCTAAACTGTTTAACAGTTTGATCAACACTGGGTCCAGAGTCCTTACCCAAACACAGTCACCCAGGTGTCATCCAGGTGATCTTCTGAAGTCAGAGAGTCTCCCTGAGTATAAAAAGGATCCAGTTGAGCAGGAGATAGTGTTGTCTTTCGTGGTTGACCAATATTTGCTGGACTAAACATGCTTTGCCCTGTGTTGGTAAATTTAGGGAGTTAGTTATGATTAAAAACACATGGGCTTATTTTAAAGCAAAGCTCTCAGTCCAAAGGGCAATTATATTAAAAGTTGACAATTAGATTAAATGATCTGAAACATACAACTGTAGCTAACAGCCATTTCAGACTATCATGTAGAGGCACTCATTAATAAGTGGGATAATCGATCACTTTATTTTTGAGAAGGGGCTTCACTATATAGCCTAGGCTGGCTTCAAACTTGCAACCCTCCTGTATCAGCCTTCTGTGTTCAGATTACAGGCACACACCACCACATACGATTCCACATTTGGTTACTCTGAAATTAAGCCCTAATGTCACATCATAAGCATGCTAAACTTTTGCCAATTTCAACAGAAAAGTAACAAAAGCTCCTTCTCCTCCCTCCAGCCCATCGCTGGGGATGAAACCAGGAGTGTCACACCCATGAGGCAGCTGACTCACTGTCCCTGAGCTACATCCCAACCCTTGGTTATGGAAGGACACATGATTCTCCTGCATCTACTAGGACTGCAGATGTATGCCATGTCTAAGTTTATTTCCTCTCCAAGTGCTAGAACAAAGACAAACAGACATGGAATGTTAGAAAACAGCAAAGAGGGGCTGTGAACACAGCAAGGCAGCCTGAAGGCGATGAAGCACATCAGGTCTCAAGTGTGGTGACCCGGCGAAGACAGGCCGTGCCAGGCCCAAGAAGGTGGTGACCCGTGCCAGGCCCAAGAAGGCTGTGGCTGGTGTCAGATAAAAGCAAGTAGTCCACTACCGCCATACTGTGCAAGGAAGACTAGGAATACAACCCATGAGGAAGCCCTTATAAAAGCTACCATAAGGTTTTCGCTTGGACCTTAGATGAAGCTGACAAAGCAGTGGAAAACTGTGGGCAAGAGGGACAGAAAAGGACTATCAATGTGACGTGATAATACAGAACCTGATCCCTCTTAAGGATTTATCAAGTCTTTCCTCACATGTGTGATTTTTACTTCCTTACAGTCCTGTAAGATCAAAAACTGGGATGCTGTAGGGACAGGCAGTTAACAAGAAAGGAAACCATGTAAAAAGCAGCTGGAAATCTAACAGGCAGTGAGAAGCATGGCTCCCAGTTCCCGAGAGAAACTTACACTTAGCATAGTGTCAGTACACAAGTGTAATCCAGAAGCCCTGGTAAGACCCTAGGCCAGGCAAGATAAAATTACCTTTACTGGTAGTGCAAAGTTTCATTTGCCTTTTCATTCTTGCCCTGTGAGCACACAGGACTTTTCCAGAGCTTCGCTATGTTTGGTGGAATGAGAAGCAGATTATGAAAATGTAGCTTTATCTTACTAAACCAGACACCAATCACTAGAGACATAAAACTTCACCACTCCTTATCATGAGAATTACATATCTTAGGAAAAAGTATTTTTCACTTCAAAAATACTGATGGGTTTACTGTTAAGTACAGCAAATCCCAAACCCCAAGTTTATTTTTAAATGAACACCTATTTAAAATTTTGGCTTTAATTTCCCGTTTTTAAATGACACAAGGACTTCCTTAACCAGTAAATACGTTACAATGAGGCATGCCCTACCCAGTGGTCAGACAAGCTCCAGATGCTCCTCACAGCAGCTCCCACTGGCCCACACTAATTACATTCAGGGTGGATCACTCCCTCTTGCAAAATGATGACCAAGTAGCTAACAGCTACAACTTGCAGGAGAAAAGAGGTTTGGGAGTTCATGGTCTCAGGGGGATTCAAGGCCAAATAATATTCTACCTCAGCCACATGTCCTTAGCCATCTCATGACATAAAATGCATTTAACCTACCATCAAATATCTCCACAGTTTTAGTAGTACAACATAAGTTCCAGAGTCAAACAACAAAACAACAAAAAAGCAAATTAAAGTTATCAAATAAAAACTATAATGTAAGCCCAGCACTTGAGACAGACAGAGGCAGGCAGATCTCTGTGAGTTTGAGACCAGCCTGATCTACAAAGCGAGTCCAGGACAGCCAAGGCTACACAGAGAAACCCTGTCTCAAAAAGGAAAAAAAAAAAAAAAAAAAAAAACCTACAACATATACAATGTAACAATGTATTTCTAACTGAAAACAATACAGTCAAACATCTCTTCTCTTAAGAAGGCTATATAATTTGGGCCTAGAAAGCCATCTAATCTAACCTATTAATGTAGCCTTTACTTCGGGTGGGGAGGAAAGGTTAGTCACAACAGATCTACTAGGCTTCTTTAAAACCCTTCCAAAGGGACAGCTAGATGGCTCTGTAAGACGCAAAGGCCCTTTCCACCAAGAAAGATGATAGAGTTCCATCCCTGAGATCCTCACGGTGGAAGAGTCAACTTGAACAATTTGCCCTGACCTCAGCATGCATGGCATGACAGGTGTGCATGCACACAAGGACCAAACTAGATGGGGAAGGAGAGAATACTAGGAAACAAGCGAAAAGAGGACTAACTACATGGTTCCTCGGGTCCTCGACTCTGATGTCCGTGGACACAATGCAGGATCCCACCATCTCAGTGAGGAGCTGACTACAGCAGCCTGGCGCGCAGACAAGCTCATAGGGATTCTGCTGATTGCATAGCCTAAGTGGGAAGACGTGTCTCCTCGCTGGGATGCAGGACGCAGACACAAAGACGAGGCTGAGCACACACATGCAGCTGTTAACTCATAGGTCTTTGCTCTTTAATGAGGATGGACTCTGACCAGCTGCTTCCAGTCCCTGTTGCCTTGGCTTCTCCACAATGATAGGCTGTGGCCTGGAACTGTGAGCCAAATAAACCTTTTCTCCCTTAACTTATCTTTGTCAGGATAGTTTGCATCACCACAACAGATTGAAAAACTGTAACACACTATAACACCCTGAACAATTATCCTTCTCCTTGTCATCGCAGACGGATTTAATTGGTAAAATACACTTTAAAATGAGACATTTAACATGGAGCATCCAGGAACTGAAGAGGTGGCTCAGCATTTAGGAGCACATAACGCTCTTGCCTCTGGAGGACTTAAGTGTAGTCCCACACCTGTCAGGCAGATCACACCTGACTGCAACTCCAACCTTAAGGGATCCAATGCCATCTTCAATACTCTGTGGGCACTATTTAAATGTGCAGTCACACTCAGACACACACACAATTAAAAATAAATCTTGCCAGGTACCATGGCACATCCTTAATAACAGCACCTGAGTGGCAAGAGCTAGAGGATCTGAGTTCAACGTCACCTAGTCTAAAAAGCAAGTCAATGGGTAGCTAGGGCTACACAATGATACTGTACCTCAAAAGCAAAGAGACAGAATAGATAGATGGATGGACCCTATCAACCATCTCTTTTAAATCTAATTAATTCTTACTACAAAGATATGCTTTTAATAAGCCAAAAACAATAAAAGGTACCTACATTAGTAAAAACCTGAAGCCAGTTCAATTTTTTATGCCCTGTGTTACCATTAAGATACAGTTTACTTATGCTACATCATGTAATAACCTTCAAGCAAAAATTAAAGTAAGGCTCAAGTTGAGACAACCATTACGACCTTTAAAAAGACAAATCAAAACTGTCTCAAATGAATATGCAATCTAATTTTTGTCTTGTCAACTAATCTAAAAATTGCAATTACTTACACTAATTGAAAAGTACTTACATAAGTTTAGTATAATTGCTCCCCTGATTTCACTTCCTTTAAATCAAACTATGCTTTGTAAGATGAAAACCCACGTGTGCCTATGAAACCACATCAAACTGAACTCAAGTTTATCTCCCTTGGCATAGCACTATCCAAACAGCCTTCATAAAATCAGATTAAAGAAAAGGCAAAGCCTTTATTACCCTTCAATTAAAGAACAGATCCAATTATTTAATAAATGAAAACAAAAGAAAACTTGCAGGAAACTTCAAAAAGACATGGTAAATGAATGCTGGGAAAGGTGTTCTTGGCCATGACACTTTCTTCCCATGAAAACAAGTAGCACAGATGGGTGATAAAGAATTTTGCCTCAGCCAAATCGACACGAGAGCCACTGTTTGGTTCCTAGGAAGTAGTATCTACACCCTGGAAACTTCCCCAGTGATACAAGAAGTTTTCTTAACCACGGTAAGCGCCTCAGATTGAACGTGACAGCTTATAGACAGACCACAACAGCACTCGCAGTGGCTCCTTTCTATACAGCCATGTGATGATATACAGTCCTCAACACCTTCACACTCCCACCCTGCGTCTGAAGTAAAGATAAACTGGTAGGTACTTTCATTACAACTTACGAGCTAACACACTCATTGATCCTGGGGTGCTTGGACCCTGCCTATCCTAGCCAGACATAACTGTCCCCGTCTTAGCAGACCATGGAGGGGTGCTGCTTCCTGGGCTGCTCACCGCAGCTTGCTCAGCCTGCTTCCTAACATAATGCAGGACTACCTGCTCAGCAATGGCACTGCCCAGTGAGCTGGTCCCTCCCAAATGAATCACTGATCAAGAGCATGTCCCACACATTTGCCTACAGGCCAATCTGATGGAAGCATTTTCTCAAATAAAGGACCCTCTTCCCAGAAGACCCTGACTCCCAACCCAGTGAAACGAAAGATTTTGTCTCTGAAGGCAAGAAAAAAAGCTACATATGCTGAAACTAGCTTCCCATTGACCCTTCCCAAAATATTCAGCATATTATCCCACACCAAAGCACACTGTGAAACTGAGAACACAAACCATGTAGAGATGTTAAATTTCTTCAACCATCAGCCACGAGTTGTCATGGCAAATAAATTCTACAGAACACTAGAACCTGGAAGACAAAGGAACTTTGTCTCTGAAATTCCCATTCAAGTATGATTAAAAAGAAGCATTTCCACCCTGAGTTTTGTGTTTTTCTTATTCTTCAAGCTTTATGTTTAAACCAAATTAAAATTTTTAAAGAGTAAAGAAAATGGAAGATACACAATTAGAAAAACGAGCTCAACACAGGAAATGAAGGCAAATCCTAGCATGACAGTTGTTCACCACTGTGAAAGAGCAAACTGTGCTGAAGAGTGATGTGCTCAGCTCACAGCAAAACAAACAAACAGTGCTTGAAGCTGGCCATTTTATAGAAGGATAAACATGTATCATAGCAACAGAAAACTTGCAAATGGCACAGAATAAATTAGACCAACAAGAAGCAGCGCTAGAACACTTTGCAAGGCCCTAGGTTCAGTCTCTAGCACTGCCAAAAAATTGTAGAAAGAAAAAGCAAATGGGCTAAAAAAAAAAAAAAAAAAAAAATTTCATGTCCCAATCTAGAGTCAGCTGAGGAGCAGTCTGGCCTGTGGCCATGCCTGTGGGGACTTCCCTGACTGTTAAATGATGTAGGCGGTCCTGGAGAGTGCAGGAGTGCAGGTGAACATGGGTCTGCAAGCTGGCAGGCAGCATCCCTCCACTCTTTTGCTTGACTTCCTACCCTAATCTGCAAACTGAAATTAACCCATCCAGACAAGAGTGTAGATGTAAATTACCTCAAGAAAATACAGCAACATTTAAAAACTGAAACTTGAAAACAAGCATTATAAGTGTATGTTGTTAGCTAAGTAATAGTCCTTGAGATAGTTATACCCTAAAACCTGAAACCTGTGGATGCTACTCGGTTAAAATAAATAAATAAATAAATCTCCCAAATAATGAATTTTTTTTTTTTTTATAATCTTGAAAATTCATTAAAATGTGATCATGTGATTATGAATCTACACTATCCAAGATAATTCCAGGAGACCAAACTTTTTTGGCACCCACCCATCCTTGTAAGAAGGAAGCAAGGGAAGATTTTGCTAGAGGTATATTTATTACTTCTCTATTAATATAATATAACGCCAAGTCTAAGGCTACATAGAAGAGAGTCTAACTGGGCTACAGTCCCAGAGGTTAGCTTTCGTGGTAGAATAAAGATGACAGGCAGCAGGAGTTGCAGCTGAGAACTCACATCTTGATCCACACAAGGCAAAGAACACAGGGGAATGGTAAGAGTCTTTTGAAATCTCATCCACCCCTAGTGACAACACGGCCACTCCTCCTAATCCTTCCTATAAAATTCCACCAACTGAGGAGCAAGCATTCAAACATAAGAGTGGTTAAGGGCCATTCTCTCATTCAAATCACAAGAGGTGATATGATAAGAAACCTAAAGTTTTGAAGTTAAGCAAGAGATGAACATTTATTGACATCAAATACAGGAGCCAAGAAAACCGCTCTAAGTCTATGTTTTCTCAATTTTCTCATCAACTCCCTTTTCTCTATTTTGCTTATTGTTAGCAAGTGCATAACTCGGTATATCTGCTAGATCTTTCCAAAAAAAAATATTCCTTTTTACTTGTGCCTCACTTAAGACTTTGTGTAAACAAACACTTTAAATTCAAAATAGAAGCAGCAGGGTATCCTAGCAGTCCACTGATGAGAATATACCTATTAACCTATTCTTGCTTCTTATATTCCAATTTTACTTGTTACCATGGTCTTCCTTTGGCATCTATACCACCCCATCTCTCTCTTGGATTTGGAAATCTAGACATCTCCACACAGCCTCCTGTTCCCACTCTATTCCAAATCCCTAAACTATTATCATCACAGCAACAGTCTTCTCACTGCTTAAGCAGCTTTCTGAACACAGATTAGATACTATGATGCTCTGCAAAGAGCTACAACAATATTAACACATGGATTACCTTTCTAATCTCAGAGATTTTTGCCAGTGCCTCCTTCACTGAGTCCACTTCGGTCGCACCTTTCTCTGACTCATGAGACCCAGACACACTTTCCTTGGGGCCTCTGAACTTGCTGTTCCCTTTCCGTCTATCTACAACATTTTTTTTCATCTTCCTCACTTTTGGGTTTTTAAACAACTTTCCTACCTGTGGGGAGGTAAAATAATTCCCCCCAATGATGTTTATAACCTAATCCCCAGAATATGGGGACTATTCTGTAGTATTTGACAAAAAGGAATTATAGTTTTTTTATAGTTTCAGGTGGAACTGAGTCTGCTAATCATCTGGCTTTCTAACAGACATTCAGGAAGGTGATGCATTCACAGAGCGAGCGAGTAAGTGAGTGAGTGAGTGAGTGAGTGAGTGAGTGAAGGAAGGAATGAAGACATAACTACAAGAACAGCCAATTCGGAAGTTAGTGCACACCTTTAATTCAATCACTTGGGAGGCAACTGTAAACCCCTGTGAATTTGAAGCCAGCCTGATCTACATAGAAAGTTCTATGACAGCCAGGGCTACACAGTGAGAACCTGTCTCAAACAACCACGACATGCTCGACCTTCAGAACGGCAGCACATAGCGCAGCTTAAGCCACTACTCAGCTTATGGAAACTAACAAAACAGCAACAGAAAATTAACACACTCCTCCACAAAATTCCCATCCAGATGAGACAGCACAGCTAACACCGAAGAGGATCCCGTCCTAAGGATGATACTGACAGTGACTGAAATGTTATAAAGAAAACACCAAGGATTTTACTCAGTGGCTGTTAGACTTACAACTCAGTATCACTACCCCTCAGTATTCTCAGTTGCAGCTTTATTTTATACAGTTTTTAATAGCTCTGAAACTACTTCAAAGGTCTACTAAGTTTGCATTCTTAAATTCTTAGTACTGTTGGTAGACTATTCTAGCTGTAAAGCAATCTATACAAAGCACTCACTGCCTTTCTAAAGGAGGCTGCTAACGTTTCAGAAAGTCTCCAGACTTAAAAAAGAAAAGTGCTGGCCATCATCAGAGCAGAGAACAGTTTGAAGTGAAGGACTCACCAGCCACGGGAGTTGTCACTCCAGCAAGAGGACTCTGCATCGCTGAAATGTTTGCCTACGTGAAAAAAGAGTACAGCATTAAAACACTAAGTTCTAACCATGCACACGCACAGCAATTACTAAAATTTCAATAGGTAAGCTTCTTTAACAGAAGAATTGAATTGCTGAAATGGACTAACACTGTCTCTAATCAGCTCACACTTCCAAAAGATAAAGTGTCACTTCTTCTGTCTTCATCAGTATTAACCCAAAATATAGAGATAAATTTCCTTTAGATCCTTTAATATACATTTTAAATGTGGGGCTGGTGAGATGAGTCAGCATTAAGTGCCCTTGCTGCCCAGATCAACACCTGAGTTCAATCACCAGAACCCAGCCGGTGGGAAGACAGGACCCGCTCCTACAGGCTATCTGTGGGCTCAATGGTGCATCCTGGCACTTCTGAGCCCACACACATACATACACACACAAAATAAAAATGTAACTTAAAAGAAGTTACACTGGATAAAGAAAATCTTCTATACAAATGAACAGTAACATGACAGCTACTTGGTTTTAGTTCCCAGTGTACACTACTCAAACTAATGGACATATGGTGATTTCATCAAATTTACACAGAAAAAGAGAAACGATGCAATTTTAAACAGACATAAACTATAAAACAGAACACATTCAAATGACTACAAAAAACAATTTATGCTAACACTATCAGTAAAATATTACAAGAGGGAAGAATCATTAAGTATCCCTAAGTAAATATATTAGAGGAGTTACAAATCCATTAGCAGGGGCTAGAGGGAAGGCTCAGCAGCTCAAAGCACTTGCTGCTCTTCCAGAAGACCTGAGTTCAGTTCCCAATGCCCACTGTCAGACAGCTTGCAGCGGCTTCTAACACCAGCTCAAGGGGATCCAGGGAGGTTTGGCCTCCCACGGCACGCATAGTGGCACATACCCACAAAGAAATACATACATATTCATAAATAAAAATAAATGTTAAAACTCTCCTAACAACAAAACAAACAAACCCCACCCACTATCCAACCATAGGGCACAGCATGGCATCTTGGGGGGCGTGGCTAATCTTGGCCCTCATCTATTAATAACGCTCAAACTGGCCTCAAAGCCAGAGACATCTCTATACACTACTTCCTCAAGCCTTTTAAACACTTCAAATGTAACGAACGCTAGTTCTTTCCATATTGACAATGGTCATGAATCCAGAAGCCAGTGGTTCTCATGCCAGGCTGCACATGGGATCTCACGTAACCTTCAGAATGATCCCTTGTCAGGATGTTCTGTATTTAGTAAACCTGGAAGAGCACTGCCCATTAAGAATGCTGCACATGCCAGGCATGACATCACACACTTCTCATGAGAACTGTCAGAACACTGACAGGAAAAGCATACTACATGATTAGCTCATCAATATGCAGGAGGCAGCTTTTTTAGTAAAGCGCTGAATCTGTCTCTAAAAGGATACCTGTCATATATAAATAAAAAATCATAAAACAATGCTCTCAGGCCAGGCATGGTGGCATAGACCTTTAATCTCATAACTTGGGAGGCAGAAACTGAGATATGTGAAAATTCCAGGCCAGCAAGGACTACACAGTGACAGCCTATCTCAAAACCAGTAACAAAGCTCTCATTATTAAACTTTCAACCTCCAAGTGCAACCCTGAATCGTCACTTTAACTTTTTTCCAGAAAATATTGCACAAATCTTAAGCTTTAATATGGAATGACTTAAACCCCTAATTATATTCTCCATTTACAATACTCAGGCTGGGAACATGGACAGGTTAACAAAACATACCTACAAAAACCACAGATGTACTTACATGAGAAAACTATGCAGTCTTCTCTCCTTCTTTTTGCTAGTACAGGACCTTGCTCTAGAGGACAGGCCAGCTTCTAACTCTCATCCTCCTGCCTGCCTCAGCCTCCCAAGTGGTACAGGTGTATGCCAAGATGCCCACCCTAGGATTCCACAACATTTTAAGTACCTTTCATGTTACCCTAAGCAGAGCACATATTTACTTAATGCTTATCCAGTGCTCGTGGTTACTCCAGAATTAACATCAGGAAAACTTTCTAATCACTGACCTCACTGTGTAAGCATACAAAACCACAAAATGACACCTATGGAGCATGGGAATTGCTGTATCACCTGTCTTCTTGACGTCAAAGGTGTCGATCCGAGTCCTGGGCTGGAAATGTCATCATATATACTTCTAACAGGCGGGGCTCCGCTTTTATCTTTATGAGCAGGTACAACTGGCTGAGGTGGAGAGCCCCCTACAATGTATAAAACCAGTCAGGTGAAAAAGCAGAGTAACCGTTCATCTCGTCAGGTTTGTTTAGTCTGTGCTTTTGAAATAACACACTTGTTTCCTAGAGCTATTCAAACTTTGCTACGTGTAACGGTCACCTGGGGCTCGTTTGACATCAGGCTCCGATTTCAAAGGCGGAACCTGTGACTACACCTGACATGCTTCCAAGCAACGTCACAGTGTTGGTGAACTTCAGACTCCACTCTGAATAAAACGTTTCACAACAAACTACTATTGTAAATTTTAGGTTTTAGAAAATACATGTAACATTGCCTCTTCTACTTAATGCTTAACATTTCAACACCCAATGTGATCAACCCCAGGGCCACACATGGTAATTTAGGGCCTTGGTCCTAACTACCCAGCAGGCTGAGTTGGGCAGATCACCTGGATTACAAGGTCAAGGCCAGGATGGAAAACACATCAAACCCTGTCTAAAAACAAAATATACTCCCATATCATCCTTCAAGTAGGTGTTAAACAACTCCATTATATATATTTATATATGTGAATAATTTAAATCACCCCAGTATGGAATCTGACTATCAAAACTAAACAGATCCTTTTTAAGATAGAAAAAAGAACAACTTTTGTGAGATAAGCAATGCTAAACGACAAAGCAGCCCAGGCCTTCATTTAAACAAATGTGAGAACAGTAATCTAGCTACTCAGAGCCCAGGCCAGGGGATGAAACTGGATTTAGAATCCTGCTGCCACTACAGAGTAGGTTTTGTCCAGTTATTATTTAGCTTCAGGTTCCTCTTCTGAAATACTATTTTTTGAAAAATGGAGCTATTACTACTTATCTTTTCAAACTTATTTTTTTTTAATGGGATAAATATAAAAAGCCTGGCTTACCACTTAGTCTAGAGCTTGGGGGTTTTCTGGTAGTTGCTTACTGGTTTCTTCTGAGGCAGTTTATTATTCTGAGACAGTTTCTTGCAACTCAAACTGACCTCCAAATCAGTGTGGGGGCGGGTGTCCCTGAGCTCCTCACCCTCATGCCTGTTTTCTAGGTACTGGATATAGGCTTTCAACACCATGCCTGGCTATGCATATGGTTTTTTAAGACAGCGTCTTTACCCTATAGCCTCAGCTTGCCTGAGATACTATGTGGCCCAGACTGGCCTTGAACTCATTATAATCCTCCTGTAGCAGTCTCCTAAATTCTGGGATTACAGGGGCTCACCACCAGACTGGGCTAAGGCATAACTTTACAATAAAAGTATTTAAGAAAGAATAATAAAGTACTGTTGAGTGTTGTACCATCACTTCTCTGAAATTCTACCAAGCACACTGATAGACCATAATACTACTATAAGCAATTAACCCACCTGCAAGTAAGGGTGATCTCATTTCCATTACTCCTACTGAAGGGCCACTAACTGATCGAGGTTGCGGAGTCACTGGCGCTGGTAAATCCCCCATTAAAAATCCAGGTAAGAACTGGGCATTAACGCCTGGCTTTGGAGAGGTTGGTGAACCCAGCATCATTGGTTCAGATCCTAAATTAATAAAAAAAAATGAAATAGAATAATACCATTTCCATCATAGTACCTCACAAACAGATACAGTAAGTAATTTATGATAAAAGTTGGATAATTTAGCCAAAAAAACCTTAAGTATTATGCACTATAGTTGAATTTATTTGAAAAGCAGTAACAGTTCTTTCAAAAATGTGAAACTCTCTTGTATTCCCAATATTAATCTTTCCCTCCTTTTCACGATGCTGGAAAGCCAGCCCTGCTACACAAGCTCCCCCCGCTACACCCATAGTGTCAGTCACTGGCAGTTCCTGTTGTATTATTTCACTGAGCTAAAAGCATCATTTGAAAACCTTACGTTATTATTTTTAAAAAATCTCTAATACAAGCAGAATAATTTATTTTTACTTCTGTGTTTCAACTGTGCACCTCAAAACAAGAATACACCAATTTTTATACAAATCTTGACAAATTGGAAACAACTGGCTTAGCCTCTTCTCTATACATAAAATAGTTAATTACTTCAGCAATAAAAATGTAATCATGTACACATTAGAACACTAATGAAGTTATACCTTGCCTTCTAAGAAAATAGTTATAAAATTTATTTTCAGATCATGTATCTTAACTTCATTAAAACATCATTTGGAAAATGTAAATCAACATAGTTTCTCTAACATAAAACCAATATAAAGAGGTAACTATTATTTCATAACCATCAATTCAAAATTAATCTTCTAGGGTTTTGAGATGCCTCCCTCAGTAGTTAAAATCACTGGCTGGCCAGGTGGCAGTGGTGGTGCGCGCCTTTAATTCCGGCTTTCGAGAGGCAGAGGCAGGTGAATCCCTGTGAGTTTGAGGCCAGGATGTTCTACAGTGTTCCAGGACAGCCAAGGCTACACAGAGAAACCCTGTCTCAAAAAACAAAAATAAAATGTCATTGGCTGCTGTTCAGGGAACCCGGGCTTGATTCCCAGTGCCCACGTGGTGGCTTACAAAACTCCCAGTTCCATGAGATTTGCTGCTCTATTTTGGCTTCTTCAGACACCAGGCACACATGTGGTACATAGACATCAATCAACCTAGGCAAAACACCCATACACACAAAATAAAACCAAATACATATTTAAAAATTTAACCTCAAATGGAAGACAGAGTATTCCCATTATGAAGATAAGAAAGCTATAAGTGAATTTCAGAGTAAAACTGATTTAAAAAAGCACAGGTTACACAGGGATGTGGGTTCAGGTTCTCTGAAATGAGCACAGGGTAGAATCCACTTCCCGCTTTTGTTGGGGCGGAACAAGTACAGCACCTGATCTGAGAGCTAATACCCAGAAAGTACTTAATCCTAATTGTCTACCAGCAGTTTCAAACACAAAGCCTTAGTAAAGCGGTCATGTACAATGTGCATTTCTGCTGATGAATACTTGATTTTCTGAGTTAGGCAATAAGCCTTTGTATGACTACTGTATATGAAGAAGTCTGATGTTTGGCCTGATAGTTATGTGGTTTTTATGACCACTTCTAAATAGCCTAAATACTTGTTTTCTGATATTCAAAAGCTTTCGATAACTTCCTCTTCCTTCCATGACTCAGATCTAGGTATTAACAGTATAAGTTTAAAAAGAGGAAAAAACCAAAATAATTAAGAAAGATAAAATAGGTATCAAAAAAGGTGTAAGGCTGGGTGGTAACAGCACACGCCCTTAATCCCAACACTTGGGAGGTAGGGTCAGATCTCTATGAGTTTGAGGCTAGCCTGGTCTACAGAGTTCCAGGCCAGCCAGAAAAACCCGGGCTTAAACTACCATCCCCCAATCAAACTAAGGTGTAAAGAAATACTGTAATTCTTTTGTAATGTTCTAATTATGTTATGTAGTGCTATTACATATCTCAAAAGAAAATTAAACTCAAACCAGAAGTCTCAACAAAGCATACTCCTCAACAGGTATTTAGGAAACTACAGTAGCAAAGTACAAGGTGTTTAGTTCCCCACAAACTGCTTTCCCTCCGCCACCCACAAGAGGAAGGGATATCATGACCAGTGCAAGAATTAGGTCAAGGGCTGGCAAGGTGGCTCAGCAGGTAAAAGCCCTTGCCAGTAGGCCTAAATTCAGTCCCCAGGGCACACAGGTAACTTTCACATTATATAAGTAACACACAGGGAGCCAGACTGTTACTAACCATCCCTTCATGACTAAACATCAAGGCTTAATGACTGCATCCTGCATGTCTCAAATTTCACTTCTCAATCTCTGTCCCTAAATATTAAGTATTGCACTGTCTTACTTAGTGAGCAATGCACTCACATTAAAGGTGCTGGAAGAATGTCATACCAGCAGCACCTGGAAAACAAACGTGCAACATGTAACTATGACCCATTAGTATCAGGAATGCAGATTCTTGGCTAAGCAACACCCAAGGACGTATTAGTTCACATTTATTACACCAAGACATATCCTGCAAAATGTCATTATTGACCAGAAAGCCCTGGAACTGTTAACTGAAGTGTCCTGCTCTCTAACTATGAAGAACACCTGGATAAACATCTGTGCACAGTGTTAATGCAACAGTGTATCTACATTATTAACATTATAGGTTCACTTTTTAATTTTTTTACATTTATTTTTATTAATTACAGTTTATTCACTTTGTATCCCAGCTGTAGCCCCATCTCCCATCCCGTCCCAATTCCATCCTCCCTCCCTCTTCTCCTATGCCCCTCTACGTTCAGTTTTTATGACGCGCTAAAAAAGAAATCCAATTCAAGTTATGCTAGTCTTTTGTTTGTTTTTTTGTGTTTTTGTTTTTCGAGACAGGGTTTCTCTGTGCAGCCCTCGCTGTCCTGGAAAGCATATTTGTAAATCAGGCTGGCCTCGAACTGATAGACCTCCACCTCCCTCTGCTTCCAAGCGCTTAATTAAAGGCGTGCAGCACCACCGCCCGGCTACGTTACGCTATCCTTAAAAGAACTTTATTCCCCAAACGTGGCAAGCATTACATGCCATATGAATCTACAAAGTTAATCGTGCACAATAGAGAACATGCTTGCTCTCTTTCACAAGCTCAGAAAGTTATAAACTAATACTATGCTAAGTCCATGCAACTGGAGACAGGTTGTCTTTGTTTTTTTACAAACTACGGCCGTTGTCACTACTCGCCAACCTGTTCATCTGTTAGACTGTTTTTAAAACGGTACATTCGGAAAGTTTCCCCAGCAAGCAAGGAGGAGGAATCATTACAATCAACAGTCCTCCAGCAGAGCCCTGCTCGCAGCCAAGGGCGGGGGAGGAGAGCCGGGTCGGGTCGGTTCCAGGTCACGCATTCGTATAAACATTCCTCTGCGAAGTTAAAGCCGGGAGCCAGAAACCGAGCTGGCCCGCGGCCTGCGCCCACCCGCGTGCGCGCTTTCGGGGCGCGGGGCAGGTGACCACGGCCGGGCAGGGCGCGGGGCCGGGCTGCCACCGACCACGGCGCTCCCCGCTCCCTCCGCGGCGGCGACGGCCGCCCACGGTCCACGGCGCCCCGCCTGCGCCGCGAGAGACTGCGGTTCACTCACCCAGCGTGGGCGCCTGGGGATCCACGGCAAACGCTGCCATCGCTGCGGCCGCCACAACTCCGGCAAGGACCTCCGCCGTTTTCAAAAATGGCGGAAACGCTCCATGAGGCCCCGCGGCCTTGTGGGTTGCGCAACTTCCGGCCATGCGCTCTGCGAGGGCTGAGGGTGCTTCGGCCATTTTCGAAGAGGGCAGGCCTCTTTGCCGGGTCTGGAGCTCTAAGAAAGGTTTTATGGGGATGCAGGGATGCGTACGGGACCTCTGGTTCTGAGAATGGCTCTGGTGACGCCGCAAGCCTCCCCCTATGTTGGTGTTTGTGCGTCAAACAAACAGATCCCTTTGCTGTCTTGATAATTAGCGAGTTTCCCCAGTGTTCTGTCATCCGTCGACTTCCTTAACCCCTGAAAGAAGCTTAAGGAAACTGTCCGTTCCTTTTTCTCAACTTTATTTCTGCACTTGAAACATTTGTTTCTCAAAGTATGTTTTCCACCACACTCTGTATGTCATTTCTCTTAAATGTTGTGTTATGTAGGCATAATTTTACTTTAAAGCATAATCATAGTTTGTTGCGTATTAATCCATACAAAAGATATAAATTTAAAATATGTAAATCAAGGGTGATAGGAAAAAACTCTGAAGCCACAATGGCATTCTGCCCATGCCATCCCTGTCCTTCGCTCTTCCTTCTGATGCTTTTCCTTGGGCTATCTTCGTGTACTAGTCACACACATGTACATAGGATGCGTGTGTTAAAATGCGTTTAGTTTTGGCCGGGTGGTGTGGTGGCCCACGCCTTTAACCCTACCGCTCAGGATACAGAAGCAGGCGGATCTCCGAGTTCGGGACCAGCCTGGTCTACAGAGGGAGTTCCAGGGTTACTCCAAGGAACCCTGTCTCTTAAAAAACAAACAAACAAAAAAAAAAAGCTTTCAAAAATATCGACTTATCTTTTACTATTTCTCTCCAAGCTTATCAGAGTGAATTGATAGTGTTGTGGTGTTTGAATCCACTGGGAAAGACCAAAGATTCAATTCAAATTTAAATTAAATGAATTTATTCCTACTGCTACCAGAAAGACCTTCTGACCTTAGAGCCAAAAAGCATGCTGCAGTTCAAGGGGGCTGAGGGAAAGGTTTATAAAAGTGGACATTACAATTATCTCATCTTTAGGAAACTAACAAGTGTAGTTACCTCACGGCAGTAACTTGTGTGGGCCTCCAGGAGTTCACGGGCATTTCAGGGCAACAGCCTCAAGCCTGGTACCAAGTGAAGTTTGTCAGACACCACAGGGGAGTCAGGCATAAATTATTACACAGGCTTCACCACCATGGGTAAAGTGTCACTTTTCCCCAGGGTAGAGCGGTTTCTTCCTGGGCAGAAAATTGCACAGTGCCATCAGGTTAGGGCTGGCAGTCACATCTTCACAATAGTGATTCAACATTAAATGGCAGATTTCTAGAACTCAATTTGTTGTTGTTATTGGTTTGGTTTGGTTTGGTTTGGTATATATATATATATATATATATATATATATATATATATATTGGAGACTGGGTTTCTCTGTGTAGTCCTGGCTGTCCTGGAACTCACTCTGTAAACCAGGATGACCTGCCTGCCTCTGACTCTGCGTGCTGGGATTAAAAGCATGTGCCACTTCCACTCAGCCAGAGTTCAAATTTGAAAACCACTTACAGGTTCAATTTGCTTTTTTTAAGAAATGAGTACGCTGAGTGTGATGCTTCATGTCTTTAATCCCAGCACTCAGGAGGCAGAAACAGTGGATCTCTGTCAGTTCAACATCATCCTGGTCTGTACACAGTGAGTTTCAGGACAGCAAGGGCTACATAGACCATACCAATAGATGATAGATAGATAGGTAGATAGATAGATAGATAGATAGATAGATAGATAGATAGATAGATAGACAGACAGATAGATAGATGCATACATATATACATGCATATCTACATAGACACATTTTTTTAAATGAGAGTGAGTTGAATTGTACATACCCAAAGGTCCCTGTCTTGACCTTGAACATATGAGTGAGTGTATACTCAACAATGGTCTTTGCAGACACAAAGCACATTAAGTTTGTACTGCATTTCCAACTAATTGGTACCTTAAAGCATCACTGTTGTTTTTTGTTTTTTGTTTTTTGTTTTTTTGAGGCTAAAAACCCAAAATGTGTTTTAAAGTGCTACTATGAAGGTATCAATGCGGCTGGCTTCTCCATCTGTTTCTTTCCAACTTCTAAAGACTTAGAAGTTGACTTAGACATCGGACTGCTGATGTCTGGTCAAAGCCAAGAGCATAGCATTTCTCTCTCTCTCTGTCACTTCTTCCTAAAACTTCTATCACCATGTGTCTAACACCTCGGTACCAACACATGTCTTTCTGCCTCCTTTCTAACTGTTCTTAGGGCTCTCTCTCAGCCCAAGTCATCCATTTGGGGTAGTCAAGTGAATAATCACATCTGCAAAACACTTGTGGCACACAAGGTAACATTCGAAAGATGCAGAGGTTACAGCCCCCTACTCACAGCAATGCGCTTTTCAGGATAAATTACCAAAAGATTCCTCAGTAAAAGGATTTTTTTTTTCAGGGAGGTGGGGAGTTGTTTTTAACAGGGTCTCACTAAATAGTCCTGGCTAGCCTGGAACTCGATGTGTAGACCAAACTGGCCTTTAACTCACAGAGATCTTCCGGCTTCAGCTTCCTCAGTGCAGAGATTAAAGGTGTGCACTCCCCCGCCTGAAAAAGCTGTTCCTAATTGTGATCTACACAACCAGAAGCAAACACGTACTTGTTAAAAAGAGACAGTTGCGGCTGGGAGTACGGTTATGTTGATGATTTGCTTGTCTTCATGAGGATCTGAGTTTGAGCCTCAGATCCCACATTAAAAATCCAGCACTCGGCTGGAAGGCGGTGGCGCACGCCTTGGATCCCAGCACTCAGGAGGCAGAGGCAGGCAGATCTCTTGAGGCCAGCCTAGTCTACAAAGTGAGTTCCAGAACAGCCAGGGCTACACAGAGAAACCCTGTCTAAAAAAGGTGGTAGATCCTCAGAAACAACACCCAAGGCTTTCCTCTAGTCTTCATCCACACTTTCCTGAGGACTAAAACTCACTTGTCAGGAGATGCTTATTTTTATTTTTATTTATTAGTTATTATTTTTAGAACAAGAGCCATTATCTTTTCTTTCTAATTTTAATTTTATCAGTAAATACATGAACAAATTAGTTACAAGTTAAAACAGATATTGAACAAAGAGTAATTGTCTGATGCAATTTTGCATGTCTGAAGATTTGTGAGTCATAAGCTTTGCACCTTAGTTCTATCAGAATTGTTTGTTATTGTTTATTGCTTTTGTTGTATAATAAGAATTTCAAAACTTTGGTTATCCTGTATGAAAAATACTTGTCTAGTTTTTTATGCTTCTTGTCACTCTTTGGAGATTTTTGTATTTGCCACACACCTGTGTTCATCTTTTTTTGT
The DNA here is from genome assembly GCA_010120015.1 of Rhombomys opimus. Classification (NCBI taxonomy): domain Eukaryota; kingdom Metazoa; phylum Chordata; class Mammalia; order Rodentia; family Muridae; genus Rhombomys; species Rhombomys opimus. The sequence goes on along the minus strand of REGO01000082.1, from coordinate 6,033,052 downwards.
TTGTTTGGTTGGTTTTTTGAGAGAAGTTTCTCTGTTTAGCTCTGGCTTTCCTGGAACTCATTCTGTAGACAAGGGTGTCCTTGAACTCAGAGGTCCACCTGCCTCTGCCTCCTAAGTGATAGGACCACCACCGACTGGCTTAGATTAGCATCTTAATTACAATGCAAGTGTTTGTGTTCTCCTGGGAACCTACTGACAACGTCACGTCGACTTCCTCCACATCTATTCTGAATTACTAGTTTACTCAGGACATAAGAGCTCATCGATGTACTCCTTTGCACTCTTGATTTTCACGCTTACATGGAGACTTCTTCTTTCAAAGCATGGTGCACACGTCTAAGCAACACAGAGTTAAAGCTCTAGTTACAGAAAAATACAAGAAAAGTTCAGGCCAGACCAACTCGGGTTCTTGCCCACTGGCCTATCACTGAACACTACAGGAAGCACAGCAAGAACCTTGGTCCACAGAGAATTCGTGTGAAAGTTAACCCCAGGTGGGATAAGTATGAACTTTCTTCTAAAAACAAAGCCTGAAATTTCAGAAGTATATAATATCTCAAAAAATTGCTACAGTCACAATCAAATTTTGCATATCTATCATGAATACTCACAACTCATCCCTTAATTCTCTATTAACATGAAATCAATCTAGCACTCTTAAGATAATGTTGTCTATTTTGTAATTATGTAAAGACATAATTTTAAGAACTCAAAGTGGGGCTGGAGAGATGGCTCAGTGGTTAAGAACACGTACTGCTCTTCCTAGGAGCCAGAGTTCAATTCCCAGCACCCCCACCAGGCAGCTCACAACCAACTCTAACTCCAGCTCAGGGGCATCAGAGGCATCTGCCTTCTGTGGGCACGTGCAATCACACGCACTAAAACACAGAAATATGATTAAAAATAAGTTAAAAATTAAAAACCAAAGCATTGAAAAAAGATATCCACCTTTTGTAGGGCTTTAGAAAAAAGATGGAATTTGTCATCTTCAGACAGAGAGCAGAGGGAGGAAACATCACGCCTGTGCTTATTTATCATCTGCCTTTGGTAGCTGACAGGTCATGGGCTGTCATTCATTTATACTGTGATGTCACATAAAGCACCCGTGTAGTCACAGCAGCCAAGGCCAAATGACCTCCAAAACAGCTTCATGAGTTAAAATGTAAGAGCCACCCCAACAAAAACACAGGTCCACAGCTGGGATTGCATTTTGGGGCTCTACAAACAATAACAGAAGCCGTATCTCTAAGTGCCTTTAAATAAACAACAACAAACAGAAATTGGAGGGTTTGCTGGTGATCTCATTATAGGAAACAACTGACCAAAAAGGCACAAGCAGACATAGACGAAACATGAGCTCGGATAGTTTGCCTGCTCCTTTCTAACCAGCTAAATGGATCCTTTGCTTTTTGGAAGTAAAGAATAATTTCCAAACTTAAATTACTTTCGTGTGCCATTATGATCCCTGTCTTGTATTCAAATACCAGTTAGGTTCAATGAGATATTATAAAGGCACAGGGAAGTTAGAGCAGTCAAAATAGAGGGCTTCAGGCAGGTAGAGTGGGGTGGGGAGGAGTCTCTCCTTTCTCAGAAGAGTTATGTCTGGAATTTACCTTGAGAGGACGTGTTCAAGAGGGAGTACAGAGGATGACTGACAGTTAACAAGAATTCTGGTGATTATGCTAGTTTCTTATATTTTGCTTGACACTTTCTCTAATTTAGAAATAAATGAGCCCAAATTCTAAGATATTCAAATGGCATACATTTTTGTCTCCACTTATGTGAAAATTGTTAGTGAAAAATCAATGAAGTAATTGCTCTTTGCCTAATAATTATTTTTATTTAGCGAATGGGTATTTTGTGGAGGACTGGTGCAACTCCCTGCGTAGCTGGAGTTTATGGGGCACTGCTAACTCTGAGAGTTAGTCTAATCATGTGAATTATAGAAAGCTTAGTGTCAACCTTGTATGTAATACACTGTTTATTCACCCCCAAATCGACACACGTTTATCTAATCCAGCATATTATACAGCACTTAACAAATAAGTGTGGCTTCTCCCATGGCGTACTCCACCAAACTGATCTTTCCAAGGTCAACGATAACCTCCTTGTGCTAGGCCAGACATCTTCAGCGCACATTGGCAGTGTGTAACTTCTCGGCGTGGCTCGTCTAGCGTGCACTCTGAGGCTCTCCTCAGCTCCTCTGGCCGTGCGCTCTGCGTGCTCCCTTCTCTCTGGCCGCGCGTCTTTCCTTGGCTCACCCTCCACCCAGCCTTTAAATGTGCTTCTTCAGGGCCCAGTTTTATACTCTTAGCATCCCTCTAAGCTCCTACTGCCAGCTCATACCAATTCTCAAATGTGCCGTCAAGCTGCCCTCTTGACATACACATTTGACACGGATATCTCAAGGATACCTTGAATCAAATATAAGGGGCCAACTTAGACATGAGCATTTATCCCAAAGAATGGCACCATCAGCTCTCTAATTATTAAAGCTGGAACCCCTGGGATGATTTTGAAAACTCCTCTTTTTCAATAAAATTCATTTCCAAGGCCTGTAAGATCTAGTCTCTAAATATTTCCAAAGGGCCCACTTCTTCCCTATTTATTTATTATTTATATCATCTAGTCTCTAAATATTTTTCAAAGTACTCAATTCTTTCCTATTTATTTATTTGTTTGTTTGGACTCTTCAAGACCTGGTTTCTCTGTGTAGGCCTGGCTGTCTTAGACTTGCTTTGCAGACCAGGCTGACCTTGAACTCACAAAGATCCACCTCCCTCTGCTTCCCTGAGTTCTGGGATTAAAGGCGTGAACCTACTCCCTTGTTCAGCTTTCTTTCCTTTTTATAAGATTTATTTTTATTATTTTACTTATGTGTAGATATGTGTGTTTGTATGTGGGTATGTGCATGTGTGTGCAGGTGCCTGCAGCAGCCAAAGTTGACATGTACCCTGGAATTGAGCTGCAATTACACACTGTTGAGAGTTCCCTGACGTTTGCGCTGGCGACCACACTCTGGTTCTCTGACAGGACAGTCAGTGCCATTTCACACTTCTTTCCATATGTTCTGTATTAACTGCATCTGCCTTCAACACTTGAAACCTGGACCTAACCTCTTCACTGCTCTTGCTTTCCTCTGAACTCACTCTAGGCAATGTAAGCAGACTGAACCTTTGAAGCAACCTTCTGAAGATGAGAGCTACAGCTTCATTAGTAGAGTTCCTGCCTAGCATGCAAGAAACCCAGCACCGATCACGTAAGTCATGGTGCAGGCTTGCAATTGCAGCACTTGAGAGCTGATGGGAGGGACCAGAGTTAAAGGTCATCCTTAGACCACCTTCTAAACAGCAGACCCTGTCAAATAAGCGAGCTATCATTCTTGACCCTGGAAAGATAGATAAAAGGACTCAGAGGACCTGGGTTCAATTCCCAGCACCCACATGGAGCTCACAGCTGTCTGAAATTCCAGACCCAGAGAATCCCACTCCACCTCCTGGCTTCGTTCCTTCTGGCACTGTATGCACCTGGTACACAGACTTACATGAAGGCAGAACACATATACATAAAATAAACAACCACAAAACATTCTAAGCACATTCTGATGAAAACCTTTATCCTCCCACCAATCTAAAAGACTGACACCCTAAAACTCTACCAGCTCTCCCTTGATCGGTCCAGCAGTCCTTCACTGACGATGTCACATGCCCTCTGGCTCACTGCTCCCACATCTCAGCACTCCTTCCGCTACTCCAGGGCTTCATGCTCCTTCTCTGTCTTGGCCTTTACATAAATCCTTGACTCAATTCTGAAACATCTGCCACAACCCACTCACCTTCAGTCAACTCCTACTTATCTTTCAGAACTTATCACAAATGTCACTCAGAAGGCAGAAAAGGATTCCCTCATAACTAGTCAAAGCTAACATTTGCAGTATGTACTTACATAACATCTCAAAAGATTTATTTGTGTGTGATGTGTGTGTGTGTGTGTGTGTGTGTGTGTGTTGCTGATAATGGAAGTCAGGGACTTTTGCAAACTAAGCATGGACTCTACCTCCTGATGTGTGGTCCCCTACCCCCAATTCAAACCTTGAGGTAAACTTACAATGTACATAATTAAGTTTTCTTAACGTGGAAGCATTAAAGAAAAAAAAAAAAACCCTCTTTAAAGTGTTCTTCCAGAAAAAAAAAAAAGTACATAATATTAAGCACTCTAACAATGTTTAAATTTTTATAGATTCACAACTTTTTTCCTAAAAATATGTTTTCCAGCAGAATACTGAGATATAAAATAGATTGATTGTAAGATTACATCTTAAAAAATGTCTCTCACTATAAGGCTGTTTTTAAGAATCCCAGGAGACCAATAATATGACAGATGACCAGTAAACAGAACGATTAGCACCCAAGTTAAAAAGAGCAAAGTATAAGTGATAACACCTAATTAAAAAATCATAAAATCACAACAGAGCATCTACACAATCACTTTAAGAACAAGAGAGCCGTGCTTGAAAGAGAAAGAAACTTAAAAGTCAAGGTGCAAAGATCGCACGAGTTTGTAACCACTCTCTAGATGTTGATAGGAGCCTTTTGACTCTGGCACTCTTTGGGGAGGCTGAAGGTATTATTTTTAACCTTAAGAATATTGTTTCCAAAATTTTTACTTCCGTTTGAAACGACAAGTCTTCACTTGGTCCATCACTTCAAAGGTTTTCGTTCAGGAAAGCGTGCAAGAGGAAAGAATGAATTAAAAGACTTCATTGTTTTTCTAACTGTGACTAAGGTGTTTGTTTGTCTGTTTGTTTTTGTTTAAAGTGTCTCCTACACATATCAGTGTTTACTGATTTGATAATATACCGATTTCTCTTATAATTCAAAGAAACACTTAACCAGATAATTGCAATAACAAAGGAAAGGCAAAACTTAAAAAGCATTAATTCAGGGCGGTGAAAGCAACCACCCTCGTCCACCGGTAAAAGATAACAGAAAAGGGAAGTTTTACAAGTTTGACTCCGACACAGAGGCAGGAGGACAGAGGCAGATGCAGGTGTCTGTCAGTCTGTCTCTGTTGGAGTGTGGATCACGACCCGCGGGCCGTGTCCACTGCGGGTGCCTGGTCGCCGCCACTGCTCCCTTTGTCCACTCGGTAGGTGCGGAGCTGGTCCACGAAGCCGGGGTTCGGACACACGGACGGCCTTGCTCCTTTCACCAGCGACAAAGCAGCGGCGAACGCGAGCTCTTCCGACCTCATGAGGAAGCCGATGACAACCGCCGCGGCCCTGGAGACCCCTGCGTTACAGTGAACGAGAACCAC
>REGO01000082.1:5982611-6018847 GCA_010120015.1 Rhombomys opimus | reverse complement strand
AAGGAGGGAAATCAACATGAAAGGACATCAATTCAATTTTTGGAAGGGAAATTTGGTAATATTCATCATGAAAAATGTATCTTTTATGAATCTGTAGACCTTCCCATTGTAAATAACTTATACTAAAATTATAGATGCTGCAGTGATTAGCTGTAAGGATGTTCAACGTATGACAAATAAAAATACAGCCAGTAAGCAAAGACAACTCCAAGTCCAAAACAGGTGTGGAGATAAGTAAAAGATCACACAATTACATATGAAATCTGTACAGCAGCATGTACCACTAGAAATAACAATTAAAATAGAAAGTCATGGGACACACGTTCTTAATACATAGGAAACGGAAACGTGCTCCAGAGGCTTAGAACATGCCTCAGTGGGAAACCACTGCTACCACAGGACCCGAGTTTAGATTCCTCATACAGACATAAAATCCAGCACGGTGTGAAAAATACAACAAAAAAACAAAGTACCCGGAACAAAACATTAAATGTGGGGTTAAGGATGTTATTTTTTTCTTCCTTATACACCTCACTATTTATAATGAACACCCCTTTCTTTTTATACAAGAAAAAAAGGGTAATAAAAGAACCAGACGCCCACAAAGTAAGTTCAGGCCAGCTGGAGAGGGAACGCTCAGTAGCTCTGAGCCACGGGCTCCCGCCCACACACTGTATTCAGCCAGTGCCGTAGCCTACACAGTCTCTTCCCGCTGAAGATGGCTCTTTACTCTCCCACATTTGGAGACTGGCTCTCGGTAATAAGCAAATTCCTGCCCAAGGTCGACAGAGTGTAGCAGGTTTCTCGGATAATCAAATAGGACATTTACAATGAAGGATTTCAAGGATTTTACTTTTTTGTGGTTCCATTTCCACAAGCAATGTTCTCTCCCTCTCCCTCTCTCTCTCTCCATATCTGAGGAATCAGCCAGCTTCCTTTGCATGATTTCAGGTAACTGGGTGAGGGGATGGGGGGTCACAGGTACACAGGGAGTCCAAGCTGAGAGGTTCCTTACCAAACACACAATTCTGCTTCTTTCCACTTGGAAGTTTGTCTTCCAAAACCTAAGCACATGGCCAATATGGATGGTGGGTACAGAAATTGCTTGTTCTCTCATCATTCCGTAATTTCCTATCAGTTTGAAATACCTCATGACTGAAAGGTAATTCTCAGTTTTCTACCATAAGAAGTCTTAACTGTGTTGGGGTGGTGAAACAGGCTCAGATAAACTAATATTAATTTAGTAGTTTAGAAAACATATCTTTTAACTGATTATTCTGTTCTGTTTGTATTTTACAATAGTAAAAGTGTAGCATGGCTTAAATGAAATTGTTTCCTTTTTCTTTTTTTTAATTTAATTTAATTTTTTTATTGTTAGTTACATTTTATTAACTCTGTATCCCAGCTGTATCCCGCTCCCTTATTCCCTCCCAATCCCACCCTCCCTTCCTCATCTCCTCCCTGCCCCTTTCCAAGTCCACTGATTGGGGAGGACCTCCTCCCCTTTCATCTGATCCTGTTTTATCAGGTATCTTCAGGACTGGCTGCAAAGTCCTCCTCTGTGGCCTAGCAGGACTGCTCCTCCCTTGGGGGGGGGGAGGTAATTGTTTCTTTTTTCACCCTACACTGACGGCCTTGGTAATATTCCCTCTCCCTCTATTCCTCTGTCCCTTCCTCTGTCTCTCCCTTCAAACCTCAAACAGACAGATCAGGTCAACGGTATTGCAGAGACAGTTGTCCTTTCTAAGGACTTCCACGCTGTGACACTATTGATATAAACCTTCTGTGTGTTTACGGTGTTGAGACCAGCACCTGTCACAGAGTCTAACTACGTTGCTCAAGGTACCCTCACCCTGTAGCCCAAGCAGGATTCAGCCTAGTTATTATTCTGACTCAGCTTCTGGAACAGCTGTGATTGTAGCCAGTTAAAAGTCTTTTTAAAGCATATTTACTCATTTATTCACATACTTTTTATTTTTTCTATTTATTGTGTGTGAGAGAGAGACAGAGACAGAGAAAAAGAGGTGACAAGATGGGAAGAAAAAGAGACAGTGACAAAGGACAGTGACAGTGGCATCCTTCCAGGTTTCTATCATTTTCTTTCCAGTTAGCGTGGTCACCCTGGTGCACTGCTTCCTGAGATCATTCCAGGAGAATGCTTGGATTTCTTGTTTCAGGGAGTGCACTACATGAGCGGAGGGGGGGAAGCAGCAAGCACGAAGAGTTTGTGGGCAACTGTAGTGGTCAGAAAAAGCTTCTTGGGTGGGAGCAAATAACTGAAAAACACTCACATACATATACTCATTCTCAGACACAAAGAACAAGGTCGGAGCTGTCCAACTCGGCCAAATAATTCACCGAAGTTTTTGCTGTGAGAAGATGGTATATTTTCTCCTCTGAGCTGCAAAGTCTAGCTGGCCTTATTTATTCAGTCAATCTACATACAGTGTGTATGACAATTCTTTAGACACATGGTATAACTTACACCACTCGAGTTTTGCCAAGAAAAATCCACAGTGCCAGAACAACATTATAGGATGTTGAAACGGGCGGATCAGGGCCTGGAGAAGTGGATCAGTGCTTGAGAGCACTTGCCGCTCTTGCAGAGGACTGAGGTTCGGCTCTCAGCGCCCACATGGTGGCTCACAACCATTCTTAACTCTGGTTCAAGGGACTCTGATGACCTCTTCTGACCTCTGAGATTACTATGCACGAACATAGCGCACATGCATTTACTCACGAAACATGCAAACATAAAACTAAATAAACTGGAAATACTTTATGCAGATGGCTTTTTGGAAGTCTTGAGAGGATAAATGAATGGCAGCACCTGATGTAGGTTTAGCTGCAAACAACACGGTACCATGATAGTGGGCAAGAGCCAGTCACACTTGGACTTGATGCCCTCGGACATTCTGCTGAATCCGTTCCCTGTGCAAATCACGCTCCCAACCTTAAAGGTCAGTTCCCATTTGTAACATGAAGACAATCCGTGTCTGAAGATCCCTAAGAGAATCACATGCCCTGTATACTTCATAGTGTGGTTATGTCTGACTCCTGGGTCTGTGTCCAAACAATAGTTTCTCATCCACAGCAGAAAGCCTAGGAAAGCCTTTACCTGGGGGAGTAACAGGATTAAATGTGCGTTTTAGAAAGATTTCTCATTAGGAGCAGCGTGGGAAATATATTGAAGAATTGTTGAGCCGGAGATGGGGAGGCCAGCTGTGAGGTTGTGTCAGTGCTCAGAGAGAAGGTGATAACGGTGTAGATTAGGTGCAGGGTAGAGAGAAGTGGTGGATTTGAGATTTTCTGAGAGGCCCAAGCCTCACATCTCAATCCTTCATTAGTTACAGGAGAAGGAAGCTCCTAGCTGGTGGACTGTTTAGGAAGGATTAGGAGGTGTGGCCTTGTTGGAGGAGGTGTTGCAGCAGGGATGAGCTTTGAGGTTTCCAAAGGCCATGTCAGGCACAGATTCACCCCTTCTCTGTGGGTGCGACCTGTGGATCAGGAGGGAGCTCTCACCTGCCACTCCAGTGCCATGCCTGGATGAGAAACTTGTGGGACAGGCTGGTTTCTAAAGAACATCGTACCAGGTCATCAAGATAGCCAGTGAGTTCTCTTACAAGCTCTCTTCCTTTTTGTTTTACCTGTGGGGGATGCCTGTATACAAATTCAGCATTTCCATATCACAAGGAATAACATCATCATCAGGCTGGCAGCTGTAAAACAGAATGCGTGTTCCTAACACCCAAGAGACAGGCACCATGAGCAGAGGCAGGCACCGGAGAACACTTTGAACGTCGTTTCGACAGCCAAGGAGTCACCTGCTTTCTCAGTCTTTTTGTAAAACAGGAAAACACGACATCTTATTATCCTCCAGAGAACGTTAGAAAAACAGGGAGAACATTTGTTCCAATATTCAATACTCAGGTGTCAAACTGATATAACGCTTTTACAAGAATGTTGGGGGGACAGACACGTCCCTATTTTGTTCCTAACGGAGTAAACGTTTCAACTCTTCATCAGGATAGTTGGTAATGTTATTGTGCATTGGGGATCATTATGCCTGGAGGAGGCTGATGGCAAAGGGATCCAGTTAAAGAGACTCCACAAGGCAGCGGCAAGCCAGTCTACTCACCCAGAAGCAGCCAGGGTTTAACAACGCCAACTTGCAGGTCCAAGCTAAAGTCCTGCACATAGCCACAGCCAGCCCCACCGCTGGGCTCGGCTTCCACAACGTGAACCGTGGCATCCTTCCAGGTTTCTATCATTTTCTTTCCAGTTAGCGTGGTCACCCTGGTGCACTGCTTCCTGAGATCATTCCGGGAAAATGCTTGGATTTCTTGTTTCAGGGAGTGCATTACATGAGCGGAGGGGGGAAAGCAGCAAGCACGAAACCCCACAGCCCCGGGCTTCACCTACTGGAGCTGGCCCCGCAGGTGACAGCCACCTTTAAGAGAGGAGAGAGCGGCCCAGCCCTCCGTCCCGAGCGCCCTTGTAAGGCGGGATGTGATTGGCCGCTAAGAAACAAGCACCGATTGGATGCGTTTCTCCTCCGCCGGCGGAACGCCTGTGTCTTCCGGGTCAGTGCAGATGCATCCTGCTGGGGCCTGTGTTTGCTCTCGGAGTTTAATCCGCGGCTCTCCAAGCGCAGTGCTTTTCTGGAAATGTTCGAACGGTTCCGGTGATGACGGTGGAGAGAGCCGCTGACCCACGGGCCATGCCTACCCTGGTGTGGCCTCCTGTGGCTCGCAAAGGCCTCCGGCTGCAGCTGTCCCCACGGGCCGCTGCTCGCTTCCTGTGCCTCTCCTACCTTCCCCCGCTGTTATTCCTAGGAGAAACGTTGACTAGATGAAATCACTGAGTCCGTTAGTGAGGCTCCACATGAAATACAATCTACATAAAATGTTTTAAATATGCGTTTCTGTGGACTAGCAAGGTTAAAATGTATGTGTATTCCGACTTTTTCCACATCTTGTACAGAAAGAATGGCAGCAACTCTACACGTAGTTGGGAAAAACACAAAACTTTACCAAATAGACGAACTCTGCAAGATTTCTGCAGCTTAAGTTTTCATTATTAACACTAAAATGCAATTTTAAGATAATGTGAGTACAGTGTATGACGTTAAGATTAAGACTTAGGAAAATGTATTCTCCAGCATTACATACAAACATTTTTGTTACTTTTGAAGCTTCCTGACATTAAAGTAAGTTTACGGGCGGATTGTTTGGGCCCCTTCAAAATGAGTTGGAATTATGAGCCCAAGTGTTCTGATATTTGAAGACAGGACCTCTGGGGGATAAGTAGTAGTATATTACAGCATATGTCAGGATTAATGGCGTCATGAAATTGGAGGAGAACTCATCCTTGTCTGACCCTGTACTAGATAAAGGAAGCTTAGGGAAGCTGGGGGAAGCAGTTTCGAGGAACAATGCTCCGGAAACCTTGTCTAGGCCACCACCCTGATTCTCAGCTTCTTGGCCTCCCAACCACAAGAAGGAAACTTCCCTTGCTGAAGCTACAGTTTATAGTTTTGGCTATGGAAGCCTTAGATATGAACCAAAAATGTCTCCTTCAAATGATGCTATCTGCCTATAATACCTAGCGGGAACCCCAAAGTGAACTGTAAATTGCTTGCATCATTTAGTTGCTCACAGGCTCAGCAAAAACAGCTCTAACCGTAAACTAATCCGTGTGTTTACCTAACAGTGAGCTCTTATTTCATGTGGAGCACTCTGCTAACAACTTTCACACACTTAGTGTGATGCATTTAGCATATAACAATACTTTATAGAGACATGTTATTTTACTTCACTTAAATAGTAAGCTTAATATATAATATATGTAATAAATACAAATTTATATATATTCTCAGTTTACAACTGGGGAAATTGGATTTTTTACCATGGAATGCTGCTCTGTCCTCAAATAACTGTAACTGTATTAACAAACATTAGCTGAACAACTATGTATCAGGTGCACAGTTGTTACAAATGAACTAAACACACCCTTGATTAACTCTGGGTTACCAGCAATGCCTGTGTTACATTAAGAAAAAGAAAGAGATGGGGCAGCAGCGTTTAACCCCAACACTGGGGAGGCAGAGGCGGGCGGATCTCTATGAGTTTGAAGCCAGTCTGTTCTACAGATCGAGTTCCAGGACAGCCAGGGCTACACAGAGAAACCCTGTCTCAAAAAACCAAAAGAGAAAAGAAATAAAACACTTCCATTTAACCAAGAGTGAGTCCATATTTGAAATCTACTTTATGCTCCCTGTCTTCTTTCCTCTGTCTGGTGTATGTCTGAATCTGTCTCTGGCTGGAGGCTGTCTTACGACTCTGTCCCTGTCCCTGTGTCTGTGTCTGCATCTGTACCTGAGTCTCTACCTATATCAGTACCTGTGTCTGTGACTGTCCTGACTGTGTGTCTGTCTGTTGTCTAACTGTGTCTATGTCAGTTTTGAGCATCACAGAAAACATCACCAGAGGAAAGAATGATATACTTCATGGAAATCGTTAACAGACTTTTACAAGCGATTAAGTCACTGGTTTCAACTGACCCAGACAGTACTACAAATATTGTTTCTCAGTCAATTTCCAAATGTTTGGTCCACGTTTTAGAATATTGCCTTCCACCTCCACATATGCTGCTTTCCGAAAATGATCCTCATGCATTATTATGGGTCGGGGCACAGAAGAGTTACATAATTTTAGATTACAGCTATACATTAGGTTTTAAGGTATTTACATGGGAAATTCAAGGCAAGTAAGGTTGATTGTACCACTGTTTCCTTTTCTTTCTTTCTTTCTTTCTTTCTTTCTTTCTTTCTTTCTTTCTTTCTTTCCTTGTTGTTATTGTTTTTTACTTTGTTTTGTTTTTTGAGACACAGTTTCTCTGTGTAGGCTTGGCTGTCCTGAAGCTTGCTTTGAAGATCAGACTGGCCTCAAACTGAGAGATCCGCCTGACTTTGCCTCCAGTGAGTTGGGATTAAAGGCACACACCGCACTTTCACTGAGTTGCATTGTTTTCTTAAAAGTAGTTTTTCAAGCAGGCTGAGTACACAGTAAGACAGCAGTCTTATGTGATCTCACTCTGACTGTGAGGTCCAGCAAAAGATCCAGTCTCATCATTATGATATGCTGTTATACTCATCGTGATTATTAAAGGGAATAAAGCTTCTGCTGTTTATGGAGCATGTACTGAAGTGAAGGGAGCAAGCAGGTGGACCGTAAGAGTGTGTGGGGTGTGTGAGTGTGTGTACCTGGTGAAAGAACGCTGTGCTGTTCGGTACAGGTTGGTGAGAGAAGGCTCATCCAATAAAATAAACTTTGAAACAGAGACTTGAGTAACATTCGGAAGGCAGCTTAGAAGTATCTGGGTAAGAGCATCATAGTAAGGGCCTAAAATACACTTAAGGTTTGTGGCATGTGCTTCAGCTAGTGTCCAGACAAGAGGAGAATGCTGAGAAGTAGGAGAGGTGGGTGTGGAGGCTCAAGAAATGGCCAGGTGGCTCATACGGCTTTAGTGAGTTAGTAACAACAACAACAACAGCAGAATGTTGGTGGCGATAAGGACAGAGAGACAGTAAGAGCTTTATGTCATATTCTAGGTGTGATGGGCCCTATGCTGTGCTAACCAGATGCTTCTTGAGCAAATGTCTGTTTGTTGGGGGTTTGGTCTGATGCTTGTATTTTGGTGCTAATTACTGGCCCCCAAGACCTGGTTACTGCCCTATCCTTGTGTAAACCTGCCTAAGACATTATTCCTGATTGGTTAATAAAAAAGGCCTGTACCTGGGCAATGCAGAAGGAGGTAGGCATGGCTAAGGCTCCTGGGCTTTGGGGACAAGAGAATCATGGGAAGGAGACAGACAGATGGAAAGAGAAGGAAGGCATGGCGGGTTAGCACGGTAAAGAACCGCTTGGGCCAGGAGGAAGGACTCCGAAAATGGTGTGGAAAGGAGTAATCCAGATGAAGGAGAAGCAGGTATTTATAAGATTGTGGATGGAAGGTAGCCCAGATAAGGATGGTTAAGGTGGATGGCATTGGATGCGGCTGGGAAGTGGATGGTGAGGTTATTCAGATAGTGTAGGTGGAAATATCAGCCCAGCCCAAGGTGTTATGAGACAATCATAGAATCTAACAAACATCTGTATCTTATTGATTGTGATAGTGGGTTAGATAATACTGCCATAATAATTATAGGGCAAATAATAAACATTATTTAGCCTGTTACCTTTTATTTACAATACTTGTTATTTCTACTGCCGTGAACATTGTTGACAGAGTGACAATTTTTTCAAGGTCTTCCTCCTCTTCAGACGGCTACTATCTGGGGTCACACCCCTCACAGACTGAGTGGCATCCATGAAGGATTGATGTGGGAACCTAGAGGCCTGGTCATCTTAGCCCAACTTGGTACAACTCTATAAGGTCACTGTAACTCTAAAGGACAGTATGTGATTGGCCATGGCCGTCATAAAGTCTGTTTAACCACTTGATTTCTGTCTGCTCAGTCTTGCTTCCTTTCTCCTTCCACAAGTACTGATCCCAAGGACATTTTAAAAATTACTGTTTATCATTTATTTTATGTGTATGGCTGTTTCGCCTGCATGTATGCCTATGTAGTAAGTGCATTCAGTGCCCATAGAGACCAGTGCCCACCAGATCCTCAGGAACTAGGTTACAGACAGCTGTTAACAGCCCTGTGGGTGCTGGGAATGGAGCTGCTGCAGAGCAGCTTGTGCTCTTAACCACTGAGCCATCTCTCCTGTCACTCTCCCCTTCTTTTTAAAAACCTTGAGTATTAAACTGTACCTCAACCTGCTTGAAATGAAAAAAAAAAATCTTTGACAAATACTTAAAACAAATCTTTTGACAGGCAATGTGTTACTTATTCACTAGAGGAATTGAGGCAGGAGTAACAAAATTTGTGCAGAGGCGGCTACCATAGTAAGAATGAAAGACAGCACTTGCTTATAGTAGAATGGTGACAGACAGGGAAGTGACAGGCATATTACAGATACACGGGGCTCTCTAGGATTAAATTATAGCCCCCAAATCTATCTCATGTTGAAATAGTGTTCGGTTGTGAGTGCATTTGATACACTGAACCTGTCATGTATTGTAGCATAGTCAACACCCTCCACAGAACACTGGAATTTTGCTTTCTCTCCTCCTTTCTCCTCCAGTGGCTAGTCGCCAGCTGGGCCGTTCTCACTGCCCCTGCCCAGCATTGCAAGATAGTATAGTAATTCACATTGCTGATCTAGGCAAAGATAACTTTTCAAAGTACGTTTTCCACAGAGAGTCATCACTATTGAATCATCATTCATTAAAAATGTCATAAATCGGGGCTGGAGAGATGGCTCAGAGGTTAAGAGCACTGGCTGTTCTTCCAAAGGTCCTGAGGTCTATTCCCAGTCAACCGTATGATGGCTCACAACCATCTATAATGAGATCTGGTGCCCTCTTCTGGCCTGCGGAAACACATGCAGGCAGAATACTGTATACATAATAAATCTTTAAAAATGTCATAAATCAAAACATTACGACTAGGGACAGTTTGTCTATGAGAATGAAACCAGCCAGGCATGGAGGTGAACACCTGTAATCCCAGCCCTCAGGGAGGCAGAGGCAGGCAGTTCTCTGTGAGTTCCAGAACAGCCTGGTCTACAAAGTGAGTCCAGGACAGCCAAGGCTACACAGAGAAACCCTGTCATGAGAGAGAGAGAGAGAGAGAGAGAGAGAGAGAGAGAGAGAGAGAGAGAGAGAGAATGAAACCACAAGGAATTGCTAATAGGACAAAGGACATTTGGATAATTCCAAAATTATTGGCCTGAGCAACTGAGTAATAAATTTGCCCCTTACTAATAAAAGATTAATGCAAAAACGAGGAGCAATTTGTGATACAATATGTGTGCTGGCTGGTCTTATGTCAACTTGACACACAAACTAGAGTTATCTGAAAGCAGGGAACCTCAACTGAGAAAATGTCTCCATTAGATACATTTTCTTAATTAGTGGTTGACTGGGGAGGGCACAGCCATGGTGGGTGGCACCATCTGGGTTTAATAAGTAGGCTGAGCAAGCCACGGGAGGCAGGTCAGTAACAGCATCCCTCTGTGGCTTTTGCTTCAGCTCCTACCTTCTGCCCTGCTTGGGTTCCTGCCCTGACTTCCTTCAATGATGAACAGTGATATAGAAGCTCAGGCAAATAAGCCCTCTCCTCCCCAGTTTGCTTTTGGGCCATGTTGTTTGGTCACAGCAAAGAAACCCTAATTAAGACAAGACCCTTAATAAAGCTGTCTTTCAGGTGGTGATGTCAAGTGGGCAAGTAACTATCTGTAGGAATCAGAACTTTCTAAGACGGTATTTTCTGAAAATGTGAATTTTGGAGCTTAAAGATGCATTACAGATATGTAACTGAATGAGGGTGATCAGGAGCAGAGGACCAACAGAGAAGTTCCACATATGTTCTCATTTGGGCGTCATAAAAATGGGGAGAGGGCAGGGCTCAGCAAAGGAGAGATGTGAGAAGAGGTCAGGGAGTGGGAAACATCAGAGAATCCTGAGGTGAGAAAGTATTTTTCAAGCAGTGCGGTCTGTGTTGTCATATGCTAGTAAGTGTTATCAGGGGGAAGACTGAGACCTAATATTAGATTTAGAGGTGCCCTCAATAAAACAGATATTATGTTGAGCACTGTAACAGCACCATCCCATGTCAGCTGCCAGGTAACTCAGTGAGGTGATACAATGTATTTTTGTCATTTAAAATGCTCGTTCAATCTGGATATTAAAGATGTAGCCTTTGGTCACAAGGTTGGGGTTTCTTTGATTAGCTTTAGTAAGGAGGCTGGTTCAGCACAGCTCTGATTTACTGAAGAACCTGTGGACGTCACCCATTTTGTAGAGACTGTACAGAATTCTTTGACATTTTGATAGCTGCAGTCATTCTTGATGTACTGAATGCTCTGCAGATGTGTGCACAGGCCAATCTGACCTGGGAGATACCTCAATTAAGAAGAAGACTCTAGGCTGTGTCAAGTTGACAGATCCAGCTCACTCTGACACTGACACTTGGGTATTTCAATGTTGTCTGGTTTAATGTATCATTTTTCAGAAGAGGAACTAAGGTCCAGAGAAATAACCAGACCTGCCAAAGGCCCTATCGCTTGTCATCCCAGATCTATGGTTCAACACATAATGTGTATTTTATTGCATTGAAAGCATTTTAAGGGCAGAACTGTTTGAGAAGCTAGCCTGGGTGCAGAAGTGTTAGAAGAAGCAGTACTCTCGGTCCCGAGGTGCTTGCAGAAGGGAAAAGGGCAGCTAAATGCAACAGAACCAGGCCAGGTAGAAAGGAGGCCTTCTGCCCATGTGGTGGCATTACTGGTGTCCCCTACCATCAGTCGAGATTGTCCTGGGAAAGGAGCACTCCGCATCCCCCTTCAGTAATATCACTTAACCACTGGGTTGCACATGCGCATGCTTACTTGAATGAAAACATGAGATGAGGTCAGGCTATTAACACTCCCTTGTGGAGGGGTGGAGGCCCACAAGGCTCCCACCTTCCCTGAAATTATATGATGCAAGCATCGACCATGGCTGGGACTCTCCAGCAGTGCCTTTGTGTAGTCACCCTGCTCCTCTTACTAGCCCCAGTAAACTCACTGATTCACCAAAGGGACCAAGAATCCTTTCATTGTCGTTCTGTCACTGCCATCTCCACCTGAAGTGATCAGACATTTATTTCTTCATAAATAAAAGGAAAAGACTTGAAACCCAAACAGGAATCTAAAGATGAGAGGCAGAACACTGCAGCAGAAATCCTGGTGTAGCCACCTTCATCTGCGTGGTAGGGTGGGGTGTTTCCTCATTGTGGCTACTCTTATAAGCTCCAGGATGAGAAGTGGAACATTCAGCTGAGGCTGGACCATCTCAGAGGGAACTGGTCCACGTGAGGGAGGAATCAAACATAGAGGAGCCATCCTCCGTGCTAGGCTCTGTGTTGCAGGATATCTGATCCCATTGTGAACCCCAAGACTGTGCGCTATAAAAACCCACTTCTTGTTTGCCATGGCTCAGCCCTAATGCACGCTTTTAACCCAAGAGATTTCTGTTTACTGTAAACAAGTATTTGTGGTTTTGGCTCAGCCCTAGCACACACCTTCAATCCAAGAATAAATTCAGCCCCAGGTCAGGAGGCAGAGCAAGAAACCAGCAGACAGGAATTAAACAGAAAGAGGGGACACCAAGAGAACGTTATTTAAGATAGAGGAAGAAGGGCTTCTGGCTTTCAGCTTTTTCCATCTGGGACATGAACTAAGTAAGCAAGGCCTTTTCCTCTGGGACATGAGCTGAGGACAGTCTGCTGGGGGCTTTTTTGCCTCTCTGAGCTAGCAGACTTTCATTCCAGCATCTGGCTGCTGAGTCTTCATTGGTAAGATGGAAGGTTCGGGATTTCCTTTCTTTTTAACAACAGTTCTAGTTTGGAAGGAAAAGTAGAAAATAATGAGGAGAGAGTTACTGGGTTGCCTTTTCTCTCAGCTGTCGGAGTGTAAGGGGAAGCTGACAAGGGAGTTGTCTGAGTTACTCAAAGAAATGGTGGCAGGGTTTGTGTCAAGCCAGAGTTCTAAAATTTCAATTCTAAAATTTTAACAGAAAGCTAGACTCTGAGCTTACAAGCTTCTGGGCAGCTTTATCGCCTGCACAGGAGTTCAATGAAGGGTGAAAGGCAGAGAGGGGCCGGCACTCCCGCACTGTGCCTGGTTCCAAGGCGGAGGACCTCCTGGGTGGGAACTTCCTGGTGGGGTAACCAGGCTCCTCACAGGGGAGGACTGCACGGGGTGGTGGAAACCTTCCTTAAGTGTGGACTTTTGATTACCTGCTCAGGTGAAGGAAACGTGGGCTAGCTTGGGGACTGCAGTTGACTGTGTCAATTCATGGTAACCTCTGAAAGGCTCCCTGGGGTAGATGCCCTCCGCGCTGCTGCTGCCCCACTATCACACTGTAGAAAGGGTTTTCTCCCTCTATGATCAATTTAAAACGTATTTATTAGTGTGGTGAGTGTGCGTGTTTGTGTGTGCTCTCACGAGTGAGCATGTGCAGTGGCTCACGTGTGAGCGTCATGGACAACACTGTACAATCTGTTCTCCTTGCACCTCCACTTTGTTTTCTGCATTGAATTCCATCACTGGGCTTGTGCAGCAGACACAGTTCCACTGAGCCATCTTACAGGCTCCATCGCCTTTTTCCACAGAGGATGTGAAACAAGCGATGGCTATCTTTTTATATGGGGTTGTTTGTTTTAAAATACAAAATAGGCCTCATTGCAGAGAGAGAGTAAGGGAAAGGTTTGTGGGGTTTTTTGGGTTTTTGTTTTGTTTTGTTTTGTTTTGTTTTTGTTTTTGTCAGACATGAGTGAGTGTGGCTCAGAAACAGATTCAGGTTGCCTGAATGACGTGTGAAGTGGTTCTGTGAAGCTTTTAAAGTTATAAAACAAGAGAAAATTGTAAGTCAAGTTATTTTCTAGATACGCTAGTGAGATCACCAGCAAGGTGGGTTACAGGCAACTGGAGACTTCCTACTGTCAGCTTTAGAGGCTCTCCATTAAGAGTCTTAGCTGGTGGGTGCTGGAGCTGGTTATCTGCTATGGGTTTTAACTGACAGTCACAAGGATGTTAGACCACAGGCCTGGAGAGATTGCCCAGAAGGTAAGATCACTGGCTGCTCTTCTAGAAGATCCAGGTTCAAGTCCCAGCACCCACATGGCAGCACAAATCATCTGTAACTCTAGTTCCTAGGATTTTACATCATCTGGATCCCGTGGACACCAGGCATGCACATGCTACACAGACATACATGCAGACAAAACACCTATACACATAAAATTAATATTAAAAAATAAATAGTTTTTTAAAAAGAGGTAGATCAGATATAGTAGTAGCCAATTATTAAGGGAACCAAAGGCTATTAAGGGAACTAAAGATATACATCAAGATAATTTTGCCTCTAGATTTGAACATCCCATCTCTCAGAGACTTCTAATCAGTCACTCTGTCTTGTAGTCACCTGTTACATAGGTGTGGCTTTTTTCTGCATAGTTCAGTTCATGGTTCCCCGATTGGGTGACTCTCATATTTACCCATGTGAAGGACAAATGTTGGAAGAGTACCACCCACTTTTAGGGAAGGACTTTCGACTTTACTTAACCTAATTTTAAAAATCCCTTACAAATATGCCTAGAGATTTTTTATCGACGGTGAAGCTAAATTTATCAACTTTGTAAGTTTCACCGTCACAATCATCCCCAACTGTGCATTTCCCTTTGCGTGTACACTATGATATATTTCATTTGATATTTGGAATATTTAAAATAATTCTTTATTTTTTAGTTTAGTTTATTACAGGGATGATTTTTGTAGCTATCGTCTCCTGTACAGGTTTTAATTTTTGGAAAGATTGGTCTTTTATGTCTATTTTAGCCACTGTTCTATCACTGTGAAGAGACGATATGACCAAGGCAACTTTTGTGAAAAAGAGCATTTAACTGGAGGCTTTCTTACAGTTTCAGAGGGTCCGTCCATTGTGGTAGAATTCAGGTAGGCACTAGAGCAGTAGCTGAGAGCCACAGTCTGATGTGTGAGCAGAGAGAGACAGAGAACTGAGCCTAGCACTGGCTTTTGGAACCTCAAAGCCCACTCCCAGTGAAATACTCTCCCTAACAAGGCCACACCTCCTAATCCTTGTAATCCTTTCAAATAGTTCCATTCCCATTTGAATGCTTGGTCACAAATGCTTGGTGACCATGAATTCCAATATATGAGCCTAGGGGGGCCATTCTTATTCAAAATTCCAATGTCCAAATTATTATTAATTTATTTATGTTTAGTAATTTTATCCTTTTATTATTTTGGCATTATACTAGATTCCAGCTTGGGTTGTTAAATGGACAGTCACATTACAGAAAACAATCAGATAACAACATAACTTTTCTAATAAAATTGGGCTTTCTTCATGTAACAAATATTATTGGTGACATTAGTATAGAAAAGAAGCTAGAATTGTAAAAATATTGGATTTCATAGACCTTGTGAGATATTTTTCCCGGTCAGCTGGTGAATCCCAAGTCCAAGTAGGACAAATGGCAGACCTTCTGAGATCATGTCCATCCTCCGTACAAAGGTGTCATTATATAATGCTACTCACTGAGTGACTTACAGGTTTGAAAAAGCCATACGGAAAAATAATAAAAACGTAAGTTAAAAAACAAGGCACCTTGCACAAGTGGGAAAAGGTACTTTAAGATAAGATGATTGTGCAAAAACCTAGTGCTGGGAGTCCAAGCCCTTGATTACCCACCAAAAATTTGTTAAAGACTCTACACCAGTAGTAATGAAGAAATCAGGCTGGGCCAAAGCTGGAAGCTCCTTCGTGACTGTCAGCTTGAAGGCCATGTGGAGGCTGCTCTGAGAGAATTGCCAGAGGTCCTTCCCAGCTAAGGCCCTTGTACTTTTTGTTATCAATAGGCTAGATAATAGACGGCCACAGGTGCCATTGCGGCATAATTTCTATGGATGAAATCAACTCCTCCAGTTATATACGAGGTCCTCCCCATAAGAGGAAGCCCATGTTTGGTACTGTAAGAGCAGGCAAAACTCTGTCGATTGAGGAAATAGTAGCACACAAGCCAAGGCTACTAGGATTGTTTTGTGAAATAGATACAATGTGACTGTCAAATTTCCATCTGCCTAGTACTGTGCTATCAGTGCCCGTCAAAGGAGGCTTCTGTTTTGCGGTAGGCAGTGGTGATTAAGGAGCGATGTGACTGGTGTGGTGGCTTTAATAAGGATGCCTCCACCCCCACCCCCGAGGGCTCATATGTTTGAATGCGTGGTCCCCAGTTACTGGAAGAGCAGGGAGTGCTCTTATCCTCTGAGCCATTTCTCCGGGCCCCTCGTGAAGCCATTCTTGAAGCAGACCAGCTATGATTGCCCACAGCAGAGTCCCATGAGATCAAGCCTATTACTATTCCCTCATGAGCTGGGCACAGAGGCTCATGCCTTTAAGGCCAGCACTTGTGAGTTTGAGGCTAGTCTGGTCTTCAGAGTGAATTCCAGATCCTGTCTCAAAAAGCAAAACCAAACAAAAAATTCCCTCATGGAAGGAGGGCGTGGGTTTCCAAGGCTTTCAAGGTTCCCAAGGCAACCTTTCCCTGAAGTCATATCAGTAGTAAGGAATGCATGAGGTAATGGGGTGGGTTGTCTCCGGTGGTGCCGCTGCCCTCAGTGAGGCATGGACAGTGAGGGATGTTCCGGGGATGCCACTGCCTTTGAGCTACCTGTGCTCCTGTCTAACCAACTCCTTGGGCTGACGGAGAGTAGAGTCCTTTCTGTGCTGAGGCTGTCTGTACCCTCTGTCTGAATGATTATCTTTATGGCTTCTCAGGAAGAGTCACACAGCAAAGGGCCAAGGGGCTGGGCTCAGGGAACACAGCCTGAAACACATTTCTTTGCCCTCCAGACAGTTTCTCACACTCTCCACCCTTCCCCCATGATGACGGGTATTAAGTCTGGGTCCCTCAACCTGCCACACAGGTACACAACGAGCCCCCGTTTTGCTTTTTGTTTTGAGAAATGGTCTAAGATGTTCAGGCTGACTCTACACTCACTATATGGAGTCCCTGAAGGTCTTGAACTGGTGAGCCTTCTCCTCAGACACCTGGGGTATCTGGGATTATGGGCCCATGTCCATGCCGCTGGCTTCATTTCTCTGTCTTGGCAGATTTAGGGTGCTCATGCCAAGCAGTACACTGGGCATTCTCCCAGCATTGGCTCTAAATCTGTCTGAAAACCTCAATTTCAATAAAGTAACCGAAATGCAAAGAACTAGCAAGCAGCAAACTCTGTGGGTAAAGGTCTGCTCGGTTTCCAGACTCATTTTCATCTTGCTGCACGACATGGCATGACATTTTGCATGATAAAATCTGCCATGGCAACACATAATCTTTATTAATGCGGATGAGTAAAATCTTTCTAGGATGCTGCAGTCAGAATCCTTCACTGTGCCTTAGTTTCTGGCCTGAGTTAGAACTCCCATCTGCAGTGCACCAGGCAGCGCTGGCTCTGCCTGCAGTTGAGTGCAGGGAAAGCGCCTTCGAGGCTCTGGCACCTGCTCTCGTGACCTTTTCAAAGACATTAAGAAATTAGCTCAGTTAAAGCCAGTTTGAGTGCAGGTTTTCTTTGTCAGTTAAATACCTCATAAGCGAATTTGTTAATGGGACGTTTTTTGTTCCACATCATGTTTTTGTCATATTTGCATGGCTTTATTTATGTTATAATAATACAAAAAAGCAATAAAACAGAAATGGATCCTTCTGCCATCCCTACAAATATATTATTTGAGAGTTTGAGGTATTAATTAAGTACTTTGCATTGCCTAAAAAAGCAGATTTTATTTCAAAAAATAGAGAAAGGCAGCTTAGAACATAATTCAGAATTCCAATGTTCTAAATTTTATTCTATATTTTATACACAAAAAATAGGTTTAGCATAATCGTCAATTTCCTTTTTATTTGTTCTGTTTCCGCAAAAATAGACAGTTTTTAACTTGTTTTTGAAATTAATGATGTTAATTACATATATTATATTTACTATAGTCATTTATGAAACTCATGACTGGGAAATCAGCCAATACACACTTTTGCAGTGACTGCAACCCGGATAGTGCTTTCAACACAGGCTGGGGAGGTACAGAAAAACAAACTTCGCTGAACTTCAGCCAGCACTCGTCATAAGACACATGATTCCTTTATGTACCAACACAGAGAAACACTTTCAGTTGAACAATGTTGCATTTAAGCAACAATTATCGCTTATAAGATGCATTCTAATTTCAGAAAAAAAGAATAAGATTGTAAAATATACATTCTGACAAAATTTTAAGACTAAGAAGAGATTCTGATTTTTACGATCCATAGGAGAGGGGTAAAAACCAAGCCAGAGTGGGAGACATGGCTCTGCAGTTAAGAGCGTTTGGTTGTCTTGCAGAGTTCAGTTCCCAGCACCCACATGGCAATCAGCTCACAAGACTTTGTAACCACAGTTCCAGGGCATCTGATGCTTTCTTTGTGATCCTCATGGGCTCCTGCACACATATGGTGCAGGCACATACATATACATCACTTTAAATAAGTAGGTACTTTTGAAAAAAACACAAAAGAAAGAAGTCATAGAAGAAGAAAAGCCCCACAATTAATTAGCAAAAGCATAGATGTGAAAACTTAAAATGTGTTTGCAGGGACACGTTCTGGGTACAAAGCGTGCAAACTTTCAGAGTTCCCTAGAAGAACAAGCCTAAAGGATGAATGTATTCCAAACGGGATTTATTAGACTGGTTACAGGACATGGGCTAGCTAACAGTTGCTGTTTCCTTGCTGGAGAGGCTGAGAAATCGGTGGATGCTCAGCTTACAGGTAGGGATGCCCATGCAGTTCCAATCTGGTTCTTACGGAAGGCCGGCAGATTCCTGGAGAGACGTCAGTCTTCAATCCAAGTTGCAGGATGAGAAAGCTGGGTTGTGGCTGTGGAGAAGGACGGCAACAGTAACGAAGTGGGCACAAGCCGCCAGTGGGGAGTGCAGGTGGGCAGACAAAAGGCAACAATGTTTTCCCCTGGACCACCACCAGAAAATGTTGCTGGCTACCTTGGCTTCCTCCTCATTTAATCCTTGCAGGAAATGCCCTTGCAGACACACCAACAGGTGTTTATCTTAGTTGACAGCCAAAATTAAGCATCATAGTCATACTGTATTATGTAAGTTTCAAACCCCATGTAGAGCTCTTTGGGTTTACAGTGTTTATGGACATTGTGAATGCCATAATAAAATATTATTACAAGAGATGAAGAAACTATGTCTGAGGACCAATTAGGAAACTGAAGTATTAATTTAGTTATGAGACATGAAAAATGAGATTTTGTTAAAAGAAAGAAAGAAAGAATGGATGAATGAATGAGAGAGAAAGAAAGAAAGAAAGAAAGAAAGAAAGAAAGAAAGAAAGAAAGAAAAAAAAGAAAGAAACCTTTTAAAAACTGATGACTCAAAAGAGAACCTGGGTGCAGTGGCACATGACTGGAATCCCAGCACTCAGGAGGAAGTGGCAGGTGGATCTCTGTGAGTTCGAGGCCAGCCTGGTCTACAAAGTGAGTCCAGGACAGCCAAGGCTACACAGAGAAACCCTGTCTCAAAAAAACCAAAAAGAGTGATAGAGAGAGATAGAGAGAGACAGAGATAGAGGCAGACAGACAGACAGACTCAGGGCCTTCATTGCTCTTTCAGAAGACCTGGGTTCAGTTTCCAGCACCCACAAAGTTGGCTCACAACCATCCATAACTCCAGTTCTAGGGGATCGGACTTCCTTTTCTGACTTCCATGGGCACCAGGCACACATAATACATGCAGGCAAAACTCATACACAAATAAAATAAAATAAGTAAATCTAAATTAAAAAATTCAACAAAGTATGTCTGTTCACCCAGCCAACTGTTTACCTCTTAAACAGTTGTGATTGGAGTCTTGGGATGGGGAGGAGTCAATTGAGGGTCTCACCAGCCTCCTGAGTCTGGTGGTGCTTTCATCTCCCTCCATAAAGGAATGTTAATGTCTTGAGGGCCTCACACAGGTCAACACCTTGCTTCAAAAAGACTAGGGTAGCATCTTAGCTGAAGAAATCCATCAAAGATAACTGATTGTATCTAGTTAGTGAAACATGACATTGGTGATATGTTTTTTGTTTGTCTATTCTTCCGTTTTGGGGGGAGGGTTGTATCCAAGCTGGCCCTCAAGTAGTTATGTCGATGACGAGCATCTTGAATGACCTGCGGTCTCCAGCTGCAGACACTGGTGTTGGGTGTGGACCACCACACTGAGTCCTTCTGTTACCAGTACACTATTAACCTTTGAATTTGACTCAGGCTACATGGTGATGTTTTTGAAAACTGGTTTTGGTGTCACTGTGCATTTTTAATGCGCAGGCTTCCCCGGTCCTTCCACCGCCGGGGCTCATCGCTGAAACAAACGTTATTATTTATGGACATGGGGGAAGACACAACTGCAGTGTGCATGGGGTTGTTGAGTATTTGTGTAACATGTGGCTATTTATGTCTTCGCAGCATAGATGATTCTGCCTTGCCAGCTGTAGAGTCACACGACGCGTGTCATCTCCATGGTAACCATTTCTAAGTTAAATATGTTCTGAACAATGGGCCTAAAATAGTCTATTACCCACTTTTGTAGATTTCCACCATAGCAGTGAAACACAACTTAGAAAAATCTGATCCATTCTGTAACCAATAAGCACACAGACAACAAACACATCTACTGCAGAGAGAATAGGTTCAAGCATGTCTTTGGGTTTAGGGAGCGCTATTTTTTATATTACAGTTTACATAAGTGTGTGGAGGCGTGTGTACAGGTGTGTGCTCACACATGCTGTAATACCTGTGGAGGTCAGAGGACAACTTGTAGGAGCAGACTCTGTCCTTCCGCCTGCAGGCTCTGGGAATACAGCTTAGATCTGTGAGACTTCACAGCGGGAGCTTTTACACAGTCGACTCTTCAGCCGGGTCTCCTGTTTTAGGGGCTAAAGCCCTTTGTGCACTCTTACCTAAGGAGAGTTACCCTAACAACAAACAGACTAAATGCTTCAGCCTAATTCTGAAAATGTGTGTGTTTATGTGCATGTGTGTGTGTGTGTGCATATAAGGATGCATAGTCGTGCCTGAGGACACGAAACTTCGGGTGTCATCCTCAGGAGGGCCTCTACTTCTCTAAGATGGGTTTTCGCTGGCCTGAAGCTCACTAACTAGGCTGGACTCACTAGCCAGCAGGCCTCGGGAGTTCTCCTGCCTCTGCATCCCACAGCTTGGTTTATGAGAACACACCACCAAGCTCAGCATTTCATGTGGGTTGCGGGGTCAAATCCATGTCCTTGAACTAGCAGGGCCAAGTGTTTCACTACATGTGCACAACTACACCATCTCCCCGCCCTAGTCTGGTTTTGTTTTTTATTGAAGTTGGCTGCACTTCCTTAAAGATTAGAATATCTCAATTTTTCTAAAGAGGAAAGCTTGAAAAGGGCTCAGGGTTCTTATATGGGGGCAAACACCATCACATAGTTTTACGGACAGCACGAATTAGTCTTCAAGGGTAAAAAAAAAAAAAAAGGACTCAAAGTTTGAGTGGGTAAGGAGGTGGGGGTAGATCTGGAAAAAGTTTTGTGAAACAATGTGTGAAGCTCTCAAAGAACCAATAAAAATACATCCACTGACAGCCCCACCCCAGCGTGCTCATTCCACAGACAGACCTCCACATTCTTCAGCTGGGGTCAACCTCAGAGTCCCCAAAGTGCAAGAAATACTCTGGGACCCTCAAATGAGTGTGACCAGGACAATGGCCACAGATGTATAGACTCTTAGAAGGCAAAGCTGACTCTGCTCAGCCACTGTCATTGCTTGGCTCCTTGGAGTTTGTGGCTCTTACTATTCAAGATCACATCACAGTGTCCATGCTCTGTGCTCCAGCACCTGGCTAGAAAGGAAGCGGTGTGGCGAGTCTGAGTGAGATACGGTACCCATGTGTTCTGTTGGTGCGGAATTCCTCAGAAATATCAGGGGGGAGGATGCTGTATGCCTCCCATGACCAGGCCTGTTTTGAGAACCTACATGTGTTTAATCTACATCAACGTAAGCTGTGTACTTGTGCATAACTCAGAGAGGGAATTTCTCTTCAGGGCAATTTCCAGGCCTGTTCATATTTACAAGTCATGAATAATTTGAATGCTGTTGATAAATATATCTAAATTAATCTCCAAAAAGGTTAAAACCAAATGTGGAAGTATCTCTTTTACGCAAAAACCTTTGGGCTGGTGAAGTGGCTCAGCTGGTAAAGGCGCTCCCGGCGAGCCTGGCATTGCAGTCCATCCTCTGGGAGCTCTGGCCTGCTCTTCTCTGACCTCTGCCTGTGCACCTTGGAATGCACACGTTCTCACCTACACCCACTAAGAATAAATAAAAATGTAATAAAGATTTTAAAACAGATTTATTTATAAACTTAATTTTTTCTGTTTATTAAATTACAGAATCTTGTTGCTCTTGATTTTGAAGAGCACTTTTTCTCATGCTGTAAAACAATGAAGAAAATTAGGCCTGGGTAGTTTTGTGTGTTACCAAAAGCAGACTTTTTAAAAAAAAAAATAATTCAAAATTATAAAGATTATTATTTCACTATTTTATTATAAGCTCTTTTTTCAATGACTCTTGGGTTTAGCTTAAAGTTTACTAAATAAGTATTAAATGTATATTGTTGATCTTGTCAATAAACTAAATTAACTTTTCCAAAGCTTACAGCTAAGATTACCAGCAAAAAACCTAAACAAACAAAAACAAAACAAAACAACAAATAAACCTTTTTCTTTTATTTATAATGGGGAGGGGTAACTATTCTCACTAGCAGAACAAAAATTATTTTATAGTTTTCTTGTTGGTATAAGACCCTAGCAAATGTTTACTATTGAGGGAAAATAATAATACTTTACTCTGAGTACCAATACTATCTGATTAGAAAATCACAAGTTCCCAGGCACCTCTGGCTCATACTTGTAATCCCAGCACTGGTGAGCTCTGTGAGTTTGAGGCCAGCCTGGTCTACAAAGTGAGTCCAGGACAGCC
This sequence comes from Rhombomys opimus, assembly GCA_010120015.1. Taxonomy (NCBI): domain Eukaryota; kingdom Metazoa; phylum Chordata; class Mammalia; order Rodentia; family Muridae; genus Rhombomys; species Rhombomys opimus. The sequence continues at coordinate 5,996,117 of REGO01000082.1, read as the reverse complement.
AAGGCTACACAGAGAAACCCTGTCTCAAAACAAAAACAAAAACAAAAACAAAAACAAAATAAACAAACAAAATAGAAAAAAAGAGAAGAAAAGGAAAAAAACTGTGAAGTTGTTTTCCTTCTACCTACATAGCAGCCAGAGCACTTTTTACACACTCAACCTCCCTGCTCACGCCTCATTGCATGAATTCGCTGAAAAGGCGGTGGTCAAGGAGTGTTGCAGACAGGGCAGGCAGCGCAAGGCTGGCTCGGTTCATCCTGGAGCTGGGAAAGGATGAAGGCAATTCTTCTGAAGGAGGATTCTCGTTCTTTCCTGGCAGTGACTCAGCACAAGGAAAACACCAGGGCATTCTTCCTCTAAATCTCAAAGATACAGAGAGCAGGAGTCCTCTGGCCCCTTACCACAGGCTGTTAGCTTAGGTTCTGTGTGCTAGAGATAAACATACTTAACTGATCTCCTAAATTTTGCCTTTGGAGTGGATGCTGCCAGGAATTTTGCTTTAAAAAAGATTTACTTATGTGTGTGTGTTTATAACTTTTTGTTTGTTTATAACTTCAGTGCCTGAGGGAATTGAAAGTAGCTGTCTTTGAAAAATGTTTCAGAGGGTGAGAGAAGTGGCTCCGCCGTGAAGAGCAATGGCTGCTCTTCCAGAGGAATGAAAACCCAGGTTTAATTCCCAGCACCCACATGGCAGCTCGCAAACTCTCTGTAACTCCAGTTTCAGGGAATCTGACACCCTTGCATAGACATGCAGGCACAACACCAATGCACACAAAAACAAATAAATCTTTGAGAAGGAGGGAGGGAGAGAGAAAGAGAGAGAGAGAATGTTTCAGAGCTTACTTTAAGAGTTTTTGAGGGCCAGTGAGATAGCTCACTGGGTAAAGGTGATTCAAGCCCCAGGACAAACATGGCGGAAGGAGACCAATTCCTGTTGGTAGTCTTCTGATATCTACTCAAGTCCCATGGGACACACAGACCCCCCACAAAAACAAGTAAATAAATGTAATCAACATAAATAATGAGGCTGGAGAGATGGCTCAGAGGGTGAACTCCTTTGCAGAGGACCCAAGTTCCATTCCCAGCACCCAAATCGGTTGGCTCACACAACTCCAGGGGATGTGAAACGCTCTTCCAGTTTGCATAGGTGCCTGCACACTTTCCTCCCCACTCATATACTTACTCACAAAATTTTTAAAGTTTTTAAAATACAGGAAATTTGTTTATTATTATTTGTATTGTAATTTTTATCCTACCACAAATAAAAAACATTCTGGTTTAGATTATAAGCAAATAAATTATTTCACACTCAAGTTTGGATAAATATAATTAATGAGTTAAAGTTGGCTGGGCATTGTGGTGGACACCTATAATGCCAGGACTCAGGTGGCTGAGGCAGGAGGATCACTGAGAGTTTGAGGTCTGTTTGGTCCACATTTCAAACCTTTGTCTCAAAAACAAAAATAGGGGGGAAAAGGTCAAAGATGGGTGATGGCTCCCTGCAAAATTAGTCTATCTCATTTCTCTCTCCTTCTCTCTCTCTCTCTCTCTCTCCCTCTCTCTCTCTCCCTCCCCTCCCTTCCCCTAACTTTAGGAAACTCAGAACCTTTCTATAAAAGGTTACAAAGAAAAGGATACAAAGTGAAAGGGATACAGAGAAAAAGAAAGCACTCACATGAATTGAGCTAATTTGTTTCCCACAGAGGGAAGAAAACCAATTCTTCATTCCTGGGAACTGAGTATCTTTTTGTATAGTCTTGCTCCACAGAGAATCCAGGTCACTGACCTAAGTCTGGTAACCATCATTATCTAATACAGACTGCTCTTTAACGTTCCATGAGAATAATCAATGACTTTTTACTTTCTCTTTTTCTCTACTCAATGAAAACACTAGCAGCATGAAACAGGCTCGATTGTATCAGTGGGTGGCATTGCCATGTGTTCCAAAAGTCAAGGGGAGCTATTTACTGAGAGGATCTCTCAGCACCTAAGCATGCCAGTGTCCTGGTGTTTGAATCCCTCACCAGTACTCGCTGCTGCTTCTTTGATGTTTGTGATCTTTGCGCATAGCTTATGTCTCTTCTTCCTCATGTCAAGTCTTTATAGGAAAGGATAATGAAGAGGGTGTACCAGCAACAGATTTCCTGACGTACTGCTTGCTTCACACAGAGCAGCTTTAAAGCTGAAAAACTGGCTGGGTCTACTTCAACAGCAGGTTTTAGAGTCTAAATTTGCAATGTTTCTGCCATTGTACTAAGGCAAACTAAGTATGGCTTCTGTCGTGTGCAAAAACCATGGACGTGCTGTGAAACACTGCATTTAATTTAGGATGAAACGGCCAACCCTGTGCTACTCACAGCAACGAGAGAGAGGGGAGGGAGGCAAATGACAACCTGCAGGCAGTTTAAATCCTCACGCAGTTTTCAGCTTCCATGTCTTCCTTTCCATGAAAACATTGGCCAAGGTGTTCAAATAGAAAACAGAACTAGTTGGGTTTCACATTTGCAGCTCTCCTTCTCCTGTCTGTGGAGGTGCCAGGCTGGCAGCCAGAGAGCGTGATAAAGAGAGAACTTGAGAGGCTGATCCACTGTGGGGTATTTGGCCTTGATAAAAATGGGGGGGGGGGCACGCTGTTCCAGAGGCTGCTGTATTAAACTGGTCAGTAAAAGGACAACTGCACAGCTCTCGGTGAGGTAAAGCCTTCACTTTCTGCCATTTATGCCCAGCCAGAACCCGGACTCTCGACACAGTTACTTGCCCCAATTATACCTCTTTTCTTCTTTTCTCTTTGTGAAAAGGTTTGACTACGTAGTCCAGGTAGACTGGAGCTCCAAAGACTGCCTCTGCCTGCTATGCTTCTATGGGCTGAGTCCTGGACGGCAGGCATCGGCACCATGCCCGATGGATGTTTCAAGGGAGAGTTCCCATTAATCTATGATGCTTTCTATACACTCTGTGAAACAACAAAGATTGTGCTGGACTATGGATGTAGCTCACACGTGACAGGTTCTGGGTTTGATGCTTAGCACCAAACCACACAAAACAACAAAGTGCTATGAATCACTACCCACACCTATATATTGTTAGGATACAACAGCTCCTGGGATTTATAGCTGGGTGTTTGACGAGAAGCTAATGAGAAATCTCAGTGCTGAGAATTAACACTGTATCACCATGTAAAGGAAAACTGCAATTGCTACACTCATTGGCTTTAAAGGACTGTAGACACTCTGCACTTCTGTGTCTATGTCTGCTTTGACTTCTCAGGGAAAGGAGTGAAGCTGGATTGTTCATCCCACTCCTTTCTTGAGTCAATTCGTAGGATTCAAATCACCTCACCCTCTCTTAAAACAAAGCAGTCCAGATGAACTCTGTTATTTCCAAGTTGGGTTGTGTCAGCCAAGTTTCCTTGCTAACATATGCAGTTTCTGTAGTTTACAAACAAGCTCGTGTGTGTTTATCTCCTGCGGTACACGACAGAACTTCTAGCATTCCAAATCAGCTTACCAGAGTTTCCTGCTCACGTCAATCCACTGCATTACCAAACCCAAGACAAGAAAGCATTTATGAATGCACAGTAAGTGCTAAATTTCACTTTAGTATTTTAACTGTAGAATCAACTATTTGAAATAAGTAAAATGGATAATAGGAGATGGGATTTTCTTCTCTTCACAAGCTAAAAATAACTTGTTTATTCTTTCCAATAAATACAAACTAAGACGATGGACTGGGGAAATGTGAAAGGGAATTATGGAAGTTCTGAGTAGATTATGATTCTAAAGAGCTATAAAGCAGCAAGGAGCAAAAGCAATTAAAAATAATGCAAGAGAAGCCTGGCACGGTGGTGCACAACTTTAATTTCAGTACTCAGGGAGGTAGAGGTAGGCAGATCTTTGTGAGTTTAAGGCCAGCCTGGTCTACAAAGCATGCTCAGGATAACCAAGGCTACACAGACAAACATTGTCTCAAAAAACCAAAATTAATAATAGTAAATATAACAATAATTATTATAATGCAAGAAGTGGTACAACTTTAGTAAAGAACCAACCTAGGTGGCACAGTATATTTTCATGTTTTTAGTTAAAAACATTTTGAAAATTCCTTTTTCTCTCTACCTCCTTTCATGTAACCAACCTCAGCTTCTCCAATTCCTGATCTCACCTCTTCTATAGTTTTACACACACAAACACACCATATTGACTCCCATTTAGTATTGCCCTTATGTCCATGTGTTAGGGCTGACCACGTCATATCGGTAACCTATCAAAGAGCTCATCCCTGGAGAACACTGATTCTCTGATTCTCTCTCCCTTAGCAGAAATTGACTTCTTGGAGTTTTGTGTTTGTTTGTTTGTTTTTGTTCTCTCCCCCGCCCAGGGATGGGTCCTAGTGAAAATTTCCCCCATCCATGTTAGCAAATGAACTGGTGTGGTGTCATGCAGGCAACCGCAGCAGAGAGTTCACGCCTACAGCATCCCAGTCACACTCACAAGACACTGTCTTGCAGCATGCTTCCTGGTCCACCGGCTCTTGTACTCTTTCCACCCCTCCTTCCATGATATTCGCTGATTAGCTGTAAGAGCGCTGTAGGTGCACCAGTTGGGGCTGGGCACCACAGAGTCACCTACTCTTTCAACGTTGACCAGTTGTGATTCTACACTTGTCTGTGGTGTAAGTAGTAATTTTCAGATGCAGTTAGAAATCACATTGGCTTAAGAAAAGTGCAGCAGTGGATTCTTCTCCAGGGCCTATGGCCTCTCTGGCCATGGTTACTCAGCTACATTTCTAGTGCCAGGCATGACTTCCATTCTGTTGGGCAGACCGTAAGTCCAATTTGTTGTTGGTTACTCCCAAGACGCAAGTGCCACTGCTGCACCCTTGGGGCTATCACGCCATATTGGTCATTGTTATCGTTCACAGGCTTCACATGTGGGTAGAACTTTTGTTTTTCTCTCCTGTCAGCTTGCACAGCACCTTTCCGTAGTAGTGACCAGGCCTCAGGGGGAAGGATTCCAGGTCAATATACAGCTCAGTTACTCTAAGTCCCGTGTCCAAAGTGCATGGGTGCTTTATTTTATTTTATTTTTTTACTTTTTTTTATATTAGTTTATTTACTTTGTATCCCAGCTGTAGCCCCCTCCCTCATTCCCTCCCAACCCCACCCTTCTTCCCTCTTCTCCTCCCTGCCCCTCTCTAAGTCCACTGATAGGGGAGGTCCTCCTTCCTTTCCATCTGACCCTAGCTTATCAGGGCTCTTCAGGACTGCATTGTCTTCCTCTGTGGCCTAGCAAAGCTGCTCCTCCCTTGGGTGGGGGGTGGTCAAAGAACAAACCACTGAGTTCATGTCAGAGACAGTCCCTCTTCCCCTTACTAGGGAACCCACTTGGATACTGAGCTGCCATGGGTTACAACAGAGCAGGGATTCTAGGTTATATCCATGCATGGTCCTTGGTTGGAGAAACAGTGCATGGGTTCTTTAGCTATAAGGTTTTAACTTCAGGTTCTGTGAGGTGGCCAAGGGCAATGACAACAGCCTGTATTGTTTTAGGAGTCTCTTGGAAGCCCCTGATCAACAATTTTAAGAGGTTTCACATGCCTGGCACTGGGGTTTTTGTTAGACTGTCTATGGTTTGGGGGATAAGCATTATCACCCCATGTGGCATAACTCCATTTAATAATATATTAAATATATGATGCATATTTATATTTTATAATGTATTAACATACATTATACATATATGTTAACATAATCTACATTTAATATATATTAGCATAATATGTATTATACATGCATTTTACAGTAGTTTATAAAGTAATGTTTCCTCACGGTTTTTTAAAACATCCTTAGTGTTGTATTTCTCTTCCACCCTCTCCCTCTGTAATACCCTCCCTACTTTTTCCCTGGTTAGAGGCAACTTATTGTATATGACTGTGGTAACCCTGGATTTGCATTTACGTGGGAATATAAAGTTGAATTTATTTAATTTTAAACTGTATTTGCTTTTTGTGTATATGTGTGTATACGGTGTGGCAGGGTGTGTGAGTGTATACACTATGGTGCACGTATGGAGGTCAGAGAAGAACTTTTGCAGGGTCATTTGTCCCTTTCCATCTCTCCACGGGTCATCAGGCTTACATAGCAAACGTGGAGCCATCTCTCCAGCCCCTACAATGGTCAATTTAAGCACTAGTGAACACCTGAATTATTAGACTGCAATGATGTCTTAATAAGGAAAAATCATCTAATGATGAGTTTATATACTTTAACCTAATGTATATTTTATAATAAAGGAAAAGTTAATGCCCTTAACATTTGCATATAATCACCTTAGAATTATAGTGATTATGGTGTATGCCTCACATGAAGCAGTGAAAATATCATTTTCAGAAATTATTACTTTGAAATAGGAGTTTTTCAAGCAAAGCAATTTAATGTAATTAGGTAAGTTTTTAATTTTTTTTTGGTTGAATGCTAAAACACAATGTGCCTGCTATTTAAAGAAGGCTATTATGCCATAGCCATCACCCTACTCCTTTTCTGCCCCCTTCCTTCACCGTACTCAACCAACAGAGAACCCCACAAGCTTCCATTTTTCTCTGCATACGAATGCATATGCCAATGCGCAGTATATGACATACAGAGAAGGGCAACGGTGATGATGATGTTGATGAAGATGACGGTGATGATGCATGGGTGTACGCACAGGCCAGAGGACAGCTTTGTGGTGTTCTCTGCTGCTTTTACCCGGACGAGTGCTGAAGAGGGAGTTAGGCTGCCGGATTGCACAGCAAGCCCCCCACGCAGCGAGCCGCCTCTCCAGCCCCTAACCAGCAGTTTCTACTGCCCTATAGCCGGGCACCCAGCAAGGATCAAGAGTGGCTCTGTCCCTCCCTCACTATGCATTTAGGGAGGACTTTCTCATCTGCCTAATACGACCAGGACAATTGAGCTGTTAACAAGACTCGGTTATGAAGAGGGGATGCATTAGCACACATCAGACAGCTGAACTGGCATACACAGTCCAAGAGCTCAGGACTGATACAGTCACATCTTTATCTGGCTTTCTTTCACTCGCCAAAACAAAAAATTTGGTTTGGCCGCATGACAGCTGCTTCCTCTAGATCTCCTTCCTTTATGTCCTTTATTGCTTTCTTTAATGTGGTCAACTTCCAGATTGCCACATTCAGCGAGTGCATCTCTGTCTAGTTCTCTCATGACCCAACGACTACTAGGGTGGGGATAGAGTGCCATGACAAGAGTACATACCTAGCCTGTGTTGGGCGACCTGAGGTCAGCTCCCAGCACTGCCACAAAAACAAAGCATGGCAATCTTGACTAGCCTTTTCGATTGACAACAACATGCTGAAATACTTTCTTCTCTTGTTTCCTGTACTCCGTTTGCCTATGATTTGCTGGTACCTCATAAGCTCTTTTGCTACTTTCATTTCCTTTACTTGGGGCCTAGAGCTGTAGCTTGTTAGGTGTGGGGACAAGACAGACAAGATCCTATCTTGTTTATTTAACCTACTTTTCAAACTTTATCTAGTTCACTGGGAACAAATACCAACTGTACTTTTATGGTTCCAAATTTATATCTCCTTGGAAGCCTCATTTATCATATTCAGTTTCCCCACCAAGTTTCGAAGGAACCTTCACCTTTGAGACTGACCGAATGTAAAACTGTGAACAGATTACCTGTGTTTAGCTGGAAGTTAGGATTATCATAGGTTTAACTTGTATTATAATTCCAGTTTTGTTTCATTGTTCATATTTTTAAGTACAAGGTGCTGAGTCCTGAGGCCAGGTCTTTGCATATGCTAAGGAAACACATTTCTGTGGATTCCATTGCCAGATTTATAGTCTAAGATTTAAAGATAATTCCAACCAAAGAGATCAATGAATGTTTTATACACTGACATGGATTCTATTACATGCTATTTGCATATAGCAAATAAAAAACTCATTTGCATTATGAATATAACAAGGAAATAAAATTAAATTGCTTATTGGATCAGACTTTTTTCCCACAGAAAAAGCTGAAGGTCTTTGGATGATTTTAAAAAGGAATCTAAACTGGGTCCTTGGTTTTGCAGTACAGAAGTGTGAGTATGTATGTGGTGTATCACTGAAGATCTAGTAAGCTGTAAGTTGACTCTATCTGGATGGGAATGATTAAGCTGGGGGCTATAATTAATTTTTCATTGCTTTCTTTTTATCTTTTTGTATTGGTTCTGTTTCTGGTGCTCCATAGTCTTTGCCGTGCTGGAGAACAGACACTGCATTAACAATGTAGTATGCATCTTATGATGTATTTTTTTATGACAAGTGTTAAAACTATAAGAAACCGCCATCCTTTCCCATGGGTCTTTGCCAGAGTTAAGCCCCTGTTTCCATTACCATGTTGGCAGTCTCTAACACAGTTCTTGAATGACGACTCACTGAAAGACTTCAGTAGTTTGCCATTTACTCATGCTTCCCTGGTCTCACACTTCACCCCACTTTTTTTCCTCTCTGAATCCGATTTTGGCAGAATGTAGCAGATTCCCAGAGGAAGAGATGGGCATATGTAATTAACATATGTATCTTAGGTGCTTTTAAAGAGAAACTTGTCCATATATTTTGAGCCAGTAATATCTGTGGTTAAGATCTGATAGAAGGAAAACTGCTGACTTTGTTTTTAAGAACGGCGGATTATCACCTTTGACTGAAGGCATCCTAATCAAAGCGTTTTTAATCTAAGCACTCAGGAAAATATCAGCAATTTTTCTCTGTTCTTTCATTATGTAGTGAAACAACAGAGGGCTGGGTCAGCTAACTGATTTCAAAATGCAAAGTAAAAGAGTCTTCTCAAAAAATGAAAATCAAAGCAAACAAAAAACAAGACAAAAAAGACAAAGAAAGGAAGGAAGGAAGGAAAGAAGGAAGGAAGGAAAAGAACAAAACAAAACACGGAGTTGTATTGTGTTGGTCAGCTTCTCCTGGGCATGAGTGTGGCTGAGATTCTCAGTGACATTCCACTGGAGAGAACTGATTTTTGCTTTGAGTGAGGAAAGGAGAGAAGGAAAGAGGAGAGGAGAGAGGGAGGGAGAGAAATATCACATGAAGCTGGCTTGTAAGGAAGTGGGGAGGATCTAGGAAGAGTTGGGGACTGGAAGAACAGGATCAAAATACATTGTATGAAAAAAACCAAAACCAAAATCTCCCACGACACCAAAAAGCTTCACAGGCTGTGGTGCTGCAGGATACAATTTCCACATAAAAAAATAAAATGTATAATTTAAAAATCCTTCACAATTAGCAAAGAGCCTTACATAAGCAATTCTGTGTAGTTTCTGGAGAAACCAAAGCTAAAAGAAAGCTATGTATCTGTCAGGGAAAATATGTCAAGACATTAGCTGTGAATTGAAGAAAATACTCGTAGAAATTGGATAGGGTTAGGAAACTATAAAGGAAAAATGTAGAATCCTGTTGACCAGATGAAACAAAAAAATGTAATCTTACCCAACTGTTAGTAACTGTTAGTGTTAGTAAAGTAAACAGCACACATGACATTTGAAGTCAGAGGAATAAGGGATCTAATACCACATATGCTACTGTGTATGCGGTGGCCTTTCAGCAGGTAAATAATTATCTACAAGTCAGTTTCTCTGTTAACTCATAGACAGTGCTTGCTTACCATTCACTAGGTCTGGGCTCTATCCCCCAGTATTGTATAGGAAAGAAAAGCAAACAGAAAAGATGGAATAAGAGAATTGAGAGTGTGAAGACAAGATTATGTAACATCTCATATGGTCCTTCTTGAGACAGTATACTTATTAAAACCTGACACAGTGTAAGAGTGCCTAATAAACATCAATTTAATTTCTATTCCTTATTTTATTTTTTTAATACAGAGATTATAATGTTAGTTGAAGAAACTATTATCATTAAAATCAAGTTTTGCTACAATAAACCCGCCCCCCATTCATATCTTCAATTATTGTGCAACACACGTGCACACACACACACATACACTTGCATATATAAGTATAGGCTATTGAGCTGCTGCCTGTATGTGTACTTGTTTAGAGCTCACTTGGAATTGGATACCCTACCAGGGAACTTCTCCTTGGAGAAGACTGATTCTTCCTCTCCCAGCAACCATTAATTAATTGCCTGTAGCTCTTCGGGTCAGCTGACTTAGGGTAGGGTCTTGTGAGGGCATGTCAATTGGTGCTGTCACTGTGCAGGCTCGTTCAGAGCGTCTTTTGAGATTCCTGGCTGCAGCTTGCCAGTCCTAGCTTGCCAGAGCCTATCTCACAGCAGATGTTCTGGTCTCCGGTTCCTAATCTTTCTTACCCCTCTTCCACAGTGTTTCTTGAGCTGTAGCTGCAGAGCGTGTGTTGCCAATGTGTCAGCTGGGGTTGGGCACCCCAGTCACTGATGGTCTGCATTTGACAAATCCCTCTAGCTGCTTCCATCTGCTGTAAACGAAGCTTCTCTGACAGGGCACCGGAGCTACTCATCTCTGGCTATAAGTCACAGCATCCGGGACGCAGTCCGGGATTTCATTAGTAATTACTGCAGCAGCGCGTTCTTCTCCAGGGTCTGTGAGCTCTCCAGTCACAGCTTCTTAGCGGAGTTTCTAGTACCAGGCTCGACTTCCATTCTACTGAGCGGACCTTAAGTCCAGTTAGGTGGTTGTGGGTTCCCGACAATACACAAGTGCCAACCTTGCCCACTGGGAACCTCTTGTCATAGTGGCCATTGTTGTGCTTGGATGGCCTTACCCCTGGGGAGGACTACTTATTTCTCTCTCGGCAGCCTGTGTAACACCTTGCCATATTATGAAGGCCAGTCCTCAGGTAGGAGGTTTTCAGCCCAGTCCCAGCTTAGTTCTTTGAAGCCCTATGTCTGAAGTGTGCGAGGTCTTCAGCTATAAAGTCTAACCTTTCAGTTATGTGAGGCAACCAAGGACAATGGCTACAGCCTATATCATTTGGGATGTCTCTTCAATTCTCTTAACTGAAAGTAACTTTAAAAAAAATTGTGTGTTTGTGAGTGAGTGTAGGACACGTTGTGGAAATGCTTTCTCATTTTCTCTCTCCCCACCACGAGGACCCAGGGACTGAACTCTGGACATCAGACTCGGCAGGAAGCGTCTTTATTCACTGAACCATCTCAGCAGCCCTGTAAACACTTTTTTTTTTTAATTTAATGATTTTTACTCAAATAGATTTGGCCTATTACAGTTTCAGGTTAGTTTGTCTAAAAATTAGTTGATAAAATCAAGTAAGAGTAGTGTGCTGGCTAGTTTTATGTCAACTTGACACAAGCTAGAGTCTTTGGAGAGGATGGAAATACTTCTATATGATCAGGCTGTAGGCAGGCCTGCAGGGCATTTTCTTAATTAGTGACTGATGTGGTAGGGCCTAGTCCATGTGGGTATGGCCACCCCTGAGCTGGGGTTCTGGGTTTTGTTAAAACAAGCTGAAGCCAAAAAATGGTGGAGCATGCGTTTAATCCCAGCACTTAGAAAGCAGAGACAGGTGGAGCCAAACTGCTCTACAGAGTGAATTCCAGGACAACCAGAGCTACCTAAAGAAACCCTGTCTTGAGGGAAAAAAAACAAAAACAAACAAACAAAAAAAAAAAACAGGCTGAGCAAGCCATGAGGACCAAGCCAGTGAGCAGCACCCTCCATGGCCTCTGCATCAGCTCCCGCCTCCAGGTTCCTGTGCTGTTGGAGTTCCTGCCCTGACTCCCTTTGATGATGAACTGTGATGTGGAAGCATAAACCAAATAAACCCTTTTCTCCCCATGTTGCTTTGGTCATGGTGTTTCATCACAGCAACAGCAACTGTGGTGGTCTGAGTAAGAATGGCCCCTATAGGTTCATATATTTGAATGTTTAGTCACCAGGGAGTGGCACTATTGAAAGAATTGGAAGGATTAGGAGGTGTGGCCTTGTTGGAAGAAGCATGTCACCCGGGGTGGCCTTTGAGATTTGAAAAGACCATGCCAAGCCTAAGAATCTCTCTCTCTGCCTTTGGATCAGTATGTAGTGCTCAACTATCACTCCTGCATCAGCCTGCCCTGCCATGCCATGCTCCTTGCTGCCATGCTTTCTTCCATGATGAACATAGACTAAACTTCTAAAACTATAAGCAAACCCAACTAAATGCTTTCTTTTATAAGAGTTGACTTGGTCATGGTGTCTCTTCACAGCAATTGTGCAGTAACTATGTCAGTAATCTTAAGACAGTCAGCAGCTACAGATTTCTTTTATTGGTTACACTAAGGTATAAGCAGTTACAGTATTTGAAATTGTGTGGAAACCAGGCATGCTATCCATGCCTATAATCTCAGCACGCTGGAGGCAAGGCAGGAGGACAACTGTGGTGGTTTGAATGAGAATGATCCTCATAGGCACGTTTGAATATTTAATCCCCAGTTGGAACTATTGGGGAAGGATTAGGGAGTGTGGTCTTGGAAGAGGCGTGTGACTGGAAATGGATGGGCTTTGAGGTTTCCAACGCCTATAACATTTCTAGCTAGCTCTTTCTGCCCCACACTTGAAGACCGAGTTGTACACTTTCAGCGTGGGCTCCAGCACCATGCCTGCCTGCAGGCTGCCGTGCACACATAATGGTCATGGACTCTAACGCTCTCAATGTGAGTGAGCCTCCGATTAAACCAGTTCTTTCATAAATGGCCTTGGTATTTTATTACAGCATTAGAAAAGCAACTAAGACAACGACTAAGAGTTCAAGGTCGGCCTGAGTTATGTAGTGACATGCCATTACAAAACAAAACAACAGCCTGTTCGGCCCCAAGCCACAGACAAACAAAAAGTTCATCTGGATGCATGATCGCTTTTCCTTGAGAATAAGAATTCTGTTTAAAGTTATATGTGGTTTTCTTGCTCTGTCTACACGGTCAGAGTTCTGTCTGAGCTGAGCCCAGATTGTCATTTAGGACATTTTCAGCAGACTGACATTTTGGCAGCCCCACGGTTTGCAACTCTGGTGCCAGGGGCACCCTATTTTGGCTTCTGTGTGCCTAGGCTTCCACACAGAGCATTAATATACATGCACACTAAAACACCCATACACATAAAATAAAAATAAATTCATCTTTAAAAAAATACTTCTGTCCGTGTAGACAAGACTTGATTCCTGGTTTCCCTACAGACACATACACTATTCTCTACATCCAGTACCTTCGCGCTTTTTTTTTTTTTTTTTTTTTTTTTTTTGTCTGCCTGTCCCCAAATCTTCACAGCAGCTCTTCCCAGTTTCCTCCTAGTTGTCTCAGGCTTCATTCCCCAACCTCTGGCCAATGTAAATGTTAGTTACTAGCTTGGCAAGTAACCTAAACTCCCCAATTAGTAACAGTAAATAGGTCAACAGATGGTCTCGCTGAGATGAAGGGGGAGAGATCGAGACTATCAAGGTATGCAGCTCTATACATACACTGCACACTGACAGAGAAACTTTTGACTTTTTCTTTTTTCTTTTCTTTTT
>REGO01000082.1:5892215-5982561 GCA_010120015.1 Rhombomys opimus | reverse complement strand
TTTTTTAGTGGGACTGGGACTTTGTTTTTGTTTTCAAGTCAGGATTACTCTGTGTAGTGTGCTGGCTGTCCTGGAACTCAATCTGTAGACCAGTCTTGCCTCTGAGTCAGAGATCTGCCTGCCTCTGCCTCCTGAGTGCTGGGACTGAAAGCGTAGGCCTCTACTGCCCAGTTGGACTAGGACTCTTTTTAAATTTTTTATTTATTATTTATTACAGTTTATTCACTTTGTATCCCTGCTGTGGCCCCCTCCCTCCCTCTTTTCCCCCTATGCCCTTCCCTTAATCCACTGATAGGGGAGGTCCTCCTCCACTTCCATCTGACCCTAGCCTATTAGGTCTCATCAGGACTGGATGCATTGTATTCCTCTGTGGCCTGGTAAGGCTGCTCTCCCAAAAGGGTTGGTGATCAAAGAGCCAGCCCCTGTTCCCATTACTGGGAAACCCACTTAGACACTGAGCTGCCATGGCCTACATCTGAGCTGGGGTTTTAGGTCCTCTCTATGCATGTGGACTAGGACTCTTAAACAGCGCTTTAAAAAAAGTCCACTCTGTGTACTCTCTCTGGTAGACTTCTGTAAGACTAGTAGATACAGTAGCTTTTTTAAATGGGTTAGAAGCTGTTTGTTACATTTCACCAGCAAGTTGCTTTGATGAATCCCGTATCTTACTAACTTCGGAATGAATGCCTTATTATTGAAGGTGGTGGGACATTTGTTATTGACTTAATGTATACAATATAAAATTAGCTCGAGTTAGGTAAAGCCCCAAATATCCAAATGGCCCTAGTCCCCCTCACCCCCGGGGAGTGGGAGTTTTTTCACTCTAGTCATTCACGTGGAGACGCGACTGTTCAGGTTCGAATCCCCGTGCGATCAGGAGTGGACGTGGGGTGTGCTGAAGGCAAACGATCCTTGGTAGGTGGCGGGGTGAGAAAGTACAATTGCTTCCAGGAGGAGGCTGGCCGCGAACCCTCGCACACCGAACAACCGTCGGGTTGTGTGTGCCGCCTACCACGTGCCCGAGCCTATCCGCGTCTCCTCCGGACGGGTGCGGGTCCTCGACCACTCCCTGCTCCGATACAGTCAGAAACCCCTTCCCGAGGCCGGCGGGCGGCCGGGGGGCCCGGCGAGGGACGGGGGGCGGGCGGGGTCGACCTTCGGGGAGGTCGCGGCCCGCGGCCCGGCGTGCCCCGCGGCCCGGCCGGCGCCGCCGCGCTCCCGGCGGCCTCGCGGGGGCGCAGGCGCGGCGGGTCAGGTGACCGGGCGCCGGGGCCGGGCGCGGGGAGCCGCCTCGCTCCCAGCCGCCGCCGCCGCCGCCGCCGCCGCCGCCGCCGCCGCGGCCGCGCCTAGCGGAGGAGCCGGGAAGCGCGGCGCGGGCGGGGGCCGCGCTGGGGCGGAGAGCGGCGCGGGTGGAGGCGGAAGGGCGGCGGGCGGAAGCGGGCGGCGCGGCTGCTGTGTCACGGCGCGGGTGGGCGCGCGGCATGGGCGCGCCGCGCTAGGCGGAGGCCGCGGGCGGGGGGCGTGAGGGAGCTGCGCGCCCGGCTTCGGCGGCGGCGGCGGCGGCGGCGGCCGCACCATGTCGCGCTCCGTGCTGCAGCCCAGTCAGCAGAAGCTGGCGGAGAAGCTCACCATCCTCAACGACCGGGGCGTCGGCATGCTCACGCGCCTCTACAACATCAAGAAGGTGCGCGCGGGCCGGCGAGGCCGGGCGGGGGGCGGCGGGGAAGGCCGCGGGCGCCGGCTCGGCCTGCTCGCCGGGGCCCCCGGGAGGAGCCGCGGCCTCGAGTCGGGCCGAGCCCCCGGCTCCCGGCGGCGGGGACCGGCCGGGCCGCGCATGGCCGCCGCCGTGCGGGAGGCGAGGGAGGGCGCGCGGCCTTCCCGGGCTGCGGCGAGCGGGCCCCGGGGACCCCGGGCGCTCGGCGTGGGAGGGTGGCGATGGGGCGCCCGACCCCGCGCTCCCCGCCGGCACGCTGGCTTCTGGTTCGCTCGAGGAAGCCCCCCACCCCACCCCACCCCGGCCCCGACGGCGGCGCTGTTGACGTTTACGATAATTTCATGTTGGAGGTGGACGGGAGGGGAAAGCGAGGGTGGAACCGGTTTTCGGCTGAAATCCTCGTAGGCTGTGAGTCACTGGAACAGGAATAACCACCTTTCCTCTCCGCTCCTCCTCGTTTTAGTTTTCCCAGCCCTATCTGATTAGCACCAAAGCACCATTCCTTAGATCGCTGTCTAAAATACAAACCAAGTGCTTTGCTTTCCCCTTGCTGTTCCCTTCTCAACAGTACGATGATTTGAGCAACTTGCCAGTGGACCTAGTAAAATCTGCGGGTCTTCAGATGAGGGAGTTGGAAGGCCAGATCGAAGTTAGGAAAAGTAGGTCTAAAGATGGGGAAAAAGGGTTGCCATTAATTTACTTTAGAGGAAAACAACCCCAAATTCATTATTTTAAGACCGCCTTGGTAAGCCTCATTGAATTTGGTACAGAGAAAAAGTTTGCCTTTGGTACAGTGTATACCTTTAAATCCTTGTGGAGTTCTGTGTATTTGTGTCCTATCTCTCATAACTTCCTTTGTACGTGATATAATGTGAAATGTCCTTTTGACCATAGCTGTAGAATGTAGGTTGTTTCTGAGTATTGCCGAAGGTTCTTTTAAAGTTTAGAATCCAAGCATCCCAGTATAAACTTGCTTTATTCCTACATTTTGATTTAAATGCTGGGATTCTGAAACACACTGTTTTCAGTGAATAGTAAGCGTTGGGAAAGGCCAGCTGTGTTGTTCTGATTACTCTCTTGGTTTTAATGATTGTCTGTAAACTCAGCACAGTCGAGCTAGGATGTATCCACGGAGTTTGTGCTCCTTGATTGTAACTTTATGGTGTTAAGAAAAATTCCGTTTAAGCCAGTATAAGTTGCATTGATGAGAACGTTCGTGTGTCACTGCTTAATTAGTTTGGAAATCAAGTTCTATGTAGACTTTGTTTAAAAAAAAAAAAAAAAAAAAAACAAACCCAGCAAGTCAGATGTTACTAAAAGTTACTCGTCCTGCGGTATTGTGGTTAAAGGAAATGGTTATGATGGTTTCTAGAAGAGGAAGTGAGAGCAACTTCAAAAGTGATTTGGGTGCTTGAGCAAAATACTTTCTTAATGCAGCCAAGTCACTACACATTTTTATGGTATAAATATAGAACTGACTTTAATGCTTCATCTCCATGTGGAGATAATAAATGGAATTCTAAGCATTTAAACTTACAATTCCAGTTCGATGCCCTTTTCTCAAAGTGTTTTTCACTTCCTGTTTTGTAAAACTTCAGGCTCTTATGTTGACTACTGAAATGGAAACTTATGTGAATTGGTTATTATATTTAATTGCCAAGCATTTTGAGTTGTTGAAATGCTGGATATTTCAGCACTTAAATGGATTTGTAGTTTCTGAAACTATTTTGCCTACTTGGTTATGAGTTCCTTCTGGGAAGAGTAGTTCATTTTGAAACACTAATTCTTAGGACATTACCTAGCACACAAGGCTTTGATCAGGGCAGAGAGCGGGAGAGAGAGAGAGGAGAGGAGGAAACGGAGAGAGAGAGAAGAGAACACGAGAGAGAGCGCGCAGGTGTGTATGTAGGTTATAGGAAAACTTGTGAGAGTCTGTTCTCTTGTTCCACCTTGAGGGATCTTGGGATCAGACTAGGTCATCATCAGGTCTAGCCGCAAGTGCCTTTGTGCTCTGAGCCATCTTGCTGGCCCCTTGGCAGACTTTGGGTCTTTCAGCCTGTGGGATTGCCTCTCTCTATCTTCCCAGGTGGCTTAGGATTGAAATATTTGTTCAAATATCTTACCGAAAAAGGTATTTGAACATTGAATTAAATTGTATCTGTTCACCATGTGTTTATAAGATTCATGTTGTCTGCATTCTTACGGTAGTATAAATCACATGATCTTTTATTTATTTTTATATTTATGAATGTTTTGACTGCATGTATTTCTGCAGCATGTGTGTGCCTGATGTGCACGGAGGCCAGAAGAGGGTGTTAGATTCCTTGGAACTAGAATTAAAACCTGGCACAAATGTTCTTATTCATCTTCCTGTCTTTCCCAGCCTAACATCTCTGGTGTTCTCCTGTATTTCTACATAACACACTGCATTTGGTTACCTAGCTACCCTCTCTCCCAGCAAGATCCGACTGTCTCGGCACTGGACTTAATATGCCTTTTCCTCCAGTGCTAGAGAAGACATTCAGTAGATGGAGATAAAATGAATAGAATGAATAGGGAGGAAGCCCTCTCAACATTGAGACTACCTAAAGCTTAACTTAGAAGGAAACATTCTTTTAAGAGACTATTTGAAGTTATCATAATACAGATCACATTAACAATTTTATTATTAAAATTTTAATATCATAAATATTGTTAAAATCAATATTAAAATATTAATGTTATTATTAAAATACTACAGTAATGTGGTTTAACAGGGATAGTTTTATTGTTATCTAATTAAGTATACAGTTTACCAAAGCTTACAATATTATTAAATTCTTAATAACAATATCAAATCTTATACCCTTAAGAGGTCAGTGCATTCATTAATAAATGCAGTATTGAAAACAGTGGGTAAAAATTCTAGGCATGTGATTACAATTAATGTACTATTAATTAAATTTAGTTTGAGTACTATTAATGAAACAAACTTAGGCCAATCATGATTCCTAATTGCGTCTCTTACATTGCGGGTCACATAGTTTTTCAGTGTACAGAGCTACTGTTTGGCTTTGTGATTTCAGTCAGTACTGGGAACTGAGTTCTGGAGACTGAGCTTGCCGGAAGTGGGCAGCCACCAAGTTAAATGCTCAGTCTCACTATTTGTCTTGGAAAATGAAGATTACAGGAGAAAATTTTTGTTTCACTGTTTCTCCCCATTCTAATTTTATGTTTTAAGTATATTCCCCATTTTAAGCAAGATGTCCTTACTTAGGTGGTCCATTCCTTCATCTTGTACATGTTAAAATGCACCAGGGACTAAATCTTAGCAGTAACTGTAACAGGAGCATGAGAACCTGAGGTTAGTCCAGCGCTGACCTAGAATGCCAGTGTGTCAGACCAGCCCCAGGTCCCAGTGAGAGAGCATGCCTCAAAATAAACAAATAAATAAGTAAGCAAATAGATAGCTAAGTAAGTAAGTAAACGGTAACTCCTGAGGAATGCCACAGGAATGCCATAGAATGCCTCTGATATGTGCATACATGTGCACACACCTAAACTCAACCCACTTAAAATCACAAAGGAAAAATAAATTTAACGCGTGAAGTTAATACAAAATACATCTTACCAAAGCAATTTGAGTTCAGATTTTCTCTCCTTGTAATACATTACAAAACCAAACAAAAATCTCCACTAATAATCACTGGTACACTGATAACAAAATGAAAATGATCTTTTCATACAATTCCATACAAATTTCATCACTAGTAGTCCACAGTTAAAAGGACAATTATTCCTGTGCTTGTATAGTTCTGTAAGGTTATTGGCATATTAATTTTACTTGAATATTCCTTTTAGTTGTTTAAAATTTGAATTTCATCTATCCACAGTCAGGTTTCTGAAGAACCTACTCTGAGAATTTCAGGAGCAGTGAGTGGCTCAGTGAGTAAAGGTACTTCTCCCAGGCATGGTGACCCAAGGGTGATCCTCAAGAGCCACATGGAAGCTGGGCGTTGGTGGTGCAGCCTTTAGTCCTGGGAGATCTGAGATCCAGGTCAGCCTGGTCTTCAGAGAGTTCCAGGACAGGCAAGGCTACACAGAGAAACACTGACTTAGAAAAGAAAAGAAAAAAGATCCACATGGTGGAAGGGTAGAGCTGAGTGACTGGAAGGCTGTCTTCTGACCTCTGCATGTGCCCCACAGCACATGTCAGCATGTCCCTGTCCACACCTCTCCTCCTGTCCCCCTTGTGTACACAAAAGAAACAAATTGTGCAGTGGAGAGATGGCTCTGCAGTTAAGAGCACTGGCTGCTCTTGCAGAGGATTGGGATTGGATTCCCAGTACCCACAGGGCAGCTCACAACTGCATGTGCTCTTAACTGCTGAGCCAATCCTCCAGCCCAAAATCAGGAAAAATTTTAGTAAAGAATTTTGAAAGATACAGTGGTTTGAACCTCTTAAATACGTTTTTGTGGTTGTTGTTGTTGTTGTTTTTTTTTTTTTTTTTTTTCTCCATGATTTGTGCCTGGAGAACAGAAATTATAATTTCTTTATCTTTAGATCTGCAATTAGTAGCATTTAATTAAGAGCTAGAATTATTAATAAAATTACATGAATTTGACAGCATTTCTAATAATTTTGATACACTTTTCTCTTAGCCTAAACTATTAGTGGAATTTTTTTTTTTTCTACCCAAACTCAGGGAAAGTATAAGTTTAAAGTAGATTGGCTGGCCAAAACATAGAAGGTACAGAAGAAAAAAATGGAGTAGTAACCACTGACTATACAATTGAAAACTGTGCTATATTAAAAAACTGACCAAGTGGACTGGTGTTAAGCAGCTGAGTTATGATAAGAATGAGTATACTTTTCCCTACTGCGTTGGCATCCATATGGAGACTTACCTTCTGGTACTGAGAATTTAAGTTACGGCTTGTGTCTGGGTCCAGCTGACTAATCCTTGACCAGGGAGGGCATTTTCTGAAGCTCAGGCCATCTCTAAAGCATGGGTGCTTTTGAATATAAGAGCTGCTCAGGAATTGTTGGTTCTAGTCTCTGAGTTACGGCTGCTTTGTTGTTTCTTGACTTATGTTTAATCTTTTATGAATAGGTTGTGGGATTTTGAGAGTGTACTACTTGAATTTTTAAAAGTCTTGGTAAGTTCTTGAGAAATCATGTAGAATTAAGCTTGAAAAATTAAGTTGTGGTTTGTAGTCAGCTGTGAACACTCGAGGAAAGGTCTGAAAAAGAGGTGTCGGTGGGAAAAAGTCTGTCAGGTGTCGGTGGGGAAGAGCCTGTCAGGTGTCGGTGGGAAAAAGTCTGTCAGATCTTGTCTTGATGTTTTTTGTCAAAGGCATATTATTTTGTGACTTACATAATGTATGCAGTTTTCTGGAAATCTATTCCTGGTGATAACATTAAATTTTGGTTTTGTGAGAAAATAGATGTTGAATTAACAATATGAATATAAAATTGGAAATCCATATAGGTTGAAAAGTTTTACTCTGAAAGTGAGAAGATGTGATTTAGACTTTATAACTTACGTTCTTGACACTGAGCTCAGTGCCTTACCTACCCTACATGTGTATTTTAATCTTACTCGCCTATAAGATAGTAACATCCTTGATTAAGTAAGATGGGCTATGGTCCAAAGGGTCAAAAGACAGGCCCTTTTCTCTGCACCCCTCCCCCCCCTTTTCTTTGGGTACTGTGCATTTATACTGGGGACAGGTTTAATCTCACCTATGTGGTCCACTTGGGTCAAAGACAGGCCCTTCTCTCTGCACCCCTCCCTCCCTTTTCTTTGAGTGCTGTGCATTTATACTGGGGACAGGTTTAATCTCACCTATGTGGTCCACTTGGGTCAAAGACAGGCCCTTCTCTCTGCACCCCTCCCTCCCTTTTCTTTGAGTGCTGTGCATTTATACTGGGGACAGGTGGGGGGCGGGGAGACGCTCAGTGTGCTGGGCAGGTACTGTACTACTGAGTTACACTGCTGGCCCACCGAGATGGCATTTAGGCTGATCTGGCTAGCCATCCAGCCTCAAGGATCTGCCTGCCTCTACTCTCCCCTGGTGCTGGCAGTACAGGTGGCTCAGGCATACTGCTCCTCCAGGCTTTTTCTTGGTTGCTGGGATCTGAATTCAGGTCCTCATGTACGCACAGCAGGCACCTGACACGCTCAGCAGTGTCTTAGCTCCTTTCGTCAGTGTGTTTATCTAGTCTCTGTAATGAGGCTTTGTGAATGTGTTAGTACAGGTGGGGTCAGCAGCCAAGTATAGTGATGTTTTTACTTTTATAGAAATCTGACCATCCAAGATGACAGTTCAGAAGGAAATGATTAATTTTAATTTTGATAGCATGAGGTGCTTTCAAATATATTGACAGTTTTTGTTCTAAAACAGTATAAATCATTTTCTTCCAACTTTTCTGTCCACAACTGAATTGTTTTTATGACTTAACCTTTATATATAGATTTCTGTTCAACTAGAATATTCCTACTGTGTAAAAACTATAACTGAGTTACAGTAACGGTTTTTTGCTACTGTGTAGTTTACCTGGGTAACTTAATCAGATCATAGTTTAGTTTTTCTTGTACTTCTATTTTTTTCCAGAACATTCCTCATATAACTGTTTGTTTTTATTAAGTAAATATGTCAAGTAAGTTGATTTTAGAAAAAGTGCATCTTCTGTATATTCCTTATATTTGTATTAGTTTTTTTAAAGCATTCATTGTATGCAAAATACACCAGTAAGTTCCCCCACAAACACACTCCTGTAGTGAATATGGAACTTCTTTCTTAGGCAGGTTAGGATATAATTATCATCTCCAGTTTAGTTGACAAAGTCTTGTACCTTGGTTACATGTCTGTCATGTGGCACAGCTAGGACGTGAACATGGCTTCCTGCTTTAACACTCGTGCTCTTGGCTTCGGGGATATAGTGTTAGAATATGTTCTTAGCGCACTTGAGTTTCTGAGTTCAGTCCCCAGCACCCAAGCCCTAATATAAAACATAAAGCTATATGCTTTCTGTAATAAAACAAACACAGTATGTTAGACCTAGGGTAAGTGACTGAGAGAGGGAATTTCAGTTGCTAAGGAAGGTACACTAAATGTGCTGGTTCTAGATACTATGGTGTAGACTGTTCCTGGTGATCTGTCTCCATAGTTGATTTCTCGGTAATTAAGATCTTTATTATAGCCAGTCCTAATAACGGCATACATTTTTGAGCACTTATGTGCCAGTGCTAAGTGCTTTACATGGATTATCTAAGCTCTTCAAACCCTCATAGTGACATGGTGAGGTAAGTACTCTCCCTTCCACATCTTACAGAAAAAGAAACTGAGGCTAGGAAATGTCATATATTTAAGGCCCCAGAGCTAGTGAGTAATGGGGATCCAAGCCTAGCAGCTTCTAACAGAATCTGTCAGCTCAGAGGTGCTTTTTACATATGGATACTGAACAGCACATAAAGAGATAATCCAATTCTAAAAGAAGTTATGTATAATTTTATTTTCCATTGAAATGGAATTCCTTTTTGTTTTCAATAAGAGCTACATACATACATATTTCTTTTGTGCTCTTGGGATTTGGGTACTGTTTTTATTGATAGTTGCTAATATACTGTTAAAGTAGGTACCCGGATTCTTAAATAAGTAGATTATAAAACATATATGTCATGAAAAGACAGTGTATTGAATCACTTTAGGATTCTGTACTGCCTTAGGCATGGTTGTTACAAGGAAATGCTAATTAGTAGTTATTTTTTAAGAGCAGTATCTTAGTTCTGTGAGTCTTGGTTATTAGTTTATGTTATATATATCTTGAAGAAAGAAAACAAATTAGAAGACTAGTCTATAAGAAACTATTTCAAAGAAATTATAGTCTGAGGGAAAGTCAGTTTCTGTTAATTTTATGTAGAAATGGATTTGCATAGTATCCTTGTCTTGTTAAAGGTTAAGTTCTAAATTAAAAATTGTTTGATCTAAATTATGCTGAGAATTAGTACTGTGCTCCTATTTCCATTTATAAAAATAGGAATTTTTTTTTTTTTTTACTGGCTTTCTTTATTTTATGCTTTGGTTTAGAAGCTAGGTGATATTTGAAAAATAGGTTTTATTTGAGCTGAAGTACAAAATTCAACCTGTAACAATTCATTTTTTATTCTTGGCTACCGTTTCTTTTTAAGGTATGTAAAATTTCACTAATGGTTTTGCTCCTATTTTTATAGCTGCATGTAGTCTTTATTTTTCCTTTTTCCTAGTATTTTAAGTTGGTTTAGAAAGAACACCAAGATACTGACATGGTTGTACACTTACACAGTAGTATTTAAATCTATGAATCTATTGTATAGTAGAACTCGCTACTTTAGTACCTTATAAATTGTAGCACCATACAGTTTTCATCTTGTATTGTTATTCTTAGTCTGCAGTGCATAAGTTTTCTACTGAAAAAGTATGTCATAGTTTGACAATCATTGTTTACACGTAATTTTCTCTCTTTTTATTACAATGCTTCCCCAGCAAGGACAAGTTTGGAAGGTTTGCAAAGCTTTTCACCTTCCCTCTGCCCGCTTGCCCGCTTTCAGATCAGTCTCATGTTCCATGACTTCTCTTTCTGTAATCCACAACATAGCCGAAGTAAACCAGGTCAGGTCGCAGTGCTGTGTCTCCTCACGCGGCAGACAACTCTGTACAGGCATGTGCTTTAAAAGTACCTCCCTAAGACAGAGCATCGCACCTGCACAAGCAGTCGCCCCGTAACATTCCTTACTGCTAACACTTCCTGCTAAACCTTTCCAGTAACATTTGTAGCCTGCGTTCAGTTCACTGCAGAGGAGGTTGCGCTGCTGATGTGGTCAGGTGGAGACATTCCCAGTGTGCTTGTTTGTGAGCGAGAGCACAGACGGAGGTGCACAGCTTGAGGGGCTGCTGCTATGAGGGACACAGTGCTGTAACTCCCGTCCAGAGGAACAGGAGACATGGTAGGAGCTAGAGCAGCTTCGGTCTTGTAGCTTCCAGTTCTTTTGAACGAGGGCTCTTGTATTAAATGTCAAAAGTGAATGAGGAAGCGTTTTGGAAAAGACATTCAAACATAAAAGCCTTCATTTTTATAACACTTAGACATTTCTAGGACTCTACTTAATATTTAAGTTTGTAATACTTGATTAGCTTCAGATGAATACAGTCCTACCTCAAACCAAAAAGGTTTTCATTTTCTTTTCCTTTTTTTAGGTTTGAGCTTTTTCCTTCACTGCTGTTCTGCGCTAACTGCTTTAAAACTTTCCATGCGTTTTTTTCAGTAGAAGAACATCTCTGTACTGTCTCCCATTGCATACTTCAGCTGTGACAACCCCTGCACTTTTTGCCTGTCCATTTTATCACCTGCTCACCAAAACCAATAAATCTTTCTGACTTCTGATTTCAGATTTGCTATTCTTCCTTGATTTTAGGAAGATACATTTTACTTCTTTCATTACTGTTGTTTTTGTAGGCATGTGGAGATCCCAAGGCTAAACCATCCTACCTTATTGACAAAAACCTGGAATCTGCTGTGAAATTTATAGTCAGAAAATTTCCTGCTGTAGAAACGCGCAACAACAACGTAAGTTCTTCAGTTTTCTGCTTATCGAACCCATTTATGAGAAGAGCATTGCTCAGTGTAATGTTTCCCATTATCTATTGCTGTGTGCAACATTTGATTTACAGATTGTTGACCTTGTCTAAATTCTTTTAAAGACAGTATTCGTTTCTCTGAAACTGGAAAAACTTCTAGCTCTGTTTTATGCAGAAAATGTTGACTCTTAATTTGTTACACTGTTTTCTTGGAAGGACATGTGATGGCTAGAATAGGCAGCAGAGGAAAAGGCAATGTGTGTGACTGCTTGGGGCATCTGTTTATCCTTGATCATTAGTTTCCTTTTGAAGGTAACAGTGGCTGCACAGAGCTCTCACTGCTTTAGTGATTAGCTGTTTTTACTCTAAAATGTATTTGCTTCCCTGGCATTTCATGGTTCCTAAAAGCACTTCTGGAAGTACATGAAGTAATGCAACTGTGGTCTTTATTCGCATATTAGTTCCTATGTGGGCACTTTTTCTTACAAAGTTTGGTCAGGTTTAATCTTCTTGGTGTGTTTATTTTTGGGTAGGTTTTTTTAGTAGCAATCTTAGAAATAACTAATTGTAGAATTGTTTTATTGTAACATATTTATAAATGCTTTATTGGTTTGGAATCTTTTCACCGGTCATTATTTTGTCCCATACTGCAGCTCTTGTTGTCTTTCTGCTTTATATAAAAATTTAGTCAAACAGTTTTCCCTCATGAGCTCCCCAACCTTGAGAATCTTTTTAAAAGGTATATTGTGATGTTTTTGTCCTCAAATGATATTAACCTTGTTGATAATACTTACTTAAAAATTTTTAATGTAGACAGGAATGTTAATTAGAAATAGTAAAAATGCCAGGTTTTTTGTTTTTTTTTTTTAAGTCTTGGTTTGGGTTTCTTACACTTTAAAAATATATTTTTAACGTTTTTTATTCAATGTTTGGATTGGTTAAAAAAAATCTTGGTTCTTTAAAAAATATATTAGTATTTTATAACTGAATGTATAAAGGAATCACAAAGAGGTCTCTGCTAGGAAAAAAAAAAGGATTCAGCTCACACACTTTTAAAAAGATGATTATTTAATAAGGATAATTTAAAAAGCAAAAAACAGCATGGTGTTTCACTGAATAATTTTCATACAACCAAAAATTAAAACATTAAAGTAAATAAAAAACATTTTCCAAAATAGGTGGTGGTGAACGCCTTTAATTCCAGCACTTGAGAGGCAGAGGCAGGCGGATCTCTGCGTTTGAGGCCAGGCTAGGCTGGTCTACAGGATGAGCTCCAGGACAGCCAGGGCTAGAGAAACCCTGTCTCGGAAACAAACAAACACGCATTCATTTGCAGTGCTTAGTGAAATAGTGCGTGATCTGCCAGGTGTGCTGGTGCACTCTTTGGGGAGGCAGCTCTTTTGACAGAGCAGCCTGGTCTACACAGGGAGGTCCAGCCCCAGGGTGAGACTCCCACACAGAAACCAGAAGGTACACACGTGGAAAGGACAAGTGTGTTAGCATGATCATGTCCATGAACCTGCTGTCTCTCTAGAGAGACTCTGTACTCACCTGAAAGGAGTTCCAGTGAAAGTCTGTCACTCCGTTCTGCCTGTGCCTGTTCCTAATAAAGTATCCAATATGAAAATCTCCTAAATTTACTGTATGGTAATTTTCATGTTCACATTTACTGAATGTGAGATCTTAGACAATTATTAGGAGCTGATTAGGTACATATTAACTGTTTAGTAATAGTAAATATTTTTAAAGAGCCAATTAATTAATTTTACTGTTCTTAAAATGCTTCACAAGCTGTTTATAGTAATAATGCTCTGCTGATCTTTGTTCTTTTATAGTTTTACTTCCCTTTTTGAAGTTAAAAGCACTGGAAATTTTTGATGAACACTTTATTGAGATATGATTCACATGCCATATAACATTTCTTTGAAGCGTACAGTTTAGGGTTTTCAGTATCTCCACAGAATTATTGAGTTGCATGTACCGTGTGTTGCCCCACGTGAAGTAAACTGATGATTGGTTTTCAGTGCACTAAACAACTCAGTTTAGAGCAGTCAATCACCCAGAAGTTCTGCGTCCTGAGCATCCAGACCCGATTCCAGCCTCCTGATCCTAGGCAAGGCATGATACACCTCCTCTGTCTGTGCCTAGTCTACAGCCGAGATGTAGGTAGAGTCATGCCATGTAATACTTTGTGAATGGCTTCTGCCTCTTAACACAGTGATTTCCAGCCTCATGCAAATGCTAGCAGATTTCATATTTCATTTCTTTTTTATAGTGAATATTATCCCACTGAATATAAAATACTTTACTCATTCATGAACTGATGGATGTTTTTGCTTTTAGCTTTCTTGGTCATGAATAATAGTATTGTAAAACTATATATATCTTTTCATGTGATACATGTTTTTTGTGTCGAACCTATAAAATTGATAACACGTTAACTCTTACGAATATATAGTTACTATATAGAATATATAGAGTTACTCTGCAAAGCCTGTTGGTCATATGCTTTTACAATTATTCTGTATATGATATTCTGTGGTGTTCATTTTGTTTGTTTGGTTGGTTGGTTTTTTGAGACAGGGCTTCTTTTTGTAACAGCCCTGGCTATCCTTGAACTCAGTTTGTAGATCAGGCAGACCTTGAACTCACGGAGACCCATCTACGTCTGTCCCTCTGAGTGCTGGAATTGCAGGCTGTTTGTTTCAAGCCTCCTCGTTGAACTATGTACTGACTATTTCAGAAGTCTCCTCTCGGCCGTGGTATGAAACTGTTAAAGTGTTGATGTGAGACTCCCAGCTAGTTTAGATTAGGAAATAAGAACTTGAACGTTATAGTTATTTTTCCATTTCATAAAATTCATTAATAAAGGCTAGGTGTCATAGTGCACTCCTTTCTCCTTTTATTGCAGTACACAAGAGGCAGAGGCAGGCAGATATCTGAGTTTGAGGTCAGTTATCTACCAAGTGATTTTTCTGGCCAGCCAGAGCTATAGAGTGAGACCCTGTCTCAACTAAAACAGCAAAAATTAGTTAATCGAAGTTTAAAGGTTTGAATAACAAGTGATGTCTGGCGTTGATAGTAAGTGGCAGATTTCCTTCTGCCACAGAACATGCTTATGATTTCTCCGTGATTGACACTATTTCTACTTTGATTTATGCCTTACAAATAATACTTGTCTTCCATTTAAGAAAGGGAACTCAAGAATAGAGATTGTTTTAATGAAAGTCAACACTTTTCTTTTAAAGTTTCTGCATAGATTCTTTTTTTTTTTTTTTAAAGATTTATTTATTTAACACGTATTCAATGCTGTCAGCCTGTACACCTGAAAGCCAGTAGAGGGCACCAGATCTCACTATAGATGGTTGTGAGCCACCATCACCCTGTGGTTGATGGGAATTGAACTCAGGGCCCCTGGAAGAGCAGCCAGTGCTCTTCATCTCTGAACCATCTCTCCAGCCCTGCAATAGATTCTTTTAAGAAAAAGTTACTTTTACAACGTTGTAGCTAAAAATGTTTCTGGTTTTGGTTCCTTCTGTAGGAAGGCCTCATTGTTATCTCCGAGCTTTTTAATTCTGTTGGAAGCCCTGAGCATCTGACTTTCAGTATCATCAGTGAACGCACTGCTGTTGGAAGCAGGGTTGCTGTGTACTGCATCCTCATTGTTTTCATTTGTCTTTGTATTCAGGCCCCTTTGTGGGCACGTATTGTATATTTAATTCTGGATTTAGGGGGGAAAACTGTACCAAAGAATGAGGGCTACCCCTTGCTCCCGTTATTATGTTGAATTAAATGGCTCATATGCTTCAAAGTGCACTGATGAAAGGAAGTTTTATTATAATTGTAACATACCAGGTTTATAATTATAGTAGCCACTTGTTCTGTCTCTGTATGTGGTGGGCTGTACATTTTGTTAGATTTTCTTTAATTTCAGACTGTCTAAATTATTGAATCTTCCATTATCTTGAAAGTTCAACTGTGAAGATGTCTGTTTCTCCTAGATGTGGGAAGATCTGTTATGATCTAATATGAGGAAAGCAGCAGAAACCCTTTTAAAACAATATTACTTTCCATAGCAAATTTTGTAAATCCCCAGGTGTATGTGTAAAAATTCTTAACCATTTTTTCAAATATTTTCAACTTAATTTTTTTCTGGTGGGTTTTTTTTTTCCTTTGAGTTTACATCTAAAATCCAGCTTATCAATTAAAAAAAGGAAACAATATCCTTTAATTTCTAAACTTACAAGGTGGAGGCAGGAAAGTCAGAAGGTCAAGGTTATTCTCAGTTATAGCAAGTTCCTAGCCAGCCTGAACAACATGAAACCATGTTTCAAAATACAAACAAACGAAAGTGTAAAAACCATTCTGTCGGGCTGGGGAGATGGCCCAGTGGTTAAGAGCACTGTCTGTTCTTCCAAGGGAGCCGGATTCAACTCCCAGCCCCCACATGGCAGCTCACAACTGTCCGCAAGCAGTGCCGGGTGGTCAGACACCCTCACACCAGTGCACATGAAATAAAATCAAATAAGTTACTAAAAAATACTCTGTCATTGTAGAATTTTCCTATTGTGCATTGAGTATAATATTTTGATTTTAATTCCCAAAGTAATCGGAAATTATTAATCACAGTCGTACATATAGTGAATATATCTTAGGGTTTCTATGAACCAAGGACATTGTTAGTGATAGAGGGTGACAAAGGTGATAGATTCTAGATCTGAACAAAGGACATTGTCACAATACCTTGAAGATCATTTCCAAACAAAGACAAGTATGTTAAGTTACGGATATTACTTCTTTTTTAGGAAGCACAGTGTTACAGAAGGCTGTTTTCTATTGAAGTAGCTTAGAGCACTCAAGGAGCAGTACAACCAGCAGTAAAGCAGATTAACTTGCACAGCATCACTGCGTTTAAACACCGTTATCATCCCTGGTGCCTGATAACAGAGACTATCAAATATCCAAAGAATGAATGAGCCTATTTGGTCATATTAATTGACTTTCATGTGTATTAAACACTGCCTTAGACTTATCAGGACCCCAAATCTTCTTAAGCTAACGAGTCCCGGTGCTTTCTAAAAGCAAAGCTAATGCAGCTCTCATTAAGAATGCTGTATGGTTCCTTGTGGAAGAATAGGGTTCTCAGCTTTAAGCAGCGTGTGTCTCGTAGGCGTGCTAACAGTGTGGGATCCTGTCGGAGTGCCCTCGAAGTGCCCCTGTGGGAAGGAGTTAGAAGGGGGTGGTAAAGACTTAAGTTCCTTCTTAGCCAGCCTTTAAGGGGCTGTCCTGGTTTTTCCCTGGCTTGCTTTGTGAGAGTGCTGTAGTGCTTCAGAATTGGAGGTCACATAGTAGCTAAGAGATTTTAGGCAAATCATTTGGCATCTGAAGGCACCATTTTTCTTATGTCTAAAATGAAAATAACCTATCTCAAAGAGCAGTTCAATATGCCCAGAAGCCTTTAGCATAGTCTGGCAAATGGCTTTAAAAAGGTAGCTGTTGTTTATATTACCTCTTTAACTCCCTGCATTGCTTCAAAGCCACTATAGTAAATTTCTAAGTGTTTCTCACTCCCCCACCCCCACCCTGCAAAACAACAACACCCTCACTTTCACTTCCATGGGTTTGTTGAAACAACATGCTACTATGATTTGAGTTTCTGCTATCCTTTGAATAGCTCCAAGCTGAACAGC
The DNA here is from genome assembly GCA_010120015.1 of Rhombomys opimus. NCBI lineage: Eukaryota > Metazoa > Chordata > Mammalia > Rodentia > Muridae > Rhombomys > Rhombomys opimus. The sequence goes on along the minus strand of REGO01000082.1, from coordinate 5,965,557 downwards.
AAACTGTCAGTGAACACTTTTTTCCTTTCTATTATTTTCCCTGCCTTGAGCCATTATCATGTAACTTGATCGCTTAAACTAGAATTTTTATAGTCTCCTTTGAATTTTATAAAACATCAAGCTGGCTATTTTGGGCTTGTCTTGAACAGGACATAGCTTCATCAAATTACCCCATTCAGGTCTTTGTTATCTATAGAGACAAGTTCCATCTATCATAAGCCAAACATTGATTTTCACGTTTCCCAGTTTTCTCCACGTGCTATTCCTTCCATTCTCCAACAGGGGAAGTAAACCGAACCAATATGTCTCTCAGAAACCTTGCATATCTGTCTTTATGGAGCAAACACTCACTCATTTGGGATGTCTGATGTCTAGGAGATTTAGGCTAACAAGTAAAACTTTGGTTTAAAAGGAATGCGTATGATGTACAGTATTGTACGTGTGGAGACATTGAAATTCAGTATGAGTGTATGCATTCCCTGATGGAAACTTGATTGAATGCTGTTTTTAACTACATTGAGCTTGAGTTCTAAGAAACTAAAAGAATTTCAGTACAGTGAGAAATAACTCAGGGAACCGTACTATTTTTAAATGACAGTGAGAAAGAAGAGCTGACGGTTTTAAACAAATAACCAGTATTTACTTGGGTAAGGAAGCAAAAGAAGCATGGGCTCAGTGGAGGTTGTGAACAGCACCTCAGCGTGTTAGTCTCGAGAGGCCCGTTAGAAATGCACTGAGCAACAAATTATGGTAGCAGTCTAGAACTCAGGTTAGGGGTAAGCTATGAATCAGAGAGAGTTAATTGTCAGGGATTTTAAGAGACTTAGACAGGACATTAATTGTTGATGAATGCGGAAGAGTGATTTGATAGTAGAAACTGAAGGAATGTCCTAACTCAGTCACTGTTGTTAATCATGAATTAGATTGTGACCAATTCAGCACCTGTGCATTCTCTCTTACTGTAGGCTTCATCAGGGAATTGTAATTGAGGAAGAGAAGGACAGAAATAATTGAAACAGGCTCGTAAGAAAGGAGTTAGGCCATGATGATGAGTGATATACAAATACAAAAAGAGAAAAGAGCAGGGTGAATAGTTAAGGGGACCTCTGAGTTGAGAGGTTTGGTGGAGAAGTGTATCTAGTCTTCTAAAGCCATCTAATGACTCCTACTTTCCAAGAACAATAGATGTCCAAAAACAGCTAAAAGAACCAAGGTAGGGCTGGAGAGATGACTCAGTGGTTCAGAGCACTGTCTGCCCTTCCAAAGGACCGGGGTTCAATTCCCAGCACCGACATGGCAGCTCACAACTGTCTGTAACTCCATTTCCACGAATTCTGATACCTTCACACCAGTGCACAAAAAGAATAAAGTTAAATAAATTATTACAAAAAAAAAAAGAACCAAGGTAAAGATAAATTTTATCTTTGTTTTTTGACTGCTATCAAAGGAAATGTCATCCTGTCCTGTCAGTATGCACCCCAGGCTGTTGGTGAGCTTCTTCAGTTCTAGGCCCATCTTTACCTTCCTCCACACGGCCCACTGACCTCACAACTCTTTGGAGCTATAGCCTTCTTTACTGTGGTCTTTCTTGCAGTGCAACATGAGATCTTACCCCTCACCTGTTACTACCAGTTGGTAAGTCCGTGTGGCTTGAAGCAAATGTGGAACTGCAGTTTCCCTGCCATCTTTGATTTTCTACCTAGGAATAGTTGTGGAACTGATTTCTAAACTGTATTATTTACCTTCAGCAACACACATGAGAATGTTGTACGACTATAAATGTATATCCCTCAGTATAGTTTATGCCTCATGTCAAGTCTTTGTTCATACTTTTGCTTCACATCTCTCACAATGTCTGATAATTTGTTTACAATATTTGCTCACAAAATGAATGATGCGTAATTTAGTGATCATATTTCATTCACTTGGCTGTCTGAATCACAGTTGAAAACTAGGAAAGAAAGCAGTTCTGCCCCAATTAATTTTCTCAAACAAAATAATTCCTTTCTGAAGACATGTTTGTAGCAGCATTTGTTGTTCATAATTTCAAACTAGAAACAATTCAGATGCCCATCAACTAACTGATTAATGAATAAACAAGATGTTATTAACACCCTCCTCCCTCAAACCAAATATCTGGACTCTCATAGGAAAACACTGCTGACACATATTTATGCTGCAACCAAACATTAAGTACAGTAGGTTAAGTGAAGGAGTCAGATAAACCAAGTTCTGAATACTATTTGATGGTGTGCTGTAGGAAGCGACTAGGAAAGGAGAGGTTTTTTGAGATGGGAAGCAGATTATGATTGGCACAGGGCTGAGAATCAAATGTGGATTCATTGCCAGTGTACTCTGCACTTTGGCTGTAGGTGCTGAAGCTCTGAGAAGTACGATAAATTCCTTGTAAAATTTAATTTACATGGGCATGGTAGGTGACATAGTGAATAAGTATGTATTTTCTTCTGGAGATAAGTAGGAGAACGAGGAAGCAAGGTAGGGATAGGAGAATAAGTAGGAGAGCGAGGAAGCAAGGTAGGGATTGGAGAGCACTAGGAGAAAAAGCCACTTTAGTTAAGTAGTCCTCAGCAGTTCAGCTTTCACTCAGGAGAAGTGAGCAGAGTCTGCCAGACTTGACTAAGAGAGGATGTCAGAACTCTGAGGTTGATGACATGTGTGATGGCTGTCTAGGGATGAGGTTTGAGAAGGAAAGGTGCTTGTCACATTATATTTTAAGCATGCCAGCAGATTACTGGAACTTAAACCTTATTTTGAAGAAACACTAATAGAAAATTTCAAAAATACAAAGTTGTGTCACACACTCTTCTTCCCACCGTGTTAACATATTGCACAGTGTTCGTTACAGTTGCTCTTCCCAAGGTAGAGTGTTGGCACCTTCTGAAGCTCTGTGAAGACGCTGGAGCAGCACAACTCCAGAGGCCAGTGGGGAGCCACTATAACAGTCCAGTTGAGGGAGAGCTACGGCCTGCCGGCACTTCTTATTTAAATGTTGCTGAGGTGGACTCTTACTGAGAGAGTTTTCCTGAAGCTAGAATTCCCTAGTTTTTCTGTTTCATTTTTTTGGCATACTTTTGAGGTCGGGTGTTAAGCCAAGTGAGGCTAGCTGGAACTCTCCGTCCTGCCTTAGCTTTCTGATTGCTGGAATCATAGATGTGTGCCACCATAAAGTAATAAAGAAGCTGGTAAATGGGCTGGAGAGATGGCTCAGAGATGAAGAGCACTGGTGCTCTTCCAGAGGTCCTGAACTACAGCAACTACAACGTGACTTTCAGACATCTGTAAGTGAGATCCGGTGCCCTCTTCTGGTGTGCAGGTAGACCACTGTATACATGATAAACAAATCTTAAAAAAGGAGATAACTATAATTAAAATCTCTAGCTGTGTTTCTTATGTTAAAGATTAGCGAGTTAACCCTTCTAACTCACTAATTTGCCTTTCTTAGAAAAACCAAAAAGTATCAAATGCTAAATTTTAATTCACGTTTAATTTTGTCTGTGTGAAAAGTGCTTAATTGAACCGAGCACGATTAATCAACAAGATATTTCAGTGTAGAGATTCACAATTTCCATGACTGATACATGCCCTATTCCAGTTTTCACATCACTTATTTTAATGTTAATAATGGTGATAAGCCAGAAAACATAATGAAAGCATTATATGAATGTTTTGCTAAAATATTTTCATGTAGCACATGAATATGCTTTAAAATTGTTGAACACATGGTTTTCAGAATAGTCCCTCTAATGAGCTGCTGTGTAACAGCATCACTGATTATCGCCCATGTAGGTGTTGACTCATCTCTGACCTTGCACCTGTCATCTTAGAAGTAATAACGTTCACTTTGAAAACTAAAATGCAGCACTTTCCTTTTTTCCTTGTCGTTGAAGTCCAAGAATTGTAATACTTGACATCTTTCATGCATGGTTTTATGACACTTATTTTCACTAAAATAGGGAACATAATTGTGACAATTAGATATAAATTACATGATCCTTAGAAAATATTAGCAATAATGTCAGACATACAATGAATACTCAGCAAATAATTTGTTTACTCCAAGTACTGTTGATAGTGTTAGGATTATTCATAAAATACTCTGTCTTTGCTTATTTGAAGTAGTGGTCTGTGGCCTCCTTTATTAGTCTCCTAACATTTAATGCATAGTGTCTAGGTTGGCCACTGTTCAGTGCCGACATGTGCCGATGTATACAGTTGCCTTAGTTAATTGTATAAACTAGTTCCCATGTGATGATGAAGATGGTGGACTCTGAGATGTTGAGTCACTTACCCTTTTTGTTTGCCCGATTGGAGATGAGCTTTCTCAAAGCATTTTTTCCCCAAATACATCATCTTCTCAGTCTGCATTATGATCCTTTACTTAATACATTTGGACTGAATACTTTCTTACTTGCAGAATTCTTTAAGTGTTGGAGAAACTAAAACCTTGAGTCTTGAGCAGTGTCTGTATTGCTGTAAATAACAATGACAAGCTAGAAAACAGTGGCTGCCATCAGGAGGTTGTTGTTGTTTAAGGAAGAAGTTAGTCAGTCAGTCAGATGTTTTCTGGAAAGGGAGTTAGTATTTAAGCTGAGTGGTTTAGAATAGTGGGATTTGGAATGTACATGGTGAGATTTTGATGTTTCTGTAGGGAAACAGTTAGAAATCATGAACTGTACATAGAAAAAAAGCAGTTTGTTTACTGGATAGATGTGGAGGAGATTAAGGCTGGAAAAGTAAACAAGATTGTAGAGAGCATTAAAAACTCACTCACTTGAAACCTACTTTCCATGTAGTCACTGTAACTGTAATACATGCTTTGGGAAAAATACATGCTTTTAAAGGAGAAATTTAGACTAAGGGGACTTTATTATTGACAAGGGAGGTGACAGGTAAAAATAGGACACATTTGAGAACAAAGTGAGATTTCTGATCTTGGCTGTTACTAAGTAAAAATTTTTTAGATTTTGTGGATAGTATGTTTTTATAAAAATTACATTCTTGATACGTGAAATGAAGGTTTATGTAAAATATCATTAAGGGTTCTAAGAGTATGTTGGTAATTAACTGTAGACTGAGGTGGGAAGGAAGGCACTGTTAATGACTACCTTAGTGCAATTGAAATAAATTGGGATTCAAAAGTCCCATATTAAAAGCAGCCATATTATTCTCTTTATATGTTTTTGTTTGTTCATAGCTCTCATTGTCCTGGAACTCAAATGTAGATCAGACTGGCCTGGAACTCACAGAGATATACCACGCCCAGACTTTCGTATCTTTTTGTTTGTTTGTTTGGTTTGGTTTGGTTTGTTTATAGGACAAGGGTTTTCTGTATAACGGCCCTGGCTGTCCTGGAACTTGCCTTGTAGACCAGGCTGGCCTCAAACTCACAGAAATTCACCTGTCTCTGCCTCCCAAGTGCTGGGATCAAAGATGTGAGCTACCATGTCCGGCTCAGACCTTATTTTTTGAACTTGTTTTTCCTGTTTTATGTTGGAACTCAAATTTATAGGTCTTAAAAAGAACAAAACAGAAAAGAATCATCATCAGTCTGAAGTATTTAATAATGTTATTGAATAAGGTAAAGGTGTAATCTGAGGACAAGAGATCATTTTTAAATAGTTATTCACCTGATAATGCTGGAGTAGTAGTGATTATAAGTGCAGAGAAACAGGGAATTGTTTTGAAACAGATGCATTGTACAGAACAGCTAAGACTTCCTACAGAGGAAGCTGTGCATTGAAGTTCCATGTCACTGCAGCTGCAGACCTTAGCTTCTCTGCCGTCTGTGGGTAAACGAGATGTTAGCACTCATGTTTTCCAGACCTAACTGCTTCTTTAGATGTCCTTACTCGGAGGGGTTAGGCTGGTTTGCCAGACTGCTTGCTGTTTTCAGTTGGCTTTTTCTGATGTTAAGCTCACATTTATAAATGTTCTCTTTTAATCATAATGGCTCAGTGTAACACTATATGTATCTATATGTATAGGCGTCTCTTTCCCAATACTTCCATGTAAGTATACATGACCTTATGAGGACTTCAAAATTGTGTGGGCTCTGGCAGCGTGTTGGATATTTTTAAGTGCTTTCTTGTATTTTCTAGTTTTCTCATATCCCAAGTACTTCTCAGACACTTCATGTGTATTTATATCACCTGAACTATGTTTAAAAGGCAGATTCCTACTCAGCAGGCCTGAGGCGGGTCACAGGTTGCACCTTTCTAATGGGGCCCTCACTGATATTCACATGCAGAATATCTAGGGCTGGATGGTCCTGGAATCCTGGCCACCCCTTAGATAAAGCATCAAAAAGGACCAGTCTTCCAGAAATGATGGTGATAGCTGATTAATAAAAAAGCTAGTACTTGTATTTTAATCCAGCTGATTGGAGTACTTGTTTCACATTTCCTTCACTCATGTCTAAACTCTATCTAGTCTTGCCTTTTTTTTCTCATTTCTTTTTTGTTCTTGTGATTTTTGCTTTTGTTTAATATATTATTGTGTTCTGTGGGTCTGATCAGGGAACCGTTACTGTATTTTATGTTTGTATCTACATTTTATTTTGCATGCGTAACGTGGCTTTGCCTGGATGTTCTTTTTGGTAAGTTCCAACTCTATCTAGCATATGGTTTTTGTAGTATAAGCTGTTTTTCATCTACTTTTCTCCCACCTCTAGTGAGCATAATCATGATTTGTTTGTTTGTTTGTTTGTTATTTTAAAGTTCATTCGATGTATTTTCTCCTAACATTTTTTTTTTTTTTTTCAGTTTTCTGCTGTAGTGCAGTTTGGTACTAATCTGCCTAGATCTGTTTTATGGCCTTCCACTATCAGCTGCTGATCACATTAGCAGTTGCTCTCTCAAGTGATTAGGTTTGAAAAAAAAACCTTAATCATTTAGAAGTCTAAAAAGCTTGTGCTTCCATATAGCAACCATTAAAAAAAGATAGTGTACAGTAAAACTTGACACTTCTGTTCTCTCTGAAAATAAACTCTAATTTTGTTTTTACAGCAACAGCTTGCACAACTACAGAAAGAAAAATCAGAGATTCTGAAAAATCTGGCGTTATATTACTTTACATTTGTAGATGTTATGGAATTTAAGGTATGTATTTTTATGTGTAAACTTTAAGATTACAGAAATGATTTACAATATGTTAAATGTATAAATTGCTTTGTCACGTATGTGGTAAAAATAGAATTTCAGAACCAAAGTCTAAAGTATACTTTAGACGTTTGTATTTTTGGACTTTAATGTTAATTCTTCAGTGCTGGAGACATAGTTCAGTGGTAGAAGGAACACTTACTAAGCGTGCAGAAACTGGCTTTCGTCCTCAGCAGCCCCCTTCAAAAGTCATGCTGATGAAAATTTCATTAGGCTCTCCTTTTCAGGACCATGTCTGTGACTTGCTGAATACTATCGACGTCTGCCAAGTCTTCTTTGATATTGTAAGTATCAGTTTGGAGAAATTTTCCTAATTTTATTTATTTCCAAAGAACTAAGGAAAGTAATTGCTTTTCTTTAGAGAGCAGTTTATAAGTAAAAGTTTTATCATTATTTATTTGGCTTGCTGAATAACTTTTTTAAAAAGTAAAACACCATATTTTATGTGTTACTGAATAAATATTTATTTTAAAATGGATGTTAATTTTAGTTTTTTGTCTTAATTAACCAAACTGTAAAAAACTGGACAGTTTTCTTCTGTAAAGTCATACTTTATAGTTTTGTTTGTTTGACATTTTATATGTACAAGAAAGTGAGGTGAGAACTGTGTCCATTGACTTAATAGTAAAAATACAGAAATTTAAATACTTCTTTTTGCTTTGGTGAGATGCATGGCAATGCTTTTGTCCTTTTCAGCTATTACCAGCTTGATTACGGTATCCAAAGTCCCTTTTCTTTCTTCACAAAGTTATGTCATAAACAAAAAACTTATCTTAATTCTCAAATTATACATTTTTAGAGAAAGAAATTAGAAATCCAGAAATGGGGATAAACAAAGTATGTGGATTTTTTAGTGTGTGTTTCAGAATTAAGCAAGGAGTTAAACTTGTTTGTTTGTTTTCCCTAGACTGTGAACTTTGATTTAACAAAGAACTACTTAGACTTGACTGTAACCTATACGACATTGATGATACTGCTGTCCCGGATTGAGGAGAGGAAGGCAATCATCGGACTGTACAACTATGCACATGAAATGACCCACGGAGCAAGGTAAGCAGATACTACACAGAATACATCTAGAGTTCTCAGTTAGAGGCCCACAACTCATTTTAATTTGATGTGTGTATTTTAAGTGACCGAGAATATCCACGCCTTGGTCAGATGATTGTGGACTACGAAAACCCTTTAAAAAAGATGATGGAAGAATTTGTACCCCATAGCAAGGTAAGAGCTTGGTTTTTCTTGCTGTTTGGTTTTGGGTTTTGTGTGTTTGTTTGCTTGAGACGGGTGTGTGTGTGTGTAGCTCTGGATGTTCTGTAATTCTCTGTAGACCAAGCTGGCCTTGAACACACAGAGATCCCCTTGCCTCTGCCTTCTAAGTGCTGGGATTAAAGGCGTGTGCCACCACTGCCTGGCAAAAGCTATTTTCTGAGATGTGCAACAATACTCATAAGGGATTGTTTATTCATGGGGAGTTAAAGAGTTAAGTTTGAGGGTAAAAATTATAAGGGGTTGTAAAGAACCGTGTTTGTTTATCTGTGAGCCAGCTGATTAAGATTCACAGTCATGTAGAGACTCAGGAATGTATTGATTATATATTCTTGGGTCTACCAGTATACCCTACAATTGTGTCTAATTCACTTAAACAGCTCCATTGTTTTTCACTTTTTTTTTTTTTTTCTAAAAATAGTTTTAAAGTAGCAGTCATCCCATGTGGTTGTTATAAAAATTGAAGCAGTCACTTCCCAAAAAAGTTTAGATACAAAATATAGTATTAGGAATTTAGATACAAGCTAGAGAAAGAGAGCTCAGCAGTTAAGAGCACCAACTACTCTTCAGAGGACTCAGGATTGATTCCCTGTACCCACACAGCCGCTAACAACCACCCGTAACTCCAGTTCCAGGGCATATAGTGATCCTTTCTGGCCTTTGCGGGAACTGTACACATATGATACACAGATACGCATGGCAAAGCCCATGTACATGTAGTGAATGTCAAAACACGTTTAGAAAAGAGCGTAGATACAGAGTATTGCATCTTAGACTTTAGAATCATAGTGTCGAATAAGTTTTAGCTGTATTGTGTCATAGTCTCCTGATGAGAAAAAGATGACAGGAATTTTGTGGAAATCATTTAAAATGTTCTTTTTTAAAGATACTTTGATGGGAAGTAATCTTGTCAGGGTAACTGTCCTGCAACAGATCCTGTCATAGACCTACATGCTTCCAAAACCTTCAGGTGTCTCAGCCAACCTCATCACTGTAGGCAGAGTGTGAGGACTGGCCAAGATGACCAAGCAAAGCTCCTTGGCAAAAGTAGTGCCAACACCAGGATGCAGGCTCAGAGGAGGTGCATCGTGGTCTACTGTTGTCTTTGTTAATTAGCTAAACTTTTGAATAATACCAGGTTTATATGATGCTATAATTTTTCTTGACATCCAGTTACCAAGAATTTTTTCATTGTTTTCTTATGAAGATTTAAAGATACTTTTCCAATTTAAATTTTTTTTCACAGCTGTATTATGTAGGTTGAACATTTCTATTCTGAAGACCGCAAATTTAAGATATGTAAAGCCTAAAGCATTTTCCTTTTGAGGACTGACCTGATCTCGTGTGTGAAAAATTCTGCTGACCTCATACTTGGGTTGCAGCGAGAACATAGAACTCTCATGTATATTATATGTACTCTATACATACATCTCTCTCTCTCTCTCTCTGTGTATCTATCTATATATACACACATATATATATATACATATATATATATATATATATATATATATAATTAAAATACTGGGAACCTAGAGCACATTGCACAGCCTGTAGGCAGCTCAACAGGCTGGAGAGTGTCCTTTCCACGTGCCACGGTTGGTCTAAACCTCTTCCAGTCAGGTCTGCTGGTTTCTGCTCTTTCTAGGCAGCTGGTCTGGTTTCAGAACCTTCTTTTCAGCTTTGCTTATCTGAGAGTCTTTTTTGCAGGTTTGTTTTCTTTTGTCTGAGAATAATGCTTGGTTTTTATTTTCTACTCTGGCAGTGAGGGTCCTAGTGGATCCGGTCAGTTTGGGAGACTTCCTGAAGCTATTTTAAGTTTATAACTTCCTGTTTAAATACCTTTCCTGCAGGATGCAGCATTCTAATCTCAGAGGTTACAACTTCTGGGTTTGGTTCCCAGCACTTGCATAGTGGTAGAACCTCTGTAACTCCAGTTTCAGGTGATCCAGTGACCTCTTTTGGCCTCTCCAGGCTTCAGACATGCATATGGTGTATATATACAGACATGCAGGCAAAACACAATTATAAAATAAATATTTATTTAAAAAATAAGAGTGCAGCATAGACTTTAATTTAAAGGCATTTTTCTTAAGGAAATAGCATAGTTTCCTGAGTAAAACCCAGAAATGTCTGACTGTAACTTTTATAGACTTTAAAACAAAAGGAAACACATTTAGAGGAAGCTGGTGACCCGTTCTGGAGCACAGTTGGAATTAGTTAGGCATGCACAGCCCTTGAGGCTGTAGTCTAAATGGAGGAGGGCACACTGTTCTTGAGCTAATTTCCTCTTTTATCAGTCTCTTTCAGACGCGCTGATTTCCCTACAGATGGTGTATCCTAGGCGGAATCTTTCCGCAGACCAGTGGAGAAATGCCCAGCTGTTGAGTCTCATCAGTGCACCCAGTACAATGCTTAATCCTGCACAGTCTGACACCGTATGGCTCCATTTTACCTTTTAAATATAGATCATTTACCAGTTAGACAACAGTCTTCCAGTTCTTTTCTAATTGACGTTAGCCCTAAAAATGTGCATAAAAATCATGCAGGGACTAAAATTTCTTTTTCTTAGATCTCAAAAATTGAAGTTAATACACATGACCATTTTGTTTTGGGCTGGTTGGATGATTCAGTGGATAGAGGCACTTGCCACCATGCCTGACAGCCAGAGCTTGATTCCCTGGACCCAAGGCATGGTGGGAGGAGAGGGCCAGCATACTGTGGCGTGCGTGCCTACACAAATAAATGTAATTTTTAAAATTTATAAAGAATTGTTTCTCTCATTCTACAGAAATTTTAAGATGTAAACAAGTATAAAAAAAAAAAAAAGGAGAAACTGTCTTACCAATTAGAGAAAATCATTATAGTCTGATGTTTCTTTTCAACTCTCTCCGCATCTGAGCGTAGATACTGCAATTACAGAGCATGCACACTAACCGTTGGCTCACTGTGGAGGAGCTGCAGAGCACCGGGCACGGGAGTCTGTCTCCATGTGGCTAAATCATTTGAAAAAAATGCTAACTCCTGAAGTGAGCTTCAGAAATTGGGAAATTTGTCATTGGCCCGAAGACAGTTTGGCAAGGGTATTCTTCAAAGATGATTCAGGGTATACAAATGTGAAAGGCTATGGACTCACTGTCCTCTGCTGGCTGCAAGTTTAAGTAATTATTCAGTTTTTACCCAGTGTCTCAGATTTCTTGTGGTATTTGAACCAAGAAGGGGACAGAGAGAATTCTTAGAAGGAAAGAGGCAGAGAGTGACTAAGTAGAAAAGTATTTAAAGGAGTTATGTTAATCGCAGATGTGTCTTCTCTTTTTAAGATGCCTTGTGAATACCTCTCTTTGGATGCAATGGAGAAATGGATTATCTGTAAGTAAAATGAGTTACTAAGGGACTACCCTTAGGTTTAGGCTTTAATGAGGAAATGCCTGGTAACTTGCCTGACCTCTGACCTTCATTCTGCAGTGAACACCTAAGTGTGCTTTACCTCAATCATTTCTCATCATTGATCCTATTAGAATGTAGATGGCCATAGAAGTGAGGAATCTAGTTAAGTCACATAGCTTGTTGGGGACGTAAGACCAGGGAAGAGCTTATGCCAGAGCTCAGGATCTACATTGTCGCCAGGATCACTTTCAACACTAAACTTCTGGTTTTAGTCAGTTTTTGTTGTTGTTGTTGTTGTTTTGTTTTATTTTGTTTTGTTCTTGTTTGTTTGTTTTTAGTTAAGTTTTAATTTACATGGGATAATGACTTACTGTTTGGCAGTTTGATAGATTCATGAGGGATAAAATTATTAGCATGTGCTTCTAGGCAGCTCACAACTGGAAAAACAAATGATGTAATGAGAGCTATAAATAGTGTTATAAATAGTCACCGTCCTTTCCACTGCTCGATACCAGAGGGAATAGTTTGTGCTTCTTTCTTGATATATTAACTTCTTAAACTTTTTATTATAGAGGGGTGGTTCTCAAGCTTCATAAGGCTGCAACCCTTTAATACAGTTCCACATGTTGGGGTGACCCTCAACTATAAAATCATTTTCATAACTAATTTTGTTACTGTTGTGAATCATAACATAAATATTTGGTAAGTTGTGTATATGACATGTGACCCTGTGAAAGGCTTGTCCAACCCCTGTGGGATGCTGTTGCAGTTATTCTGCAGCTGTAGTGAAGCTTTTCTGTCATGCCTGTGCTATGATTTTTTGGTAAAATAATGAATGAATTTTTCTTTTGCAAAATAGGTATTAGACATAAAAGCCCACAGTTTTGTTAGATTTGGCTTAGTCTAAAAATTGGATATTATTTAATTGTACTTGAAAATGACTACAGATTTTGAATACTAGGCTGGTGCTCCTACTAACACTAACTTAAATGTGGAAGAGGAATTACTAGCGCATTCTTCTTGTACTTAGACATTTTAGTTAATTTTGTTACTTCTCAGATTTGTCATAGTGACATTTCTTTCTAGAAAGATAGTTTACACTTCTATGTTTTGAAGCTGAGGCTTTTGAAATACTGGTTTTGTTTGATTAAATAATGATTCTTAGTTTTTAATTTTACATTTATGGCTGCAACTGAAGAATTCTTGAGTGGAATGGTGGAGTTAGCTGCATGGGTACCTGTCTTAGTCTTGATTCTGCTGCTGTGCTGAAACACCATAACTAAAAGCAACTTTAGAGGACCCGTTTATTTCAACTTAGACATCCTGAATCAGGATGAAAGTCCTGACAGGAACTTGAGGCAGGAACTGAAGCAGAGGCCAGGGAGAGGTGCTGCCTGTTGGCTGGCTCTGCTTGTTTCCTTATAGCTCCTGGGACCCTCTGCCCAGGAGTGGCCCCACCCAAGATTGACTGCACCCTCCCATGTCAATCACTAAATAAGGCTTAGGTCTTATGGAGGATGTATCTTACGGAGACATTTTCTCATTGAGGTACCCACCTCTACACTAGCCATGCAAAAATGACACAGATTAGCCAGCACCTTGGAATTCAGCGTTTTGTTTTGTTTTGTTTTTTAAATGGGAATGACTATTACGAAGCAGGAAAATCTCAACAAAAGTTGAAACTTTGTGTATATGTAGCATTAGTGTAGAAGGCTAGGGAAGGCATTTACAAGCATATATAGCATTATACATTTGTATAAGATTTCCAGATTGCGGAACCAGAAGTAAAAGAAGCTTAGAATTCATAGAAAGATAGCAGCTTAATACATTGCAAGAATATTGCACTTCAAGAGTTAATACTTGGCTGTGCCCCCCACCCCCTTTTTTTTCCTCCTTGAAATAGTCTCCTGATCTAGCTCTGGCTAGCCTGGGACTCATTATGCAGACCAGGCTGGACTTGAACTCACTGCGTGCCTGCCTTCCTCTGAGTGCTAGGTTAAAGGTGTGCCCTTCCACATCCTTCCTGCCTCTTACTGTAGTAGTACTGAGCTTTTGTCTGTCAGCTGTAACAGAGTGATGCTCTCATGTCTACTACATAAGTTAGTAATGGAGAATCTGCTGAGACAAGCGATGCTATCACCCTTGCATTTCTTCTGGTGACTACAAAAATTGATTACTTTAATTTCCTGTTACTTCAAGAGCAGTAGTGATTAATATAGCATGTGTTCATTTCAATCTTTTGCTTAAACTAATGTTTTTAATGTTTCATTTAAAAAATTTATTCATAACCCCCTAAAACAGTATTTTTGTCCCTTTTGTTAGTGTGGCTTCAAAGAACTTACTTTGCAGAGTATAGGAAGTCATAATTAAACTTGAAAAATGTTATTCATATATATACATCTACACATGCCTGTATGGATGTATTACATTATGAACGGCTTACATTCACTGACAGAGGTTGTTTCCCATCTGTGCTGTTACACGGTAACCAAGGACACTTGTCTCTGCAGTATTTGTAACTTGTGCTTGTTTTTCTTTGTTTGAAGTTGGCTTTATTCTGTGCCATGGGATGCTAAATACGGAGGCTACAGCGCTGAACCTTTGGAAGCTAGCTCTTCAGAGTAGCTCTTGCCTCTCTCTCTTTCGGGATGAAGTTTTCCACATTCACAAAGCTGCAGAAGATTTATTTGTAAACATTCGGGGGTATGGTGTTTTCAGTTTTATTCAATTTGTGGGAAGGAGGTAGGGAATGGAATGTCTTTCGTAACAGGTTTTGTGATAATGGTAGAAATAAGATTTTTTACAGGGAACTTCACTAATTAAAAATCTTGAGGGTTTCAGAATTTGTATTTAGAGAAATAGGTGTCCTCTTTTTAATTCACACATGATTTTATGCATAAGTATTATTGAAAGTGAAATATGGAATAGATTGCTCAGCATGGTGGTGCATGCCTTTAATCCCAGCAGGGGACAGAGTCAGTCATGTCTCTGAGTTTGTGGCTAGCTTGGTCTACAGAGTGAGTTCCAGGATAGGCTGGGCTACACAGAGAAACCCTTGTCTCACCCTTCCCCCAAAGGAGCAGAGAATATTCGTAAAGGTATCAAAAAATAACATTGAAGTACACCTAACAATTACAGAAGCCTGACCACAGCACTTAGAATCACAGTTCCTGATCTCAGTGTACCCAGAAGACTTACATTACTTACATTTGCAGATAATGTGTTTCTTGAAATGATTGGGAGTTTCTCTTGTTACTATCTCTAATAACTACGTTCTTTTGAGGCTCTGTAGCCAGTATATGAAGGGCCATGTTGAGGTCGCACATAGAGTAGTCATATAATCTTTTAAAGTAAAGAGCAGATAAATTCCTTGTATTTAGATGATTCCTTGTCTTTATGCTGGACATAGTAACTTAAAAAAAAAGTGAAATTTGTATATAGTTCATGTCCAGCTCAGTGTTTGGTGAAGTTGAGACACAAATGAAGCTTTTATTGGGTGTTAAAAATAACAATGTGGTGGCACACCTTTAATCTCAGCACTGGGGAGACAGAGGCTGGTGAATCTCTGTAAGTTGTAGGCCAGCCTGGCTTACAGAGCAAGTTCCAGGACAGCCAGGGATACACAGAGAAACCCTGTCTTGAAAAAGCAAACACAAACAGAACGAAACAACAACATTGTGTCTAGCACTAACTGTTCCTGCGAGTATGTGTCTTTAGTGAGCATTTGAATTTCCCGGGATGCAAAGTAAACACAGGTTCTTGGCATCACTATTATTTTGTAAAAAAACTAACAAATGTAGATTGTTCCGTGCACCCTGAGCTTTTTATTGTTTACATTTCCAAACAGAAAAAGAAAGTCTTCATCAGATGGCTATGTGACCTTGTGTGTGAATCCTCTTGAGTGATATCACCTAGGTCGGGGTGCGGCATGTCTCTGCTCACAGATAAGCCTCTGCGCTTCAAGTCCTCACTGCATTCTCCTCCCTCCCTCCCTGCTAAGCAGCAGCTGCCCGACCTCTGTCACCATATAGTCACTATAAGAAGTTTCTTTTCTGCTTTCATTTTATTGAGATTGTAAATGATAAAATTTGGTATTTACCTTAATAGGTTAGCCTCTGCTTTATAGAATCACTTAAATATATGAACATTTTGAGTTAGTTAATCTGCTTATATTCAGTGAACTTATGTGTGGTGTAATCTAGTGGTACCACAAAATTAGTTACCTTTATCCTTTAGGTATTTTTATTTTATGTGAATGGGTGTTTTACATGCATGTTTGTCTGTGGGTGTTGGGAACCAAACTGGCTTCTCTGTAGGAATATTAAGTGCTCTGAATTGCTGAAACATCTCTTCAGCAGGGTCCTAGGTTTTGTACAGCCTCACCCCCACATCTGTCTTTCCTTTACTTATGTATTTTTTTAATTTTGAGTTATCAGTCACATTAAAAAAAAGAACTGTTTTAGTCAAGTCCTAAGTATGAAAGTGTATTATTAGAAGTTGGAGAGATGGCTCAGTGGTTAAGAGCACTGGCTGCTCTTCCAGAAGTCCTGAGTTCAATTCGCAGCAACCACATGATGGCTCATAGCCATCTATAATGGGATCTTGTGCCCTCTTCTGGTGTGTAGGCATACATGCAGGCAGAACACTGTATACGAAATAAATAAATAAATAAATAAATACACCTTGAAAAACAGAGTGTATTAATTACAAGGGCCCATATTACATGTTTTAGGCATTTTCTCAAAGAAAAAAAAGATTCTTAGAATGCTTACATATAGAAAATACGATTCATTTTGGTGTAAACTCAGGTAAGTTGTAAGGAATATATTTTTTTCTGTTATGAATGTTGATACTTTTATTTTAGTGCAACATCCAAAGTAATTAATATTGGAGTTCCTGTTTCTTTTACTTTTTATTAGAAAACTTTTTTAATCTCCTGTGGAGTGTCACTGTGTAGACCAGGCTAAACTTGCATTTACAGAGCTCCATCTACCACTGACTCTGAGTGCTGAAATCAAGGCATGCACCACAAAAAAGCTCTCTTTCCCTCCCCCCCGTCTGTCTTTCTCTATATATATACTTATGGTATGTATATATAGACACATAGTATGAAAAAATAAGACAGTTCTCTCAAAAAAATTTAAAATAAAATACTTTCCTGCCTTAACTTTCTGTCCCACAAAACCTTTACTTTCAAAGTTGCTGCTGCTGATTCCTGATGTTTCTTTTGAGAATTTATCTGTGTTTATGAGTGATTCTGCTATTATCAAAAGCAATCATTTTTTGAGTACTTTAGATGCTTGGAAATTATTTAATTGCATCAAAAGGAAATTTTAATATATCTAGGGCTTAAGAAAATAATAAATTTGCATCATGAAGGTTCATCGTATTTTAGATTTGCTATAACTAACATTTTTTTAGGAAAATTTATTAAGTACTAGAAAATATATTCTGGGCAGGTAGATGTCATCCATCATCTCCTTTGTAAAGCATTGTTGTTGTCATTGAGAATAAGTTTTTCACTGTTCCTTTTGTCTTTTTAAATTAAGAGTGACAAGGTTTATTTATTTTTTTCTTGCACATAGCTACAATAAACGTATTAACGACATAAGAGAATGCAAGGAAGCGGCTGTATCACATGCGTGAGTAGTTACATTTGTGAGGAATTTCTTCTTAAAATATTACTTTGTTAAATGAAGACAGATTAGTGATATGGAAATGTAGAAGATGAGAACTTTGAACTGAAGGAAAAATATATAACCTCTGTAACTAGTAAATTGGTAATTAGTGTAGATCTTAGGTGTTTTGAAACATTGATAGGGAAGTTCTATGCAAAGGCCTTTTATTTTGTTTTAGTTGTTACCTGTTTTAAAAAATAGTATATGTATTTAGTTAGAATAAACATGGGTGTGTGCTTGTGCTTACACTACAGTGCGTATATGGTGGTCAGAGGAAGCCTGGGAATAGTTGGTTCTCTCCATCCGCTGTGTGGGTTTGGGGGATCAAACGCAGATGATCTGTACTGATGGCGGGTGCTGTTCCTAACTTAACCATCTCTGCAGGTCCTAGTTGTTAGCTCCTACTGCCACTATGTTCCCCATAGCAGTGCTTTGCTGACTGTTGTACGACCTCATGAACATTGTTATAGTCTTACACTGACACAAGCAATGTGATACCATAACATACTTTCAAAAGAAGCTCCAATTTTATAGTCTTAAATTAATGAGTATGTAGGAATTAATGCATTTAAGACTTATAAACAACTTTCCAGTTTTCTCATGAGATGATTAGATACCTCAGTTTAGTTGTTATATGTGTGATTATATCCATGAGCGTGGACAGGAGGAAGTAGTGATACTGTCTGACCCATCAGTGTTTCTTTGGGGCAGAGAAAAGACAAGCACCATTCCATAGTTGAGGACAGTAAGTCACAAGTTTTAAGTCCTCGTTCACTGTTGTTCCCTATACTGTCCACCTGAGGGAAGCATTGGTGACATGGTGACATTTTTCCCAACAGTGGCTCCATGCACAGAGAAAGACGGAAGTTTTTACGGTCTGCACTCAAAGAGCTGGCAACTGTCCTCTCTGATCAGCCTGGCCTGCTTGGTCCCAAGGTAGCTGACTGATAAATGTGCCCTGTCACACTGCGAAGGCGTGTCTTCTATAGGAAACTTGACTAAAGCATGAGCCGAGAGTGGGTTTGCTGGCTTGTGGCTCAGCATCTCACTTGTCTCTTTCCCTTGTTTCTCACGTGTGCACTCATCTTATTGGTCTTACCCTTGCTTGACTCTTGTGTTATTTTTGTCAGAGACTGTTGAGTTAGAGCAAGACTATGAGTAAACTCATTTTAAATTTTTGAATAATCAAGTGTTTTTGTTTGCTGGTTTTTAAATAGGCACTCTTTGTTTTCATGGCATTATCTTTTGCCCGAGATGAAATTATCTGGCTGCTCCGTCATGCAGACAACATGCCGAAGAAGAGTGCAGATGACTTTGTAGACAAGTAAGTTAGTCCCGTTAGAGCACCGTCTGTTCCCTGTTCATTTTGGTTGATGGGTCATAAGTTTGAGGACTTATATTAAAGCAAAGATGTCTTAAAAGTTCTTTGGGGTTCTTTATATAAAATTATTTAAATTAGGATGCAAAAACTGTAGGACTTTTAATATTTCTATTATAGTAGTGATAAGAAAGTTTTTTCTTTGGCTCTGCCCAGTAGTATTTCCAGTGCATTTAGCTTTCAAAATTATTCTGTGTAAAACATTAAATAAAAGTCAGTACATGCTCTCATTGCCATCAATGTTGCATTTGAAATATCTTATTAGTCCCTATTCTGTCAGAGTTAGACCCTTGAAAATAGAAACAAGCACATACAGAAAATCTAATTTTTTAAATATTTTTGACTAATCTTCAGAAAAAATTATGTATCCATGATAAGTGAAAATTGTACTTCGATTTGAATATTCTGTCAATTTTAAGTCAGCATTTTTTTCTTTTTATAATCTTATTGATATAAAATAATTTACAAAGGAAATAATTGCCATTAAAATTTAATGGCCTTTCTTCAGTTAAAAGTTCTAGAAATAATCGCAAAAACATTTAGTATTTTCCATGACAATAGTGAACTTACTCTCTGAAACTTTTCTCTCGACTTTTCACAAGGCACATTGCTGAGCTGATATTTTACATGGAAGAGCTTAGAGCACATGTCAGGAAGTACGGGCCTGTCATGCAGAGGTACTATGTCCAGTACCTCTCCGGCTTTGATGCTGTTGTCCTCAATGAACTCGTGCAGGTGAGAAGCTTCCAGTCCCATTATAAACTACACTCACGAACCAAATGGTGTAAGTAGAAATAAGCCGTGGTCACATCTGCCAAAGAGGTCATTGCCTATAGGTACAGAAACACACGTACAAGTGTGAACACGATAAAGACAGCAGTTACTTATTCCCTGGATGGATGTGTGCCCTCCCCAGGTAGTCATAAGTGAGGACTTGGAGAGGTCATGCTAGCCCAGTGTGGATAAAGCATTGCTGTAAGCCAGGAGAAGACAGGCCAGCAGGAAAGATAAATCTTTCAGTGTGCTGGGTGAACATGGATACGAGCCTGAGTTGGACAGTGCCTCAGTAAAGATGGATTGACGAGAGGCAGAAAGTCTAATTGGTAATTGTTAGAGGAGAAGTTGGGTAGGGAAGACAAGATGGGGAGTAAAAGAAAAACTCCATCAGGATCTTAATTTAGATGTCCTAATTTTATTTTTAGTTTGGGTTTTCCTCTTTGGTTTTTAATCTTTCCTTTTTGCTAAATGTTCTTCTGTAATTTCTTTAGTCTTCTTTACTTTAACATAAATTTTCTTTAATTTTATTGTAGGTAAACTAATAAAAAGTTTTTATAAATTTTTCTTTGCCCTATAGACGCACAGGTACCTAAAATTACTATAAACTAATGAGCAATATTTAAAAAGGAGCAATAAAATTCTCTTTAAAGCTCTGATTTTCCAGGAATCATTTATTTACTTTATCCACTAGATGGTGCTCAGATACTTTTTTAAAAATTGTTATTATTAAAGAGTAGTCTTTCAAAAGGACCAGATCCCCTGTTATGTCCCCAGAGCATTACTGCCTTGTAATTTTTATTTACAGCTATTCACTAGATGAACTTTATTGCTCTTTATTATTTATATGTACCAGCATATCATTTTAAAACAAAGCCAAACCTCCTGGTTTCATGTCATTTTGAACCTACCTTGTAGCTCTTTGGCTACTTATTAAGAAGCTTTACAGATTTTTGATGTATTACTAAAATGTTCAGCCAACTTAAAATATATTAGAGGGCTTTATATAGAGTAGAGTATGCTAATATGGAGAAAATTCTTAGCATTTCTCGTGAAGTAAGATGAATAGCAGTAGCAAGAGTAACAGTGTTAAGTTCCTGTGTCCACCGATAGTGCATCTCCTCAAGTTGACTGCCATGAGGGCTGGTAAGATGTTGGTGCTAAGGAAACGAAGGCTTGGTAACCCTCCCTGTTCTGTACAGGAGCAGAGCCAGGGGTCAGACATAAGTCTGACAGGAAAGGCAGCTTTTTTGTTTTTCTCCCAGATTTAATGAAATGCATATTCATCTAACACACCAGTTTGACACAGAACATTTTCAGCATCTCTTACTGTGTATCTTTGTGGTAGGTTTCTCATAGATGTTTCTGACAGTGCTGTCCAGTCGCTGCAGCTTACCTTCCTGAAACTTTCCATGCACATGGAATCACACTTTATAATCTTTTGGTCTTATTTCTTTCTGTTATCATAGCATGGCTGAGACTTATTTTATGGGTCAGATCAGCATTTGTAATTACTTTCTCTTCCTGAAAGATCCTTCTGTAGTGTTGTTGTTCCGGTGTGTCTGTCAACGAGTGAGCCTTCATGTTGCTTTGTGTTTTCAGAACCTGTCTGTCTGCCCTGAAGATGAGTCAATCATCATGTCCTCTTTTGTGAACACGATGACTTCTCTAAGCGTAAAACAAGGTAAGTGCTGGCCCTGCCTTCAGTCAGTCTCAAGTCAGATTCTTAAAGAATTTTAGCAGCCAAATTTTATGAAATCTTCTTTGCATTTTTGAATATATTTTATCTGTTACCTTTGTCTTAATTTACTTCTGTCAGAGCACAAGTTTCCAAAATGGGTTTCAGGTGGTGTTCATAAAAAATGTGTTGTTTTCTGATATTTATTATGTGGGGAGCGGGGAAAAGGCATCTTGTGACAAAAAGGTGAACAGGGAGTACTGAGCATTGTGTGTGTAGCACGCATGTGACAACCGTGCACTGTTACCAGAAATAGCATGTTTGTCTGAAGCCAGTCATGGTGGAACCTTCAGTGCCTGTACCAGGGCAGCAGAGTTAGGCCAGCTTGCTCCACGTAGTGTGTTCAGTGAGGCCCTGATCTGAAAGCCAAAGAAGAGCAATAATTTAAAGTTTGTAGTAGTCATTTTATATATGTCGTTCCATTTACTCCACAGCGTTAAAAATATAGTTGCTTTTATTTTTCAGATTTGGAAACTGTAGGTTTTCCTAAAGGGTTTGAGAGTTAACCTCTCAATTATTTGTAAGGGTGATTGTTTAGAGGTGTTTCCTACAACCTGTGGCAACACCGTTTACTTACTTTATTAATGGGGCATGTGGCTGTATTTTGTGGCTGTGACTGGCGGCCTTTTCCCCTTTTTCTTCCTTCCTTTTTTTCTTTCTTTTTTCCCAGTGGGGATCTTGTACTTTACTTCAGGTGTCCTCCAACTCTTCACATAGCCCCTCTGCCTCAGCCTCCCAAGTAGGTGGGATTTAGACATCAGGCCCTGTGCCTGGTTCTGACTCACCTGACAGGATGGCATCAGTGTTTAGCCATTTGTAATGTTGCCTTCCTGTCCAAGACTAATTCTTTTGTAATTTCCATAACATTTTATTAAATCACTTATTTTTAGCAAACATAAGTTGCTTACGGTTTGGGGTATTTTGAAGTACCCAGGTATGATAATGGGTGTACCAATACCACTTTGAGACTTTTGAGACTTTTTTTTTTTTTTTTTAATAACTGAATTGTCTTAGTTCTTTTACTTTGTTTTGCTTTTGCTTTTGTTTTTGAGACAGGCTGTCGCTAGGTAGCTCTGGCTATCCTGGAACTCACTGTGTAGACTAGGCTGGCATCGAACTCAAAGAGATCTGCCTGCATCTGCCTCCCACGTACTGGGATTAAAGGCCTGCATTACTATACGTGGCTGCCTTAACAAAAAGTATAAAATATAATTAGTGGTTTATAAAGTCATTCTTTTCTTCCCTTGTTTTTGTTGTTACAGTGGAAGATGGGGAAGTTTTTGACTTCAGAGGGATGAGATTAGATTGGTTTAGGTTACAGGTAAGAATAACTAGATATGCATTGTTCTGTTTTGTTTGAATATTATAACCTTATGAATTAACTTACTGAAAAGGTCTCTTTTATGTGATGACCCACAAACATGGATTATTTTGTACATTATTAGACTCATATAAATATATTTCTAACAAGCTAATATAGGTTTTTAATAACAGGTTATAATTTTGTGATATGTATAAATTTATATCCCTAGTTCTCTTGGTTATCCTGATTCATATATTTAAATTTTAAATGGGAAAGCACAGTTTCTTTTGATGAAACACATTTATAGTATAGCTATGAACTTTAAAAAAAGCTATTTGGTAAAAGCTTGGACTTATATGCTGTGCAGTGCTTGGCATAAGTAACACTTCCATTATAAAGCCAGAGCAGCCGTAGACAGTAGAAGAACAGAGTGAGATGCATTGCAATAAAGCTTTATTCATGAAAATAAGCAACTGATCTGTGGTCCCTGGTCTATTGTCACCTCATCTACTGACCCAAACTTTTATTTCTGAACTACAGAACTACATAGTTTCAGACTTCAGTAGGGTCACTTTATACATATTTCTTGAGCATATTTTTAAAAATCAATCTTAATTTCTTTATGTATATTATAAACAGTAGTTGATATGTCTTTATTGTTAGACAAAGAGAAGAGGGAGTTAGCCTGTTTGAGAGTGTTCTAATCTAACTATTGAGACAAGGCATTCAAAATACTAAAAAGAGCAGTTGAAAAATCTGAAAGGCTGGGGCTGCAGAGATGGCTCAGTAGCTAAAAGCACTGTCTCTTCCAGAGAACCTAGGTTTGATTCCCAGCACACACATGATGGCTCACAGCTGTGTATAACTCTAGTTCTTGGGAATCCAATGCCTTTCTCTGGCTTCCAGCCAGTAGGCATACAGATGGTACATAGACATACATGTAGATAGACATAACAAAGATAGATTAAATAGGTTTGTTGTTTTAAGAATAGAATTAGATATCACAGATAATACTGTTAGCTAATTACAGCATTAAAAGTGAGACAACTGGCACCTGGAGCAATAACTTTTACACAGAGTTGGAAAGATGGGAGGAATTGGAATATGAAGGTTGCTTGTTCAGGAAAGGACGAAACTGACTTAAATGGACTTTGAGTATGAAGTTTTCTGTGTGAAGGAAACCTGGCTGACAGAACTTCCGGCACTCACAGTGCTTGCAGGTTGAAGAATGGGAGTGTTCAGATAACAAGCATGGCCAGGGAGAGGTGCAGAGCTGTGCAGACTGCAGGCCAAAGGCAGCAGAATCAGTTCTTGGTTGTGTGCTTTGCCCCCGCTGGACTCCTATCTAGTTCTGATTCTAAGGTTGTCATTCTTTCATAGATCATTTTCATGTTTTACCTTTTCTCCTCTTGGGAGTTCTTTATCTGTGCATTATTAGCCGTTTTCTTGTTACTGAAGCATCCCATTCCCTTATCACATTAGTTAGGCACCTTCAGTTCCCTCCCAAATGTCATCCTCTCATCCTGTCTTGCACTTACTGGGATTGTTCCTTTCTTAAAAGTGGTTTAGGAGCGTGCTTGTTCTTCTGTTCTCATCAGTGATTTCAGAAGTGCTTTCAGTTACTTCACTTGGCACAACTTCTTCTGAATCTGTTTTCGCAGTGTTATTTAAATCCTGAGCGTCTTTAAATGGAAATATTTATTAAAGTCATGGCCGCAACAGACTCCACTTTTAAACATATTAAAAGCAAATAAATACAGTTAGGCTTGTTTTGTTTGTTTGTTTTTTCTGATGTATTTTTATTTGTTTTTTATTCTCTCCCCCTTCCTAGCAAACAAAAATGAAAACACAGAAAACTGCGTTTTCTATTAGTTGCTGTTAGTGAATGGTAGTGTCATCTTCCTGAAGGCTTTTTGCTGTTGTAAGAATAGAGGTTTAGTTTTTATCTTGCTTATAAAACATAAAACATAACTTAGCTTCATTCTGTGGGTGACAGGACAGGTCTCCAAGAGACCAAGTGCTTGATTTTTCTAGCATGCATGTCAGCATGTGTGCATCCTGGGTCCAAGTCCTACACGACTAGGCTAGGACATCGCAGATGAATGCTTTTTATGCAGTGGCTTTGCTTTGCAGCTAAGGGAGCCTGAGCTTAAGGAACGTTGTAGTCTTTCTATGGTAGACATGCTTCTCATTGTTTCAACGTAAACATTGCCTCATCTTTCAAGTTTTATTGCTACACATACAACCCGAATAAGTAGCTTTGGGAACGAGTAGTCTGGTTCTCGAATCTTCTTCGTATGTAGCAAAATGTGAGAGTATTTGAGACGCATGAAGATGCTCCTCCTGATGGCCAGGACTGTCGGCAGCAGCTGGAATTTTGTTGCCCATCGCATGTACTCATTTTCCATACCGTCTCTGTAGACCAAGCCAGCATAAGCCTTCTGGCATGCTGCCTTCTAATTGACTTCTGCCCCTTTTTGCTTTTTAGAAACATCTGCTTTTCCTCCTCCTTCCATGTATAGCCAACTTTGTTATATAAGAACTGGCCATTACACAGAGCCCTCAGGGTTCAACCAGGGTTTTGAATCCTTTAGCATGATAGATAATCTGGTTGAATCTCATTCTTCACCACTTCTTTTTCATTTGCACTCAAACTCTGGTCACTGCGGCCAATATTTATCTGTAAACACCTCTCCTGTTACCCTTTGCCCTTCTTAAATGTCCATTGTTCCTGAACACGATTCTGATTTTGATTCAGTATCCTAGTCATGGAATTTCTCCACAACCTGCTTGAGAGTTGTAGCTAAGTCTTAAAACCTGCTTTGTATAGCCCATTTTCATTTACTTGCATATATTTGTAGAAGCCATCAGATAAGTTTATCCTCTATATTATTGTATTGTCCAGTATTGTGTGTGTGTAGATGTTGCCAAACAGGGCACACATATCGAGGACAGACAGAAAATCTTTGGGAGTCAGTCCTTTTCTTCCACCAGGTGTAAGGGATTGAACTAGGTCATTTCGACCTAGATCATTGAACTAGGTCATTTCGAGCCATCATGTGTGTGCTGGGAATCAAACCTAGGTTCTCTGGAAGAGACAGTGCTTTTAGCTACTGAGCCATCTCTGCAGCCCCAGCCTTTCAGATTTTTCAACTGCTCTTTTTAGTATTTTGAATGCCTTGTCTCAATAGTTAGATTAGAATACTCTCAAACATTCTCAAACAGCTACAAACAGCCCCACCCGTCAAGCCAGTGCACCAGCACTTATGTAAACAATTGTAAAAATGATGTTTCTGATAGTGTTAAAGTTTTAATGTCTTTCCATAATGGCCTGTTTTCCCTCTGTACAGTGGTAAGATTTGAGTCATTAGTCTATCCCTAAACTACTGTTATTTGTTGTTGAACTGCTACAGGCATACACTAGTGTCTCCAAAGCTTCACTTAGCCTTGCAGATCACCGAGAACTGGGAAAGATGATGAACACCATAATATTCCATACAAAAATGGTAGATTCCTTGGTGGAAATGTTGGTGGAAACATCAGATCTCTCCATATTTTGGTACGTTGTAATTTTCCTTAAATCTAAACGGATATGTTTATTATATTTAAGTGATATTTAAATAATAGTGTTTCTTATAACTGATAATTCCTTAACTCATGATAAAATTTGAAGTTATGAATATCATGTATTCATATTCTATAGGTATTGCATGTAACCTGTTTAAGTTTTTATTTAAAATGTTTTGATGTTATATGAACAGTATTACTCTGAATGAGTGAATGACACATGATAGGTACTTTGTGGGGGAAATAACTATTCCTTTTTTTTTTTAGTTACATTTTTATTAACTCTGTATCCCAGCTGTATCCCGCTCCCTCATTCCCTCCCAACCCCACCCTTCCTCCCTCATCTCCTCCCTGCCCGTTTCCAAGTCCACTGATTGGGGAGGACCTCCTCCCCTTTCATCTGGCCCTGTTTTATCAGGTCTCTTCAGGACTGGCTGCAAAGTCCTCCTCTGTGGCCTGGCAGGACTGCCCCTCCCTTGGGGGGTGGGGAGGTCAAAGAGCCAGCCAATAACTATTCTTAAGGGAATAAATGTGATCAGTTGGTGACCTCTCTTCACTTGCACTAAGCACACTGACCAGCCGCTGGACGCTGCCTCATCTCCTGCTTCTAAGCTAGGGGCTGCTCAACTGATGATGTCTTTCCCAACAGCTTTTACAGCCGTGCTTTTGAGAAGATGTTTCAGCAGTGCTTGGAGTTGCCCTCTCAGTCAAGATACTCCATTGCATTTCCTCTGCTCTGCACTCACTTCATGAGCTGCACACATGAACTGTGTCCCGAAGAGGTAACCTGAGCTCAGCTGTGCTTCATGTACTGTATTTGCTAGAGCAAATGGGTAGCCAGCCAAATGTTCAAGAAGATGTAGTTACTAAGTTATCTTTGCATGGAATCAGAAAAATTTTTGAGTAAATACATGATAAAACAGTGATCAGTAAGATACATGATAGAGGCATATAAGAATATACATGGGCGCATAAATATGCAGGTATCAGTCATTTGTCTTTCAAAACAATTGATATTTTTGGTATTACTGTTTAAAGATTTACTCACATCCATATAATAATTCAATTCAGTAAACTTTTAATACTGAAAGGACTTGAAAATCGAATTTATGGCTGTGCGTGGTGGCTCACACCTTTAATCCCAGTACTCAGGGAGACAGAGACAGGTGGATCTCTGAGTTCAGGGCCAGCCTGGTCTACAGAGTGAGTCCAGAACAGCCAGAACTTTCAGGGCTCTCTTACACAGAGAAACCCTGTCTTGAAAAACCAAAGGGGGGGAAAAAAAAAAAAAAACTGTATTATGGATTACTGACTTGTTAACATTATGCATATGCTAGACAGAGCCCAGGTTTACTGACACTTATGACACAGATCTAAACCGACATACAGCACCTGAGGATAGCTAATGAGTAATTTTGAAGATCCTAAGTATCTGTCAAAAATGTACTGTGTATCAAAGGTTAAAATTTTTAACTTAGAGAAATAAGTTTTAATGATGTATTACACTGCCTGGTAACACAATTAATAATAGTGAGCTAGGCATGTTGGTAATCCCAGCACTCAGGAGGCTGAGGCAGGAAGGGTGCAAATTCAAGGCTAGCCGGAGCCACCTAGAGGTACCCGTCTTGGGAAATAGAAATAATAATGAGTATTTTAAATGCCTAAAAGGAATAGATTTTTAGCATTTTTCTACAGAAATCAGGTTGGTGAAGAGGTTAACTCTTTCTACAGTAGTCACACAGATCATCATGTCAGGGTGCTGGGGTCCACAGTGTCACAGTGCTGGCTGGGGTCCACAGTTCGTGGTTTATTCCCAGAATTAAGGAAACAACCTGCCAATGAATAAAGCATCATATTGTATCCCCAGTCGATGCAATTACAATTTTACAACCAGTAAGGAAATACAATAAAAAGACATTTTCTCTGGTCTTTAAAAAAATTATCATTTTTTAAGTATAGCAAGACTATAATTAAAATTGTGTACTCTATTTCTTTGTAACTTAGTGTTTACTCTCTTTTCTTAGAACTGCAGACTATGTTGAAAAGAAACTTGAGGTAGCATATCTAGATTGTGAGTATTCTGTGGGAAGAGGACTTTGAGAGAGAGGAGGTCACAGGATGCTTTCTGAACTGAAAGGCAGACTTGTGTGACCTGTTGAGAGACCCAGTGGAGCCTGGCGGCCCAAGCCTGTCATCTCAAATCTGAGGCCAAGGCCAGCCTAGACAGTGTAGTGAGAGCACGCCTCAGAGTTTAAAAGGGCAGAAGAGGTTAGAAACGTAGTTTATTGGTAAAGTGCTTGCCAGTGAAACCTGCTTGTCTCTGGGCTCGGTCCACTATATTCCCCTCAAAGCCTCTGAGCTGCCCACCACATACACATACAAATTGACGAATATTTATGTCCGGCTGCAGTGTTTGGATTTCTATCACAGCTTGTAGTTGATTTGAAATTAAACTCAAGGTTTACAGATTTAGGAACGATTAGTTTGTTTGTTCTGTACCTTTATTTCAACAACTTAGGGACTTGTTACATGACTATAGACAAAAGAAATTGATTCTTGTTTCCTCTTTGTTTAATATTTCATTAAACAGAGAATTTATGACTTCATATACTGCATACTCTAGTTTTTTTAAACAAAACCCCACCAAGCAGCTCTAATCCCCAAAACTAAGCAAACACAGACTCCTATAGAGATTAAGTAGCTTATTAATTACATAGATAGAGCTATAAATATTTATACACAAATGTATTAATAATATCTTGAAATTAAGTACATCATCCCCCCACCTGCTGAGTTCAAAAAATGCATGTTCAGTTTTGCTTTTCTTCCCTTCCCCATCCCTAGGAAGCAGAAAGGGAAGAAATAGTTTTCAGAAATTTCAAACTTCTCCTTTTCCCAACTTGACTTCTAATAAGTTTATGTATCTATTTGAGCTCGTGTGTGTTTATTGTAGAACTATGTCAGAATTTGTGTATTAGATGTAAATATTAAAGTGACTTGAGGTTAGAAAACTCTTGTCTTAAATCTTCTCATGGGCACAGTGTACCTTATTTTAAAATACTGAATAACCAGATGTAGAACTTGGTGAATTTGAATGATGAAATATATCATTTATTATCTTTCTTTTTGAGGTAGGTTCTCAGTCTTGTGATGCCCAGTGCTGGGGTTACAGTTGTATGTTACCATGCCTGGCTAGATACTGTTAAGCTTTATAGAGATCTTTGAGGATTGTTCTTAATCACAGTTTTCTTATAAAGTAATAAACATTATTTTATATGAACAAACATTTCGTAATTTCTGTAGTAGAGAAAGTCACACATATACACTCCCCCCCCCCCTTACAGCAGGATAGGACTGTAACTGAATTTTCATGTTTATTAAGTGTTTTGTTTAGATCTTTTTCTTATGACCTGTGTTATATCCATCTTCTGCCTCCCAGCGCCATCATATAGGAGACCGCAGTCTCTCCCTGTGTAATATGTTCCTGGATGAAATGGCCAAACAAGCCCGAAACCTCATCACTGATATTTGCACGGAACAGTGTACTCTTAGTGACCAGGTAATAATTGAACTTTTTCCTACAGATAGAAAATTCATGAATACAAGAAAATCAGTCATTCGATGTTACTTTTCTTTTTAAATTCTCTGACTGTGAAAAAAGCTCAGTTATGGACTCTTGTTGTGAACTCTGTAATGAAACTTCTTACAGATGTAAGGTTCGAGAGTCCATGTCTGTTCTTTATTGAGGAAACACACATTATCTACTTGATTTGGTTTTATTTAGTACCTGTGATAGATTTTCATAGCTTTTTCTCATCTGCTTCTACTTACTGGTGTAACTGTAAAGGAATGCAATGAAACACTTGAAGGTTTCTCTAATTTCCTAAGTGACTAGTAAATTATTTTATGCTATAGTGAGTTCCTAGAACTTAACCATACTAATGATTTTGAAATCCACTTTATTTCTATACTGAACTTCGGAATGGCTCATCTTCTCTCAGTGGCAATCCATAGAGTACCTGCGAGCCTTCCTGCTTTCTTAGAAAATAAAGTATAGTAGCCCTGGACTCGGGATGTATCACTTAGTTACATCCCCACTTGCCTAGCATGCCCAAGGACCTAGGTTCAGTGCCCAGTGCCACTGATACATAAATGAAACCTAATAAATAAATAAATTAGTTAATTGAAAAGTACCAACTTTATCTTGTATATGTTTTTATTTAGACGCTTTTTCTTAGTTTCTTTCAGTGGGATGTTTCATGTCCCAGTCTGGGTGCTTCTTGTTCTTATTCAAGCCTCAGGGTCCATAATATCACTGATTCAAATCCAGGACTACAGCATTGTACCTCTCCCCTATTTTATAACCATGTCTTTTTTTGCACATTGAGAATCTAGTTTTCTAGAACACAGATGGAAGAATTAGAATTTCCCATAATTAAAAAACTTAATTTCTTCAAACAGGCATGGAACAGTTCCATAGTAATAATAATATTGTCACCACAAATATATAATTACTGACAAAAATTTACAGTTTTTTACATATGTTCCTGGCACTAATCCTATTGGTAATGATAATGATACCAAGCTTATGAGTATTACATGCTCCACTTTGTTGATGTAACTTTCATTCTCTCTTACTACCTTTCTATGAAAAACATATGTTCTATGTCATGTTTATCTCTTTGGTGGTCCACTTTTTTCTACAATCTTTTGATTCGTTTTGGGGTTGTTTTGTTTTTGGAGAATAAGAAAATTACAACATTTCTCCCTTCTCTTTCCTCCCTTGAAATCCTTCTATATACCACCCTGCTCTCCTTTAAGTTCATAGCCTTTTCTTTCATTAATTGTCATTGCTTGCAGGCCACACGCATGCTCCTAACTGTAACTGACCATTTGGCAGTGGACAGCCAATTGTTGTGCTCTCCCCGGGAGTTTCCTCAGGTGCCTGTAGTTTTGTGTAGGAGTGAATACTTGTGACTTTTTCTTGTCCACTTTGGCATGTTCGTTGGTGTCCCCCTTGTTCAGCTCATGTTTGGGCCATCATATTTTGAGCATAGTTTCTGATGTTACTAGGAGGTACAGTCTCACAGCAAATGCCATGATCCTTTGACTCTTAACAATCTTTCTGCCCCCTCTTTTGCATTGTTCTCCGAGTCTTCAGTTCAGGAGTGTCTTGTAAATATATCCATTGGGACTGGCCTCCACAGTGTGCATTTTGATTAATTTGGTTTTCTGTAAGGGACGCCATGTGTTAAAAATAGTATTCCCTTGATGAAGTGTGAAGGCTACATTTATCTGTAGGACCAATGTTTATAGAATGTTGTTAGGGGTTATGCTAGTTAGTAAGTTAGCACTGTAGATTTTCCTCCGATAGCCAGCACTGAATAGTTGCCTGAATTTCCAGTACTGACATGCTGCCTCTCTTGTTGAGTGGGTCCTGAGTCTATGTGATGCGCTGTTGCTTCCCACAGGGCGTGCATGCCTCTGCTGCAGCCTTGGGCTGTCAGGCCATCGTGGTGGTTGCTGTAGGTCAGAGGCGTCATAGCTGGGTAGGACTGTTGGTTGCCTCCTGTTTGAAGTTTGAGTAATGCCTTCTGGTACCATGAAACGTAGTCCTCAGGGACATTCAGGTTAGCTCCAGCTCAGAGGCCTCTGGGTCATTTCTGAAGTGCATGGTGTCTTCAGCAAATAACCAAGGGCAACAGCGATTGTGTGCTTTGTGAGTCTCTTGAGCAGCGCTGGCTCTAATTATGTGTTTTATTATTATTCCCTTTAAGATGGTGTGGAATTATTTTTAAAACTTGTGTTTCTTCTAGTCTGGTATGAATGTTGTTATTTGTGTTTTCTCTAATTTTATATGTTGGTTTGGACTTTTCTATAGAAGTATCTGTAGTTTATAGAAGTATCTATAAAATGTCAATATTTTTTTTCTTATATCAGCTCTGTGTGGAATTAAAACTTGGTATTATTTCTTACTTTTGTATGCAGTTAATTATCTTAGATTTGTGGAAGACTTAGTGGCAGGTGGTTTTTCTTGCTGTTCCAGGTTCCGCTTCTCCATTCTCATACTGACCTGTGCCCTCTTTCTTTTACCTTTTTAATTCTTGTACAGTTTAATTCTATTTCCAGTTCTACTCAACATGGGACATTGTCCTTGGTAGAGTGTGGGCTGACATGTTGAGAGTTAGTGGGACTTGAAGTCCTTCAGCCCATTTGTGGGGTCCCTTTCTTAGGGTCTCAGATTCCCTGTTCCCTCCATCTGTTTTTGCATGGACCCTGTGATCATCAGGCTCCAGCTAGGTATATTGGGGTTATATTATGGATGTTGTTATGTTATTCATAGGTTTGGGTTTACATTCCAGCGTTTGTTTCTATGTCAGTCAGACTTAATGTTATTTAATTCATAACATTGCTGAGTTCCTTAAATATTTTTATTTTTCCTCTTTTTTAAAGGGAGGTACTGTTACAGCATACATTTCACTTGGCACAGTCCTGTGATTATTCCCATTTCCTTAGTTGTTGCACATATATCTCTGATGACGGAACTGCTGGCAGAGGCCATCATTGTCCATCAGAGATATGTGATCCTCATGTGTAATTTAGTTTTTCCTGTGATCATGTTAAAATTTAAAAAAAGAAATAGGGGACACTGACTTTAAAGATGTTTTATTTATATCTAAACTTTTCATCATTTTATCATGTAATTGTAAAATATCTTATACTTTTGTAATAAATCTTTAAAATATGATTTTTTTTGATTGTAGGACAACTAATTAGATAGGAACATTTTGAGTATATAGGTAGCATGAGGCAGCTCTGCTATACAGTACAGCTCTCATCTACCTGTAACATTGTTCTCCTTTCTTTTTGCTTGATGTGTTATCTATCAAACTAAATTATTTACTAGCTTTTGTAACAATGGTTTTAGCATTAGATTAGGTAGAAACCTTTTGATTTTTGTACTTTTTTTTTGCCACTACTTGTCTTGTTGTCTTTGCTTCTTTTTTTTTTTTTTCTTTTTTTTTTTTTTTTTTTTTTTTTTTTTTTTTTTTTTAATTGTTTCTGCCGTCAGTGTTAGAATTAGCCTTACAAAATATATGTGGCTCCATTTGTAAAAACTTCCCACCACATAGTATTTTCAGTAGCTACTGAACACATTTAGTTTCTTTTGTCTAGATCATTTACATAATTGTAGTGACGGTTACATCTGACTCCATACTTGCCTGGGATGTTTTCACTTGTCTTTTGAATAATAACTTGAGTAAACCTTGGTATTTTGATAAGTTTCTGCCTTCCTCCATGCTCTGGAGAGCATATGGTCAAGATGGGTAAAGTGTTCCCAACATTTCTGTCTTATTGCTTGTCCTGACTCAGCCAGGGTGTCCTGAATTAGTTTATACTTCAGAGAAGTTGCCGCAACAGTGTAACGTTATTTTACCAATTTCAGTTACTGCCTAAGCATTGTGCCAAAACCATCAGCCAGGCGGTGAATAAGAAGTCAAAGAAACAGACTGGCAAGAAGGGGGAGCCTGAAAGGGAGAAACCAGGTGTTGAGAGCATGAGGAAGAACAGGCTGGTGGTGACCAAGTAAGCCTTCTGCTCTTGTTATACCCCTTCTTCTGGCGGAGATGCTTTGCCCTGTGGTCTTAGAACTGAGGTGATGATAGGAAGTAAATAGATTGCATTTTCTAGCCCTGAAGAAAAAGACAAAACAAAAAGCTTTGTAGATTTGATTAGCTATTGGTACTTTATTTTAAAATGTACATTTTTGAAGATCCATTCCTATTGCCATTGTTGTGACAAAATATCCAACAGAAGCAATTTTAGAAGGAAAAGGTAATTTTGGCTCAGGGTTATTTTGACACAGTCCATCATGGTGGAGGAGGTAGGAAGGCAGGGCTAGCTAGCACTTGGGGACATTTGTTAACTTTTTGATTATTGGGAAGTAAAATATAAGTAGACAGTTGAGTGAATGCTTCGTTAAGGGTTGTCCTTGGTCCTAAGATGAAAGCCACTGCCACTTTATAGGCAGTGCCCCGTCTCCCAGAAGAGAAGTCACTGCTGTTGGCCACAGAATAAGCCCCTTTTCCTGTGGTTGCTTAGGGTATTATTAGCTAAATGTATAGCAACATGAAAGATGCTGTTTAAAAATTGTTTAGTTGTGTTAGATCTAAACATTTTGAACTATCAGTCTAAGAATAATAGATCAAATTCTGCAGTATTCTCTGTAAGTCTTGGTAATTTTATGATATTGATTTGGAATTACCTGTGATGAAGTATCATTTTAATTCTTATTTATTACTGTTTTTTAGCCTTGATAAGTTGCACACGGCACTTTCAGAGTTGTGCTTCTCCATAAATTATGTTCCAAACATGGTGGTCTGGGAGCACACCTTCACACCGAGGGAGTATCTGACCTCTCACCTGGAGATCCGATTCACTAAGTAAGAGGGCTCGCAGACTGCTGCTGTCATTAGCTAATACCCGTCCTTACAAACTTCTATCAGGCAGAGTGAGTCAAACCGCTGCACCACAGGTAGCAGTGGACTGAGAATCACGTGGAGCAGGGAACTGAGATGCATGTGGGCAGCAGGTTCCTGCCCCACCCTTATTATTGATTACTGACACTGCCAACGTCAGTAAGTTTCTCCAAATTTTCGGTTGTCATCTGCAAACAAATGACTGGCTTAATCCGTCTTCAGGCTTATGGGAGCTCAGTGAATAAGGGCAGGTCACCAGGCTGCAGTCCGTGAAGAAAGAACAGAGAATTGAGTGAGAAAAGAAGGGAGCAGCGTGTGTCATTGAGTGCCCAGCCCTGCTCTGCCTGTGCGCACCAGGCTGTCAGTTCTGAGTGAAGGGTCACAGGTGCTGGGTGAACGTGCACAGACTAGGAAAAATTCTCCCAGTTCTCTGAATGGTATTTCAGACTTCTTAAAGTTAATGATGAAGGAATTGTTTATTACCTAATAATTTTTAATATTGGAAATCTTAGTATCTGAAAATTTTGTCAAATTTTTAAAGGTTTTTGTGGTCATTCATGAGTAATAGCAATGGCCTGTGAATCATGGGGAACAATTTACTACTAATTACTGACACCGCCAACACCAGTAAGTCTCTCCCATATTGCTATGTGCTTAACGTTGTCCTAAGGAAATGGTATAAAGCTTAAAACTTCAGTTGGTAAGAACCCTGCACCAAGAGAACAAAATAGGACTGTACAAAACAGCGTTAAACCAAGTCGGCTTGGCTAGTGAAGTGGTTGGTGTTGAACACTGTCTTTGTTCCCTTTATCAAGTCAGATACTGACAGTAAAACTCCAGTGTTTAGACCCAGGGGACATTATGCCTTCTGGTGCTTAACCTTCAGCTCTGTGGGTGTCAGACTGCTGGGGGGAATCTGGGGCTCCATTTTCAGGTCCCATATTTTCTTTCTAGAAAGAGTTTGGTTATAATCTGTGGGCATGCTCTTTTTTTCCCCAAACCTCTGTGCAATGATTGGGGTCAAGACAAGGGAGCAACTCGCTTTGTCCGTGTTTGTTTTGTTTTTATTGTTTAGTTTTATTTAGTCTTAGTACTCAGGGACCAAGTACAAGAATAGTGACTTTCATCTTCAGTTGCCTTATCTGTGTGTAGTCCTAGTCATGGGAGTGGCCTTCTTAAAGATGTGCCTTTACAAATACTAGTGTAAAGTTTGACGCATCTAATGCTTGCAGCAGCTGCTTAAAGTGATAGTGGCTGGTAGGATGGCTCAGCAGGTAAAGGTGTGTTCTACGAAGCAAGCCAGCACTTCACAGGAGAGAACTGGCTTTACAATACTGTCTTCCAGCTTCCACACGGGTACCATGCATGTGGGCGTGCACACACACGTGCCCACGCACACACACACATCCACATAAATGGAATTATCAATACTTAGCAGTAAGTCAATTTAAATAAGAAATTTTAAGGGAATAGATGGGACTAATGTAGAAAAGCATCATTTAGAGTTAATTAAAAATCATCATTTAAGTCAGGCAAACATTTATAGGTGATCGTATATTTGTCAGCTTTAGACTAGCAGGGATACGTTTATAAATGCCTAATTGAACTATTTCTCTAGTTACATAATTACGTGTCTTTTTAAATGTTTGGAAACTTTACTCATTCTAAACAGACTACCTCCAAACAGTGACTCCTTTTAGAGTTTACTTATGTTTTGAACCATATTTTATTTCATTTCTGAAATGTTAGTAATGGTAAGTACATAGTCATGGTATTAAGTATTGGGATTGTAGTTTATTCACATAAAATCTAAAAAGCTTCAAGCAGCAATGCCAAGCAGATTTAAGCAATAGGTTAAATAGCTCGTTTACCTTACTATATTAATGCAGTTTTTGAAGTCCTTTATGTGTTTAATCATTGTTATTAACTTACATTTTCAGAATGTTTTTCAATTATTTGTATTCCTATTCATCACTTTTTAGGTTATTGAGATAATGACAGTAGTGATTTCCTAGTTTTATTTTAGAAATCTTTAAAAATTGATATATTATTCATTTGATATTAGATGTTAGATTGGGTAGATTGTTTACATAAATGGGAAAAATCTTACTTTTTTTTATTACCCCCAGATCAATTGTTGGCATGACAATGTATAATCAAGCTACGCAGGAAATTGCAAAACCATCAGAGCTTCTAACAAGTGTAAGAGCATATATGACTGTACTCCAGTCCATAGAAAACTATGTACAGATTGATATCACCAGAGTGTTTAATAATGTTCTTCTTCAACAAACCCAACACTTAGACAGTCATGGAGAACCAACCATCACAAGTCTATACACAAATTGGTAAGAAGCACATTTGGAAATTTTGAATAATGAAAGTTCTGTTTTGTGATGAACTCCTTAGGAAAACCATTTTAGGCTTAAGTGCTTATATATGAATCTTGCCTGCATGTATGTGTACTACATGTGTGCTGGTACCCTCAAAGCCCAGAGGAGGGCAGCAGATCCCCTAAAAGTAGAGTCATGGCCAGTTATAAACCAGCATGTTGGTGCTGGGAGCCAAACCTGGGCCTTCTGAAAAAGCAGCCAGTACTCTACCCATTGAGCCATCTCTCCAGCATCATGTGCTCATTTAGTTTATCGATTAACTTAAAACTTAATATAGGGATGTACACTGTAATAAATATTTAAACATTTCTCTTTAGGTACTTGGAAACCTTATTAAGACAAGTCAGCAATGGCCATATAGCTTATTTTCCTGCAATGAAAGCATTTGTGAATTTACCCACAGAAAACGAATTAACATTCAATGCAGAGGAATATTCTGATATATCAGGTAAAAATTACTTGTGAAGAAAACTTGATTGTTTTACATGATAACTTGATTTTTGGCTTGGTTGTTTTGGCTACTAAGTCTGGTTTGTAAGGTGGGGTGGTCCAGTATGGCAGTGTTTTTTTGTTTGTTTGTTTGTTTTTGTTTTAATGTATTTTGTCTGTCAATAAACTGAAATAAATTAATTTCCTTTCAGAAATGAGATCGTTGTCAGAGCTCTTAGGCCCTTATGGGATGAAGTTCCTAAGTGAGAGTCTCATGTGGCACATTTCATCACAAGTTGCTGAACTTAAGGTACAGTCTTCATCAATCCACCTTGCTGTCCTTGCGTGCAGTGTTGAGCTCTGAACCTGTGACTCACGTGTGTTAGGCAGCTGCTCTACCACTGAGCTCCATCTCCAGTCCCTTTCTCATTTTTTTATTTAGAAACAGGGTCTTGTTAATTTTCCAGGCAGGCCTGGAACTTTCCGTACCACCCTCAGAAAAAGCTAATATTCCAAATGTAGGCGACTGTACATGACTATTCACCCTTTAAACAGTACTTACTTTTTGTAAATGTTTTACTTTTTGTAAAACAGTGGCGTCTTGTCTTAGGTACAGGTGAGAAAACAAGAGGCCTGAAATGGTGAATTAACTTGGAAAAGAGATTGGTGCTCAGGTTTCTCGTTCATAATCAAGGCTTTATTGTTGCATAATGATGCTTTTATTTGATTATGTTCAGAATTCTAGCCCAAGTCATTTGTTCCAATTTATCGTATTGCTTTTCACATTTCCACAGATTGTGACAGGAACATTATTAGATTATTGGGCAGTATTAGAGATTGGGTACAGGGCCGCTCAGGTAGTAGGCGGGTGCTCTACCTCTAACCACGCACCTGCTGTTTTAGTTGCGGTGACTATTGCTGTGGTGAAGCACCATAACCAAAAGCAAATGGCAGAGGAAAGGGTTTCTTTGGCTTATGCTTCCTTCCACAGCACAGCTCATCCCTGTGGACTAAGTCAAGCAGCAACTCAAGCAGTCTGGGAACCTGGAGACTGGAGCTGATGCAGTCTAAGGAGGGGGTGCTGCTTTCTGGCATGCTCCCCATGGCATGCTCAGCCTCCTTTTCTTGTAGGACCAGCCCAAGTGGAGACCCACAGTGGGCTGGGTCTTCACTCTTCAATCACTGTTTGAGAACATGCCCTAGAGCCACACCTTAGGGAGGCACTTTCTGAAGGAGGTTCCCTGGTTTCTAATGACTCTAGTGTGTGTGTCAAATTGACATACAACTAGCCAGCACCCCTGGCTCTTACTGTTTTCTTTTATGTTAAATTCTTTAAGCTGGTTGGAAAATGTCTTTAGACTACATAATGTTTAAGTAAAGATATTAAAGGCAGCAACATTTTAAATTACCATTTTTATCACTTTAGGAATATGTCAGTGCTAAGATGATTATATTGAGTAAGCGCTATGTATTCATAAAATGACTGTAGATTTTTGAGAGAATTTTAATATGGGTCACTAAAACTTTTGGAACTTAGCAGACTAGAAAAGTTAAGTTTCAAAGTACTGTTGTGTATCTAAGCGTACAGTGGTCCATATTCTTGCCACTTGTTTCTGCTGAATTTTCCTGACCTCTTCTTGAATTGGAAAACAGTAATCTTATAGAAATAATTTTGAGTCTTTTAGTAAAACAGTTGTATAGCACAGAACATCTGGACTTGAATTTTTTTTTTTATTTTCCAAATTGTAACTCATTCTTTACACAAAGATCTGTGCCTGATTGAGCTCGCTCTTTCTCTTAGAAACTAGTGGTGGAGAATGTTGATGTGCTAACACAAATGAGGACCAGCTTTGACAAACCAGACCAGATGGCTGCACTCTTTAAAAGATTATCATGTGGGTAACTCATGGTACTTCTTTTGTGAATATTCGAAAGTTCTAACTCACAATATTTAATTTCTAGCCAAAATTTGTAACATGAATGCAAGCAGCAAACTTTTGAAAAGTGTTCTTTAGCATAAAGAGAACTAGAAAAAACATAGTAAAAGGATCCTTTCAGTGTATATCTTCTTTTTCTTTTTTTGGTGGCAGGGTCTTAACTCAGGCTAGCCTTAAACTCAAAGGTCTGCCTGCCTCTGCTTCTTGAGTTGTTAGGGTTAAGGATATGTACCACTACACCAGCTTTACTTGAAATGCTTGGCTCTATTTTTAATATGTCAGTTATTAGGTAGCATTACCTTTAATGAGTTCTTGAACCCATTAAACTTAATATATTAAGTCTGCATTAATTAGACTAGAAGGTAATTAACTCCTGAGTCTAAAACTTTCTAAAAACTCAGCCTTGCTAAAATGTCCGCTCTCTGAGTGAAGGCTGTGGTATGTATTGACAGGTGTTACGTCTCTGTAGCCATGACTACAGTCAGCAGTCAAGTTGTCTCAGCACCCTGCTCTGTTGTCCTCTTCCTACTCCTGAACTCACACAGCCATTCCTGTCACCATTCCTGTCTGGCTTCTCTCACCTAGCATGCTCTGGAGTATCACCTGTCTCTGTTGTGCACTGGATAATAATTTGGTTTTTGTTTTGTTGTACTTTTTTTTTTTTTTTTTTTGCTAATTAGTATTCTGTTGCATGAAAACTTGAGCCTGTTGCTTACCACTTAATTTTTTTAAATATCTTCCTGAACCTGATGGAGAAGCTATACTTTACTCATACTGGTAAAGATCTTCGGAATACTAGAAACTTAAGAAACACAAAATTATTGTATTGAGAAAGGCACAGTGAGTTCATTTCTCTACAGAAATCCCAACGTCCTCAGTAGCAGTGTGCATGCTTGACATGTGCAAGATCTTGGCCTCTTTCCTAGCCTCAGTGCATCCAAAACAGTGCCAGCACTCAGAAACAGAGCATGCGTGTGATAGGCTTGCCACTTGATAGTTTCCTCTCAGAGTGGTTTTATTTCTTGTCTTCTGCTTTTAAAACCTCACTTAATAAAAAGTACCATAAAATTAGTGCTAGAACACACTAAAGATGGTCTTGTAGAACACAGCAATAGTTTCCAGAACTTAAAAAGGAAGCAGTAAGGGATTTTGGGATGTGACGTTTATCACAGAAGTGATATTGGTAACAAATATATACACTATAATTTTTCATACACCAAGATGAAGGGAAAAGTGGAAGTAAATAGAAAAATTTTAACCTTTAATTTGTATTATTATTTTGCTATCTCTGTGTTTTCTCTATTCTTCATTGTTTGTGTTTTTTGTTTTTATTTTTTGAGATAGGGTTTCTGTGTGTAGCTTTGGCTGTCCTGGAACTCACTCAGTAGAACAGAGTGGCCTTGAACTCACAGAGATCCATCTGCCTCTGCCTCCCAGAGTACTGGAATTACAGGCGTGTGCCACCAAACCTTTAATTTATTATTTTGCTATCTCTGTGTTTTCTCTGTTCTTCATTGTTTTTGTTTCTCAGTTTTGGAGTCAGCTGACCACAAGCTGACCATTAACCCTAAATGTACCTAATGCTCCTAGTAATAAGCAGACTTTTGATTGGATCTTTTGAAGCAACTAATACACTGGTCCTTAACTTTGCAGTTGAGACAAAATGGAACGTGCTAAAGTTCCAAAGAGAATTTTCAGACTTAAAATAAAATTCACTGTTCCTTACTAAGATTATGCATGATTAAATTTGTGTATAATAAGACTTTGGAATTTGCTAAAACGAACATTATTCACTCTTTATGACCCATGTTTATAAAATTGGCCTTAAAATAAAATATATTAAGCCTATTTTATGTGTTGTCAGAAAAAGAAAAGATGTGCTTGAGAGAGGCTGCTTCCGAGCAGGTGGCTACTCTTTAGGGTGAAATGCTTTCAGATGTCCTTGCCTTTGACCCCTGTCTTGAGCTTCCTTCCTTCCCCTCACATCCAGAAAGCCAGATGCTCCATTTAGAACCAGCAAGTCATTCTATTGAAGAGGCAAGGCTTCATGATTTACTAAACGTGGCTTTGAATTGGGGATAGGTGTGGAATTTGCTTTTCACGTTGGGGCTTCTGTATCAGTGAAAAAAATCTCCTAGTGCCCCTTCCTCTCCTCTGGCAAATCATTCTTGGACCCAGGCTGTCACCTGATTCCAGACTGTTCGATCTTTCTGCCATGACTCATCCTTTCAAAACTATTTCATTCACTTTGTGCTCCCATCCCCATGTCTAAAACTGTTTAGGAGGGTAATCTCGCTTGAGATTATTCCGCAGTAAAGTCTTGACATTTGGAGCTCTGTGTCGTGTCCAGACCCTCGCCTGTGTCCCAGTGCTCCCTTCCATTGGTGGTCACCGAAACCCCGGGCCTCTCGCTTTCACACCACTCTCTGTTTTATTTACCCTTTATAAGTTTTAGTTAGTGAAGCTTTCTCTCTTTTTTTGTTTCATCTTTAATTACATTTAGAGTTGGTGTGTATCTGTGTGTGCTTCATCTCTAGCTCTCTCCTTACAGCTACCTCTGCCAACTTTATGAGGGCATTATTTCAAGATCGTGGTGAATGTGAACTTCTAATTCATTTAAAAGAACAGCGTTTGTGCGTACAGGTGTGTGTGTGTGTGTGTGTGTGTGTGAATTGAGAAATATTTTAAAGTTTAAATATTGGCTATTGATGTTTTTTTAACATTTGTTGAATCGGATTTCCATTAGTCGTGGTATTTATTGCAGAAATTTTGATTTTGAAAGTTTTCGCCAAAACTATAAAAAAAAAATCAATTCATGTTATGTTTTGTTTTTTTCTTTCTTTCCTTTTCCCTTCCTTGCAATTTAGCTGTTGACAGTGTCTTGAAAAGGATGACGATAATTGGTGTTATTTTATCCTTCCGGTCATTGGCACAAGAAGCACTGAGAGATGTAAGAAACCATTTCCAATCATCTCTTTCAAAAATTAAAATTCACCATTAGCAGTGATAAGAGTAAAATTTCAGTTTGCGTAGTGATGGTAAATAAAGTACATTTTTGGTTTGGTATTGAAATTTGGTTAATGTACTATTTCAGCTGTGTTCTACATTAAAGCACTCCTTTTGAACTATGCTCATCTTAACACTTAATACGTATCCTTTCCATATATTTTGGCCTTTTATAAAGATCCAATAAAAGTTAATACTTTCTGTGAAAACATGATTTTATCAAATGGTAGTATTCATAAGTGTACAGCAGTCAATTGTCACTGACCCTGTGTTTTCATTTATTGTCCTGCCTAGGTTTTGTCCTACCACATTCCTTTTCTTGTGAGTTCCATTGAAGATTTCAAGGATCACATTCCAAGGGAAACTGATATGAAGGTAGAGCTTTTGTTAGCCTTCGTAGTTTTAAAGGAGATGTTCACGTTATGTAAGAAATAAAATGTAACAACTGATAGCAGCTTGCATGGGTGTGATGCGGCTTCTCTGAGCTCTCTGTGCCTAAGATCCCTAAGCCCGCTGCAAGTCAGGCAGTCTTCTCCCATCAACTCTAAGGACATGGAAGTTTGTTTAAAACGGATCTTTTCCCCTTGTATGGTCCTGAAGCTGAAATGCGAGTTCTTTTAAACTTAGTTGTATTCAGTGTTAAAAATCAGTATTTTAAAGCCTTAAAAAAGAGTGTTATCGTCTAATCAAAACCAGTTTTCTTTGATACTTATTTTTTCATTAATGAATACAAGACAGGAAGTTGTTAGCTTTTTAAATGGTCCATAGTTATTTGCTTTAAAACTTTTGATCGATGTGATCCAACCACTGATTTAATCCCAGCTGTGATTTCCTAGTAAATTT
Source organism: Rhombomys opimus (assembly GCA_010120015.1). Classification (NCBI taxonomy): domain Eukaryota; kingdom Metazoa; phylum Chordata; class Mammalia; order Rodentia; family Muridae; genus Rhombomys; species Rhombomys opimus. Next base: position 5,922,197 of record REGO01000082.1, on the reverse strand, counting down.
AAATCACATGATGTACAAGGAGGCATAGGTATTTAAAGTGTCCATGTTTGAGAGATGATTTTGTACTTGGTTTAGTGTGTCTATGTGTCTCTCTGTCCATTTGTCCCAGGGATCAAACAGAGGTTGTCAGGCTTGGTGGCAGGAGCCTCTGCCCATGAATAACTTGACTCTTGAATAGTGTTCAAGTTTTATAGTGATGGCTTTCAAACTTTAGGGTAGGAAAGGATTTGAGCATCTTCCTGTGTAGATCACACTGGCCATGCACTCTAAATAATCCTCCTGCATTGGCCTCCCAAATGCTGGGATTACAGATTTGTGCCACCATCTGTCTTTTTACCTTTGCTTTTCCTCTAGAGCTTGAACTCCGTTGCCACGCTTATGCAGCAAGTGACTTTTCCCACAGAGCCATCGCTAGCCCACATAGTTTTATTTTTGAAATGTCAAGAGTTAGTATAGCCTTTGTAGACTCATGATTTGTACATTTCCACCACTGAATTATCTTTTCAGCTTCTTTTTAATATCCAAGAATTACATTAATTTCATTATACTTTGACTTATCTTTTTTTCTTTTGTTTGTAGTTTTTCTGTCAAATAAACAAATATTGTCTTGACACAGGTCATCAAGATTTATAGCTGTATTTTCTTCCAAATTTTAAAAAATTTAACTTTTATATTTTTGATGCATTTTGAATAGATGTTTGTGTGTGGTGAGCAGCAACATAGTGAATGGGTTTTTTGGTCTGAGCTTTATTAACTGTAAGATCAAAGATAATTATATGTACAGTTTTCACTAAAATATCAGCCTAGCTTGAATAATTGGAATCCATGCATGATGTAGAAAATTAATTATCAGAAATTGCTTTATCAGATTTTAGTGTTTCTTAAATTTTTCTGTAATTAATTTGCAATGTTTATAGATCTGATTAAGCATTGCTTATAGCTCTGATTATACATCTGATTAAGCATTGAATCCCTGATGTTTTCCATTAAGTAACTGTGGTCTTAAGCATAGGGTCAATATTATTAATTCACATTTGTTTGTTTATTCATCTCTTGGCATTTACTGTAGCCCAGGCTGGACTTGAACGTTGAAGTGCTGATATTACAGGCATGCGCCACCACAACTGGCTTCATTTATCCATTTCTTCAGACTTTTACATCCATGCAAGACTTTGGAATGATTCTGTAGATGTTGCCACAGAGCCTACAGCCTTGTCTGTCTGCCTGGCGGGCAGTGCTAAGGAGCAGTGTGGCAGCTGCCCTGGCGTCCCTGCTCCAGCCAAGGAGCTGAATTCCTCTAGTCTGTTTATATGCCTGCATATCAGTCTACCCCTGATTTATACCGTAACTACTTTCTTACTGAAGCAAACTTCTTCAGGAGTTTTAAAAAACATTTATTTCTCTGTAATTCTTGTGTTTTTGTCAGGTTGCGATGAATGTGTATGAGTTATCATCAGCTGCTGGACTGCCATGTGAGATTGATCCTGCATTAGTGGTAGCTCTTTCCTCACAAAAATCAGGTATGGTGCATTAAGATAGATAGTTTTCTTGTTAAAATTCTAGGTCAGCCTAGGTATTCATGTGATACATATTTTTGCAAATATCTTCTTGGTGTTATGCTTCATTTCTTTACTTGCTTGTTTATTTATTTACTTAGTTACTTACTTGTAATTGGAATACATCAGGATAGAAAACACAGAACCCTTGCTTTGGAATTTTTGCTGTACTCGTTACTATCCAAGCCGTACTCCTAGCTGAGGCTGTTAAAGCTGTTTCATGTAGATACGATAGTGCAGAGGAGCAACACCAGTGCAGTTTTAATAAGCTCAAGGAGAAGAGGAAGAACCACATAATACAAATTGAGATGGAGGAACAAACGTAGTCAGAGAAAAAACAAACTTGGGAGAAAGCTCCTAAGAAAGTAGAACGGGAATCCTCAAGCATATAGCGTTAGTGAGCTGTGGAGAAGAGAGTGGAGTCGGTGGCACTTCAGTGCGAGGGCACGCAGATGAAACAGCTCTGTTGGGAACACAAAAGTAAAGCCGCTGTAGCTGGAGGCAGGAGGAAACGAAGGCATTGAGCTTGGGTAGGCCCTGTACATTTAGTGCCTGGGCTGTACTGCAGCCTATGAAAGGACCTTCTGAGATGGAGAAGATGAGAACGCTTGTGTGCTGTTGAAGACAGCACCTTATGATTGCCAGGAAGCTGACAACTAGAAAAGACTGTCCTATTTTAATTAGAAGAGTCACCATAAAAAGATGATATATTGGGCTGGAGGGATGCCTCAGTGGTTAGGAGCACTGTCTGCACTTCCAAAGGATTCGGGTTCAATTCCCAGCATTCACATGGCAGCTCACAGCTGTCTGTAACCTCAATTCCAAAGAATCTGACACCTTTGCACTAATGTACATAAAATAAAATCAAATAAGTTATATTTTTAAAAGTTGATCTATTACTTAAAATTAACCATTTAAAAAAAATGAAGTTCAGTCCTTTGAAGCATAGTACCAAAGATGTTCCACATAATTCTAGATTTCTCTACCATGAAAATAAGTATCTTTTTTATGCATTGAAATGCCCTTCTCTCCTCTTGACTTTAATTTATTTTAATTGTTTTTGTTTATATGTGTGAGTTTTGCTTGCACTGAATGAGTTTTGCCTGCACTTACATATGTGTACCATATGTGTGCCTGATGCCCACCGACTAAAGGAAAGGGCATCAACCCTTGAAGATGGAGTTACATATGGTTGTGAGCTACCAAGTGGGTACTGGGAACTCAGGTCCTCTGCAAGAGCAGCAAGTTCTCTTAGCCACTGAGCCCCTTTTCTGTCCTTTTGAGCCAATGTGTAGTCATTCAGTTCATTTTCTTTTTAATTATACTTTGTTTTTCTTCATTCAAATAATATATTTATTATTGCTTATAAATACATTTATGATCAACCAAATTTTTTTAAAGTATTATGTATTTTATTTTTTCCCTGTGATCAATCCATAGTTACATATAATTGCAAACTGCAGAGTAACTAGAAGTTCCCGGGTGTAAGTATTTTAGTGAAGGTCGGGCTTACAGCCGCAGAGTGTGTTAGGTATTGTCATCCATAACTGCTTCCTTCTCTTTTCTAAAATGGAGAAATAAGTAATGCAGTTTCCTTGCAAATATTGTTATCCTTTAACCAATATATGTAAAATTATATTCATAGCTATCTTAGGGAAAGAAAGGGATTTTTTTTCTTTTAGTGAGTTTTCAGATTATGGGATAAAAAATGTATAAATGGTAATTTTTATGGTCTTCTCAATCAGTTTTCAATTAGGAAATTGTTTTTATTGATTTATTTACTTTACATCCTGTTAGGACATTCCCTTCCCTCCTCTCCTCAGTTAGGAAATTTTAATTAAAATTTTATTACCTTTATTTTTCAGTTAGACTATTTCTTAGATAATTTTGGAGAAAAGGTTGATTTTTATTCCTCATTTTTTCTGTAGAGAACATTAGTCCAGAAGAAGAGTATAAGATCGCTTGCCTCCTGATGGTCTTTGTAGCAGTTTCCTTGCCTACACTGGCCAGTAATGTGATGTCGCAGTACAGCCCCGCGATAGAAGGTACCTGGCTTAACACTGTGTGACAGTGAAAGCACATTGAGGTTAATGCTATGTGTACTTTCCTCTTTGGGCAACTAAGGTTCTTTTATGATAAAATGTAGATCAGGTTCTGCCAAATAGTAGCTTTGTAATGGACATCTGCTTCTTTTTCTAAGCCCTGGTTTTCTGAAATAAGAAATGTGTGTAGGTCCGCTTAAACGTGCAGCAGAGGATGTACATGTCTAGATCATAGGGTGACTTTTAGGGGCAGAGAGAGAATGTGTTTTAAGCACCTTAGCTCTTACTGACATTTCCAAGGTGTCCAACTGAGTATCACGTCTTTGGAGAAGTTTGCCTGCCAATGAAATATTGACCTGGTCTTTAGTTGCATCCATGCTGTGATATTGAAAAACACTTAATGCTCATAAAATGAAAAGAGTAAATCACTTTACATCTGAACACTTAGTCATACAGCTGTTTATGCAGACTGAGGAGGCATTAAAAGCTTGCCTTGTATGGCTTACAGTCTACAGTATTTTGGTGTTACACAGACTATACAAACCTGTTTGTTCTTTCCCAGGGCACTGCAACAATATACATTGTTTGGCCAAAGCCATCAACCAAATTGCTGCAGCTTTGTTTACAATTCACAAAGGAAGTATTGAAGACCGACTTAAAGAATTCCTGGCGGTATGTCTATTCAAATATCAGAAACAAAAACAAAAAATTATACCTATTTATGTAACAGTAAAATCCAATTTTATTTAGTGTTCTCCAATGACATTTTTGTCCTCAGTTTATTAAGAATATAAATCTGATTGATATTTTAATGTTTTGTTTTTGGAAAGAGAAGCAAGTTACATCAAGTTTATCATTGTTTTCCCTCTAGCTGAGCTCTCTCTCTTTTCCAGAGCTCTGCTATAAGGCCTTTTTGCTTAAACTAATGTTTGGACCAGAGGTTTTCATCACATTGGGAAAAAAAATTTTTTTAATTTAAAGAAAAATGGAAACCAAGAGAGATAATGTGTTATTTAAAAGATAGAATTTACTCATTTTCATTCGCATAGAAATAAAGATCATGAATGATGACAACCTCCATACTGAGAGCTGTGGCGGTGCATATGATATGGGTAATACCATGATGACTGGGGAGGCAGAGATAGATTACAGTTGACAACCTCTCTCCAGAAACCAAAGCTGGAGAGATGGCTCGTCAGACAAGAGTGTTTGCGTCTGCCGTCCCAGGGAAGCGGACACTGTCTTCCACCATGGGCACAGCACACTCATGGCACACACACACACATACATTCAGGCACTCACACAAATGAATAAAAGTAAATATTTAAAACAGTAGCAAAGGGGATTTTTTCCGTCTTTGACTAGTAGTTGAAGAAATCCTATTAGTGAGTAAAAAACTCAACAGTAGAAGTTGAGGATGCTTACAGTTCTTCCAGAGGCTCAGTTCCTGGCAGCCACATCAAACATCTCACGACTGCCATAACTCCAGCTCTTGGGGTCCAGTTCCCGCTTGTACACAAACTCATGTAGGCATATATACACATAAACAGAATAAATGAACCATAAAATATTTGTGACTTGCTACCAGAACAGAGTATGTTAAATTTGTTCAGACATGACTTAGTGCAGTTTTTTTCTTTATGAACATATCTTTTTCATATGTTGCTTAAAGAGAAATAGTTCAAGCAAAAAATTAACTCTAGAGTATTTGTTTTTTCCCCTTTGTTGAAAATCCTGTTAGCTTTTAAATTTAAAAAAAATTATAGCTAAATACAACAATAATTTGTATTTTTAATTTGCTATATTTCTTTCAGAGTTTAATGTCCTTTCTGAAAATTACTATGAAATAAGCCCAGTATGAAATTTTTTTCTTGTATAGGACCTAAAAAGTACACAGTAGATTTTCTTCTTATCTATAGGATATGCATTCTAAGTTCCCACCCCAAGAGCATACTTAAAGCCTGGGGGTCCTGAAGCACATGCATACGTGCATGCACACCCACCCACTGATTATACACAGTACACTATTAAGGCATGATAAGTCATTCCTAGGAATAATAGGGAAGTTTTAGCAGTGCACTGTAATAAAGTTAGGAAGGTGTAGTCTCTCAGAACACTTGATTGTACTGTGTTCACCCTTGCCGTGATACTGAGATAACACAGGGGCGGGGAAGGGAACGTGAATGCTGTAGACACTGGAGTGGTGTGGCGGCAGGTATGGGTTTGTGTAGTACTTCAGGGGGAGGGCCATCTGCTGTAGATGATAGCACTCCCTAAGCCGGGAGAGTGTCGTGACTTGATGCCAGAGCAGCGCCAGGTCCGCCTGCCAGCAGCGGCCTGCCGTAGTCTAGGACACTAGTAGCAGATAATGTCGATGCTGGGGATTCTCTGCAGCCTTTACCAGAAGCCTTTTACAAGAAGCCTTTTACAAGAATATTGTAATCAGTGCTGGCTATATTTTTAACCCTTGAAAGCATTGGTACAGAGTTGGAATCCTTGAGTGACCGTGTGCTTGACCTCAGTGCTGTATTCACCCAACAGCCCGTCCTCCATTGGTCTTACCTTTACAGTCTGTGCGGCGTGGAACACTTCTGCATATTCTGTAACACCTGCCTGTTGTTCCTGCTCTAGCTTCCTTTTTTCATCCTTTGTATTGTCTGTAGAAGTCTCAGGTTCTCACAGGTCCTCATGTGTTAATACCACTCTGTGCACTTCAGCATGTTCTTCACCAAGTATTTCAGCAGGTCCTTTCCCACCTACTTGTCTTCTTGTTCTTAAATGTTCTCCCGATTTTTCTGTCTATATCCAGAAAGCCTTTATAACAACACATTCATCACCGCATCTGTGAGTTCCTCATATTGCTTCTACTTTTTACTAAGCCACTGCAGCTTGAATGGGTGGGTGTTACTGTGTCCATAAAGTCATTCGTTTTCAATACTGCATTATGTCCAGGGTGGGGTTTACTTTGATTGCTGGTTGGTTACAATCAAATGCCTGGGAGGTGGCTATGGCCTTTCTAAACTAAATAATACTCCAGGCAAATTGAAAAACTCAACATTACATTTTATTTCCTTCTTTCCTTTTTTCCTTCCTTCTCTTCTTCCTTCCCTTCCTTCCTTCCCTGCCTCCCTCCCTCCTTGCCTTCCCTCCTTCCTTCCCTCCTCCTTTCCCTCCCTACCTCCTTCCTTCAGTGGGTTTCTTGAGACAGGGTCTTTCTGTGTAGTCCCAGCTGTCCTTTATTTTGTGTAGACTAGACTGGCCTCTAACTCATAGAGATCTGCTTGCTTCCAAGCACTAGATTAAAGGCATGCACCGCCACTCCTGGTGCAGCATTATGTTTTCATTGTCTCTTTTTGTTGAAGTTCAGGGTGCTCAGATGTTGTCTATTAGTCATGGGTCTTTTGATTCCAACCCTGCTTCCAGCATTTTTTTCCTAGTCCTGGAATGTGTAAGCACTATGACTGTCCCCATGCTCTGGTTATGTTTTTGTTTCTGAGATCCTTGTGTCTATCGCTCTGTGCTGTGGCGTACACTGTGACTGTAACCTTCAGTTTGCCGTGTAGCAGCAACACTAGAACAGTTTCCGTTTTACAACTACATTAGCTCTTCCTTAAGTTTTCAGAGTCTCTGCAGAAACTTTTCCTTCCTGTGGGGATGTCTACATTTTCACAGGAAGGAAAGGCGTACTGCTCTTCTTGTCTGTACAGTGCCAAGCAGCAGAGCTGGTGTGTGGCACCACGGTATAGCAGTGTGCTGCTTTACCTGCCATTCAGCCAAGTACCTGATGAGCAAGTGACTGACAAGCAGGTACATACATAGGATGGCTGTGCTGGACAGAGGACGGCTGGGACAGCAGGGAAGGTGGAGCACAATGATGAAGTTCCATCTACTTAGAATGGCATGTAATTCAAATTTAGGAACTGATTCTGCACTTTTCTGTTTTGTTTTCCAACCATAGCTGGCCATCAAAAGCAGAACTACTTGTAAAAGGAGGGGCGGCTGTTTAGTTATTATAGATCTTGAGAAGAGAAAAAAAAAAACAATTTGGATACTTTTAGGAAACAAACTTGAGGAAAATGTCAGTTTAAATGCATATTTGTTTAATGTGAGGTCTCTAGTCATCGTACTTTATACATTGAATAGTTGAAGCATGTTGGAGGTTGAATTGTACTGAAAATGAACAAGCAAGTGAGCAGTGGTTCATTGCCATCCTCATTGATTATATGTGTGTGCCTTTAAAGCTTGCGTCCTCCAGTCTACTGAAAATCGGCCAAGAGACAGATAAAACTACAACAAGAAATAGAGAATCTGTTTATTTGCTACTGGATATGGTACGTCTCATTTCAACTTAATTAGCTTTTATTGATAACAAAAAAAGTTCCAGTCCTTGGTATGTCTCTTCTTGGCAAGTGAAAACTGTATTGGTGTTTTGTATTGTTTTTCTTGTGAATTTTGGTTTTCCTCCATTTCTTGTGTTCACTCCACCCAAACCATATACTTTCTAAACATCCCTGCAGAGCCTGCCACTACTCCCATTCAGCCATAGTCAACAATAGGAAGTAATGAGACCACATGTGGGTAAGCACTGTCTGTCATGCTGGAAGGGTGTGCTCAGGCCTTGTATTGCCTGCTGTGCCAAGGTCAGGTCTCTGAGCTTCCGCGTGGCAGTGTCTGGGAGTCCACCTTGAAGCTCTTCTTGCAGGAGTCTTCTTTGCCTTCGGAGGTCTGCGTCTGCCTTGGGGATCAGCACCTTTCCTGATCACTCAGGCCTGGATTAGTCTTGGTTCCTTTTGAACTCTAGAATTTATTGTTTCCATTCAATTATGGACAGTCTCTGTGTGTATGTGTGTGTTTTACTTTACATTCTAGCTTGGTGTTGAGCCTCTTAAAATGTGCCATTACATTTCTAATGCTTTTGTATTCCTTTTTATGTTTAGAGTATGGCTGAAGATCTATGCTCCCTGTGTTCCTACTGATAAACTTGAGAATAGCATTTAAAAATATTTTGATAAAGTTCACTCTAGCACATTTGGATTTTAGATTTTGAAGTAAAATGGTTTGTGTCTGTTTCTAGTGAGAGGAATACAGAGTTGTTGATTACTACTTCCATTTAGTGAATAGCTTGAATTTTGACACTGTTTTTACTTTTTCAGATTGTCCAGGAATCACCATTCCTGACAATGGATCTCTTGGAATCTTGTTTTCCGTATGTATTGCTGAGAAATGCATACCATGCTGTCTACAAACAAAGTGTTACATCTTCTGCATAGAATACGTACTCAAGACAAGCACGAGTTTTTGTTGCCTTGTTTTATCTGTAAACTGTGGAACTATTTTACCTTAACGCCTGAAAATAGTTTTGTGGATTAAATTTTCTTCATGCCGATGTATTTTCTGATCATGGGCTTCCTAATACGGTTGTACTACGGTATATTTGGTTGATTTAATTACACATTCTCAAAACTCAGTGAAAATCTATGATTTTAGAGTATCATTTGTTTGAAATACCATTAACACTATATTTTTAATAACTGATAATGAAAACAACTTTCTTTTTTATTTCTGTAAAAGAATTGTACTTAGTGATTATTTTAGATAGTGATATGATAGCCACCATCTGTGTGTAAATTATTTCATGTAGGGAGAGCTCTGATCTGTACCTATGCTTCTTTCTGAGATGAAGACTGGATGTGCATATCTGTGATGCTTACGAATACATTTCTACTTTATTTTAACATTTGCCAAACTAAATACCTAACACTGTTTAACCCTAGAAACGTTAGACAACTGGAGCATTGGAAGCAGATTCTGAATTTCTCAAACAGCAGCAAATGCTGTTGCCTGTAGAAAGCCTACTGATAATCTCATCCCATGCTGCCAGTTTGGCATCGGCGCTACCATGTACCCTGCTGTATAATAAACAGCCAGACACTTGTCAACTGTTGACACAGGTGTTAGTCCTGAACCACTTTTTATATGTTTTAAAATTTGGAATTCAAGTGTATCTGCCATAACATAAATAAACACTAGACTGTATCACATTTTGAATGCTTTCTTTAAGGTCTTTGGAAATTTATTCGACAATATGAAATTTTTAGTGTAAACTTTGTTTAAAGTAAAGATAGGTTTAGGGATATCTTAGAGTATTCGATAGCAGATTCATTATTACATTTGTTTAAATGTTTTAGAAAAAATACTGAAATTAGGAAATAAAACCACATGACATTGTTTTAAAGATAAGAACTTAAAGAAAGTGTGTGTGCGCGTGTGTGTGCATGTGTGCGTGTGTGTGGTTTGCTAATTGTATTTATTAGACAATGGAGTTGTTGAAGAATAAGGAAGAATGGGAGTGACCATGGAGCAATGCTGTGTTGTTAAGGGCCAGGTCAGTGCTAGGAGGGAGGGCGCAAGTGTCCCTGCCTTGTGGTTGCAGGACGGCTCGTTGACCTTTGCCTACTGATTGGTGTGAGACTGCACAGGGAGCCGCCATTAGTGGCTGGTAGTGAGAGTGGGGTGGGATCATGGTGCCACGTGGCTCCTATACTCCTGTTTGTGTACAGTTTGTATTCAGAATAGGAACAGCTATTATTCAGGAACTGACATAGACTAGTAAGGATTTCTTAAGGAGAGTTTTAAAAGAGAGTAGTTTCTGCTTTCCCCCATGTAATTATGCTAATTAATATGCTAGTTAATGCTGTTTAAAAGATGTATCAGCAGGTAAAGGTACTTGCCACCAGGCCTGGTCACCTGGGATCCGTCCCTAGGACCCAGTGTGGTAGGACTGCCAGCTCCTGCAAGTTGTCCTCTGACCTTCGTGTGGGTGTGGCACACACATCCCACCTCCCACTAAATAATAAATTAATGTAGTTTTTAAATCAAATCTCATTGTCATCATCCGTCCATTTCATGCATGACTGACTCCAGACTCTCACTTCCATCTAAGTGTTTCGATGACCTAACGTAGCAAGATGGGGTACATTGGCCATCTGAAGTCCAAGACCTGCCCATAGGGGTCCATGCCCTGCTCTCTCTCTGCACCGTCTCCGAGCCTGAGGTGTGAGGACATGTTACTGCTCATGATGAGACCTGTAGGAGGGGCCATGCAGTGTGCACTGAAGAGGCCAGGTTGCACCTGTGAGTGCATTGACTAAATGCGCAGCTCAGCCAAATGCTGTGTGGCTGGCTTTGCAGTCACTGTTCGGCCTAGACTTTAACTGAAGATGATCAAAAAATATCTTTTGGACTCTTATGCAAATAAATAATATTTTATCTAAAAGCTAGGTAGTTTTAGTTGTTTTTTAATGTTAGTGTGGGATTGTTTCCCAGGTGGTCAGCTGCATTGCCTCCTAACTCATGAAACCATTCGTACAAGGTGCTGTGTAATTGCTGTCAGCTCCTGTTGAGGTTGCCTCCAGATTGTTAAGATTTGCTTTTACCAGTTAGTGACTAGCCACGGCAAACACACTTCCCCTTCAGAGTGGCTTGAATATTTGTAATTGGTGTATAGTTTCTCTTTTTTTTTTTTTTTAAAAAACATTTTTTAAGTTGTTTTATTTTATTTATTTATTTATTTTTTTAAAGATTTATTTAATTATGTATACAATGTTCTGCATGCATGTACACCTGAATGCCAGAAGAGGGCACCAAATTTCATTACGGGTGGTTGTGAGCCACCATGTGGTTGCTGGGAATTGAACTCAGGACCTCTGGAAGATCAAGCAGTGCTCTTAACCTCTGAGCCATCTCTCCAGCCCCCTGGTGTATAGTTTCACTGAGGCATTCTCATAACCTTTATATGCTAGTAGATGTTTTCAGAAACCAGGACATTTTCAAAATACCCTGTATTTTGGGGGGAAAAAAAAGCTGAAAATGTTTTCATATGCATTTTCTACATTATACAATGACTTGAAAATAATATCCATAAACTTTAATGTGTATGTCTGAATATTTGCATTTCCCCAAGCTTCACGTGTTGAATGTAATCTCCGTGTAAGGTATTGTGGGGTGGGTCTGTGCGAGTCGACTCTGCTGCCACATGAGGACGCAGGAAGGCAGCACAGCCTCTTAGACAGCAGGCGGCCTCAGCAGACAGCGCATCTGCCAGCACCGCGGCCTGAAGATCACTCCGTCTTGGCCACCCAGTCTGAGACATTTTGTTAAAGCAGCTCACCCAAACTGACACCCTGGTTCTGGAGATGGAGCAGTGGAGTGGTGTAGCGACACCATTTAAGGAGGCTTTTAAGACGAAAATACTGTTTCTCAATTTGCAGCTGTATGTCATCATTTCATGGTGTGCATGCCAGTTTCAATAGAAAAACTATAATGAGTGTCAGATAAATGCTTACATTCTAATGACATAAAAGAGCAATAGGGAAACTTCCCTTAGAGTTACAGCTAGGAGGGTGAGTGTGTTCATTTAAAATCACACTGAACTGTTAGTAAAAGAAAAGGCCACACTAGAGAAGGAGTAGTGAGAGGATTAAAGTTCCAGGCCAGCGTGGGCAGTGTAGTGAGAGCTTATTTAAAACAAAAACGAAGGAAAAAGACAGCTAGCTTACAGATTATGTGTGGTCATAACATGTGACATCATCAGTACACATGTTCTGGGTGCTGATAAAGCGTGGTGAAGTTGTCATTTAATTAACTATTTGGCCTTGCAAAGGCTGACACTAAGGAATAAAGAAAACAACTTGGGATGGCAAGGCAAGGAGAAATTTAACCTTGGCTGATGCTACTGACCATGCCAAAAATACTGGTGGTAAAGTAATAATGAGAATAATGTTTATTGAGAGCTCTGTATGCATCACATTGTGCTGAATTTAATTTACTTTAACCTTGAGTGTTGTTCATTTAGTTCTCAGTCCTATATTATGGTAAGCCGATTTACTGATGTGGCTGCTGATGCACAGGAAGGAAACCGTTTATATAAATACTGCAAAGAGCACAAGTGAAGAGGTAAGCCTGGTCTAGAAGCTCCATTTTTGCCTCTTAGATGACTCACGTTTGAATGTGGAATTTTCTGTTCAACAGCATTTAAAGCTCTTGTGCTCATTAAAGTGCAAGGCACAGAAAGCAACAGTAAGTTCTTCCACTGCTCTTGATATTATGTATCTTCATGTCCATGTTTGCCTCGTCTCCACCAAATTGGTCACTGGGAATTTTCCCAACTGTCATAAATGAATGAGGAGCTGTCTCTCAAACAGGTCTCCTGTCCAGTATTAATAGCTCTACTGAAAAAGTGTGAATGTGTATGAGTGTTGCCTTTCCAGCCTGCATTTTAATACTGTTGCCTGCTCTTTGGGTACCATGCTCACTCTATGGTTCTTACTGGCCTTAATTTATTTTATTGTGTGTGTGTCTCTCCTGTCCTTCTCAACTTCCTGTATTGAATCAGATTCCTTCCTTTTCTGTCTCCACATTGTAGTTTGGCTCTGAAATGACTCCCGTGCTCATGCATTTAAGGATTGGTTGCCAGCAGACAGGTTTCGAGAACTAGATGGATCCTAGTGGCTCTGCCTTAGTTCTCCTCTGTGTTGTGACAGATACCTGATAAGAGTAATTTAAGAAAGGAAGGGAAGGTGTCCCTCACAGTCTGGGGGTACAGGCCAGGGTGGTAGGGAAGTCACGGCAGGCGGAGCTGGAGGCCGCTGATGACTCTGCATCCACAGGGGAAGCAGCGTGGCAGCTGATGCTCGGTGCCCTCTTCTTGCACAACTGAGAACATAGCCATGGAGCACCACCTCCGCCTAAGGCGGCGGTTCTCGCCCTGTGAGTGGACTCCCACATCAGATATCCTACACATCACGTATCATTGTGATTCTTTACACTAGCAAATTAATGGTAGGAAGAAACAAAATAATTTTATGGTGTTGGGGGGATCGCCACAGCATGAGGAACTGTATTAAAGAGTTGCAGCATTAGGAAGGCTGAGAACCACTGACTTAGGTTGCATCTTCCCACTGCGTGAGCCCAGCTGCTCTGCCTGTTCTTGACTAAATCTGGAATTAACTAGGCACACCAGCAGCTAGGCACACCCGGGACAGATTTTTCTTGGTTGGATTATTTGAGATTGGAAGACCAATCTAAATCTGGACCACACCTTTGGGTGGCAGCCCACATAACGATGGCGAAGAAGGAAGCTTTTGCTTTTTTGCCTGCTTGACCTCCACTCTCTAGCAAGTTTGTATACCCTGCTGCTGAGGCGGCCCCTCTATGACATAGAGCCTACTCTTTGGGATTCTGATAGATATTGAAAACCAGCTGAGATGTCCAGCCTACTAGACCGAATGGCTATTGGATTCTTGGACTTTACTGTGTAGAGACAGCCACTGTTGGACTACCTGGACCACAGCCTGTAAGCTGCTCTCATGAACTCCCTTTATGTGCATCTCCTGCGGTATGCATTTATATAGACATGAATTTACATTCACTCTGTCAGGTCTGGAGAACCCTCATACACTAGCCAGTCTAGAAATTCCCCACTGACAGTAGCCACAAATTTAGAGTCAGTGTGATTTTTAATTTTGTCAGTTTGACAATCAAGAGGGTATCAGACGCCATAGGACTGGAATGACAGATGGTTGTGAGCCATTGTATGGATGCTGAGACTTGAACCTGGGTCTTCTGGAAGAACAGCCCATGTTCTTTTTTTTTTTATGTTTACATTTTAATACTTGAGAAAATGTAAGTTAAAGTGGATACAAATACTGCTGGCACAAAAAAGCAGAATATATACAAATCCAAATTCATGTAGAGTGTATGAAACTTGGATGTAAGAATACATCATAACCTTTATTAGCTCCTTTTAAGGAAGTAACAGATTTTAAGTTAGACATATATAAAGACCACAGAAATTATTTTCTCCAAACTATTCTTTTACCTACTAAGAACTACAGCTGGATATGGTGGCTCAAACCTGCAAACCCAGTACTCAGAAGGCTGAAGCAGGAGGATTCCTATGACCTCAAAGCCAGCGTCAGCCCATGTTCCTAACCACTGAGCCATCTCACTACCCCAGAGTGTTTGCTTTGCTTCTTCAGAAATTGCCTTCAAAAAGTTTTATCATCTTTTTAGTAGTATAATATCATAATTTCCATTCATGAAAATGTGACATTTTGTGTTTAGCTGTGATCTGAAAATAACACATATGAGAAAGAGTGGTTTCCTTAACATATAAACAAGGCTGAAATTCAGTTTAAGACCGTGCAGGTCGTATTCTAGAAGCTGGGTTTAGACTGTGCAGGTCATATTCTACAAGCTGAGTTCAAATATTAGCCCTTTTCCTTAATGCACCATCATGTTTGTTTTCAACTTTGCAAATGCTTTTATAACAGAACTTACTGAATCATGATGTGGTGGTTGCACGCTGGTGTCTCATTCTGATACTATCTTGAGGTCAAGGTCTGTTTATTTCATCTCTGTGTGGCCAGGTCCCTAACTGTGGTGGGAGATGGAAGGCCTGGTGGCTGGAAAGGTCTCCTTTGGTAAGGTTGCCCTGGGCTTTTCTTCATATGGGAAAGAGATGACTTTTTCTTGGTTCTGGTGGGGGTACTGTGCATCATGAGTTACAAGAGATGAGGGAATGAACAGTACCTGGAATACTGGTATCTCAATGATGACAGAAAGAAGTGGTTTCCTCTATTAACAGCAAAATAATTTGTTTGCCTTGGGATTGGGAAGAGAGGCAGGATCTGGATATGTTGTCTGGGATTAGTGATGGAAGCATCGGCAAGATACCAAAATGACTTTGCAAATGAAACTTGGAAGAGCAAAGAGAAATCACAGAGCAGTGGGTGAGGTTGTTGCCTTTGAATAGATGATCTTTCCATTCTGGTGACTCACCCCTAGCTGGAGTCAGTACTTGATAAAAAAGCCCTGGAGCTTGGCAGCACTTAACTGTAATCTTACCCCTTGGCTGAAATTCTTCCTGCACCCAGGCTGGCTTGGTGATCTGATGTCGGCAAGCACAAGGGATTAATAAGCCTTGACATCTTATCCTATCAGTGTAATACCTAGAGCTCTTCTCAAGACTGTGCTGGCCACTTCTTTGGCACCTGATCACAGGGAGAACCGTAGTGCTTCATAGCTTTCAAGACTGCAGCACAACCTTGGAGAATAAATGTCCTGGCTGCTGCAGGTCACAGCACCCAGCGGTGACTACCGAGGCAGCTGAAGCCTGCAGCAGACTGCTGTTTCTGTCACAGGTCCAGGTGCTGCTAACAAGTGGGCTGGGGTCACACCCCCATTCTAAAGGAGAATATAGCTCTGAATTAGAGTCCTTCAGCTAGGCACTACTATCTTCGCAGCAATGTTTGAGCTCTATATAGCCTGCCACAGCGGAGGAAAAGAAATGCTTGAGAAAGAGAAAGCCCAAACTGCACTGTGGAATCCTGCTCTCGAGGCTCTGCTTTGCTTCAGGTGCTTTCATTGCACTGTGAGAAGTACAGGCCCCATGAGACTGTGTTAGGGAAGACTCCTGGAGAGGTCTGGGAGCCCAGGGCAAGCCCCCAGGTAGAGGAGACAGGCAAAGAGGCTCCAACAACCAGGGAGTTCAGACTCCTGCCTCCCAGCATCACGTACGGTCTTGGCTTTAATCAGCCTTTACACGTGCAAATTTTAAATTGTGTGTGTATACACCACATTTCAAGCAGTAAAATTCTGTATCATCTGTCCAGCCATTAACCTTTTTCACTCTGAAGAATATTTGGGTGTTTTGGGGGATTTTACTGGACAGAAATTGAATTCCTCGTTTTGAATCTTGAACTTACCTGCCTTAGAAACGGCCTGAGGAGTTTAGAAGTGAATGTGCTTACGGTGGGGTAGCTTGGAGGAGAGAGTCCCTGCTGGGAGTGAATACCCTGGGCTCTATGGCCAGCGCTGGTGCCAGCGCTTGCCAGCTGCAGCTGGGGCGACTGGCCCCACTCTCAGCTTCATAGTGAATCCGAGGCTTGCCTGCAACACATGGTATCCTCTCTCTACAATAAAATAGAAATGTGGAGTGGCTTTCCAGTGCGTAACTGTTTTCTGAGTAATTATAGAGTAGAGCCTCTCTACTTGATATCTAAACAGTTGTGGTTGAAAACACACACACACACACCCTGTTATTTTACCTTTTCTTTTTGCAGTCCTGAGGATTGAACCCATGGCTGCCTGCACGGAAGACAAGGACTCTACTACTGAGCTGCACGCTCAGCTCTTTAAGCTGATTTATCCCTTAACAAATGGCTCCTTATGCTTCCATTTTCAAGCAGTGTTAGGGGAAAGTTAAACATCGGTTTCCAGCTTTAAATATGTGCTTCTTGGCAGCAGTTAGAATAATCTATCCAGAGTTCAAAACACCAGCAACTTTACCTCTTGCTTTCCTTCCCTGTCATAAACGAATTGTAAAACCTAGAAACAGTAAGCCATGTCTCAGCATCAGTCTGATAAATATAGTAGTTTTTCAACAAAAAATAACTACTATGTGCCACCTAGAGGAGCCAGATGGTAAAACACAAAACAATGCTAACAGAAAGCACAACTGACTAGATCTGTCTGTGGTTGTGTTCTGCCCATAGTTTCGCTTGGGAGAGTCCACCGGGAGGGGTGCTGTTAAAATACTTTGTTTTGGGTTTCTTAGTGCCTCTTTCTCCCTTCTCCACCCCAATCCCTTCCAACACCCCAACACCAGGTAGGAGAGAAAGAAGCTTAGTGGGGAAAGGGGGCATCAGCTACTTCCTGATGTTGAGGGTCATTGGGTTCCTTGGGGCAGGTACAATCTTTGTTTCAGCAGATCTCCGACTTCAAACTGCAACAACAGCCACCAGGAGCATCTCACGGTGGGGTGGGTGGAGTGGCCAGGGGAGCACTAGCATTCTTCCTTGGAGGGCCCTTTCTCTCTCTCTCTGGGCTCTTGGCATTTATTCCCTCTCAAAGCCCTCTGATTTAAACTAGCTGCAGCTGGCAAAGAGCCCTTCTCAGAGGCCCCATGAGGCCATTAGTTTGGTGCTGTGGACCATCTGAATCAGTCCAATATCCTACACCTGGGATTAAAATGAAAACATGTTTATAATAACATAACTGAGTTTTAAAACTTCCAATCCAGAGGGGCATCTTAACCTAAAAAGTCTCATGGAGTAAGGGCTGGGCAGGAACTGGGAGACTAACTGTGTTCAAAGGTATGAGAGCAGAGACCAGCAGAAAACTAACCAGGAAAGAAGAATGGAGTAAATGCATTGTATTTTCCACTGTGATAAAACACCTTGCCAGAACAATTTCTGGAGGAGTTTATTTGAGTTTATGATTTCAGAGGGTTGGAGTCCGTGATGGTGGAAACAGCGTGTCAGGAGGAGGAAGGTGGTGTCCATGGTGGTTAGAGCTGCAAGCAGAGAGAACAAACTGGAAATTGCACCATCTTTAGACTCTGCAAGCCCTCCTCTAGTGACATACTTCCTCCAACAAGGTCACAGCTCCAAAACCTCCCCAGACAGTGCCACCAACGGGGGGACCGAGTGTTCAAACACGTGAAGCCCAGGGAACATTCTCATTCAAACCACCACACGCCCAAAGAATCGTGAGGGGCTGAGTGAAAGAAAAGGCTCAAATTGTTTTCCACCTGAGAGAATTTAACTCGTCTTGTAAAGGGCTCTTCATAGAAAATATCTGCACTAACTACTTGTTGAATCTGGGCACATTATTTCTCAGACAATGAGGACAAGAACCAGATATGACCCTGACACCATAGAACTTAGAGACTACTGGAGACAGATGGCACATTTCACTTTGCCCATGACACTAATCATTTTTGTTTGATGTTGGTATTTTTAGGTTTGTTTGTTTGTTTGTTTACAATTTATTCATTTTATACCTCTATTGTAGGCCCTTCCCTCAGCTCCTCCCAGTCCCACCCTCCCTCCTCCTTCCGCCCAACCTCTTCCCTTAGTCCACTGAAAGGGGGAATTCTCCTCCCCTGTCCTCTGACCCTAGCCTAACAAGTCTCATCAGGACTTCCTGGATCCTCTTCCTCTATGGCCGGGTAAGGCTGCATCACCATGATCTGGAAACAACCCAGATGTCCCTCAACTAAGGAATGGATACAGAAATTGTGGTACATTTACACAATGGAATACTATTCAGCAATTAAATACAAAGAAATCATGAAGTTTGCAGGCAAATGGATGGATCTAGAAATCATCCTGAGTGAGGTATCTCAGAAGCAGAAAGACACACATGGTATATACTCACTTATAAACGGATATTAGACATATAATATAGGATAAACATACTAAAATCTAAAGCCCTTAAAGAACCTAAACAACAAGAAGGACCCTAGGGAGGATGCTTCAATCTCATTCAGAAGGGCACAAATCTTAACAGTGCTCATTGATGCAGGAGACAGACAGGAAAACAGAATGATTGTTGAGCAAGAGTATGTTCACCCAGCAGGGGCTTGAGTGAAAGCCTTGTGTTATTCCTCACAGCCAGTGCACTGGTGGTACTTCCGAGAGTTAACATAGTATCTGTCGCTGGCAAACAAAATGAGTTGCACTTACATAAAATCCAGCCTCACTGTCCTTCCCTGTGGTTACTGTACTAGCAAGTGCATGAGTTTAGGTTTTGTTAAGGGGTGCAGAAAAGAGCAAGTGGAATGCTATAAATGTTGAAGCTCATGTTTACTTCAATGACTAGTTATAGGTCATTTTGTCAATTGTCCTCTTGCATTCAAACCAGTCCTCGTGGCTAAGAGCAGAATGCTCACAATGGTGGGTCCCTCCAAACAGGAGGCGGGAAGGTTCCCATCACAGAGCATCACTGAGCTTGCTGAATGTGCCTTTCCTATTTCCCACATTCTCATTTATGCTGAGAAAAGTCTTGCTTGAATATGTAACTCAGTACCTCAGAGTTACAAGGTGCCAGAAGATGGCCCGGCCTCTCCAGAACACTGGGAAGCTCATGGTGGGAACACTTTGATCCCTGCTGGCTTTTTAATGGAGAGGGTTTAAGAAATCTTTTGGCACAGGCAGAAACAGAGCTGTGGTGGCTGTTTATAGCAGGTGGATTTTTATCACTGGATGAGAAACCATTTGTTGAAGCCAATTTATTAATGCCTGATGGGCAGCAGGTTGCCCTGAAGGCATACTTTTCTCACATCAAAACTTCCTTCCTTTTTTAACACTAGCATCCAAAGATATTTGAAACAAGTTTGTATTTTCTTTTCTAGCCTGTCATATGCTGAACAGTAGGACCGAAGCCTTCTGGACTTCTGTGGACCTTTCTTGTTCTTGATGTCATTGATATTGTATCTCCTCAGTTGGCCGCCGCTTTTAAGGGCTGCAGACTTGCTGAATTGTTTGCACTTCCTCCTCAACTAAAAGAATGCAAAGACATGAAGTGTATTTTGTGAAAATACATGAATAATACAAAAGCTGTTCTCAAAAGGCCTATCGGAGTGGGTATCAATGGAGTGACGGCTCTCCATTGAATGCTTGGAGAAAAGAGCCATATTGACTCATTGAGGAACTTTCTTCTGACATTTTTAAAAAATAATCTCCATCAATAAGCACCCCCTCCCAAGAAAAGCAGGTGCTTTTCAGAATAATTAACTGGAGAAACAGGAGTGGAGCATGGTATGCTGCTAATTGGTAACTTTGCTAGCTCTAAATCCTAATGATAGCCATTCACAGATGACACTTTAAAGCTTGAATACCGGTTTGTATGTTCATAGTCTGGGAGTGTATACTTCTGTGTTTCCATACCGCCATACGGTCAGTTTAAACTCATAGCATGTAGGCTGTATTGTGGATTGAGCCCTTTCCCATGTACTTAATTCTCTATTGCCTAGGGCAGTAAAAGACCCATTTTCTGAGGTCGCTGGATTTTTTGCAAGGTGCGTACAAGTCAGCTACTCCATGTGTGAGTCAGATGCAGTAAGGAAAGTGCTCCAAGGATCATCACTGGGGGCACGGGACTTGGTGGTTTCAGTGCCTCAGGGCTGTGGAGGACTTCGGTGGCTACGGCAGAGCCTATGATGGGCAGGAACTCTCAAGCTGTGTTGTTCAGTGTGCCCTGAGGTAGCAGTGCCATCCTCCAACTTTCCACACTTCTGGTGCCCAGTGTCCAGGTCTCAGTCTGCGGCATGTGGCACGATGCTTCATATTTCATGAGTGACTTCCCATGTTGGTCCTGCCTGGGCCACTTCTGCTCCATCATGTCTGTCCTCATGACAGCACCCTTTCTCTGCCTCTTCTTTCTCCTCTCCTCCTCCTTTTACCTTGTGGTCCCTGCCGGAGAGAAGGCTCAGTGTTCGTGGGCGTCTGCTGCTCTCAGAGGACTTGAGTTTGGTTTCCCACAGTCGTGTCCACATGTCATGATCACCTGTAACTCAAACTCCAGGGGATCCAGTGTTGTCTCTGGCCTCTGCAGCCCCCACACGCATGTGCACGTACTCACACACAGACACACGAGAATTAAAAATAAACATTGGGACGTGAGAAATATTCACATATAAAATATAATATTTTTCTTTCAGAATGAATATGATAAAGTCTGGTAATTAGTCTATTTTAATTTTTTACAATGCATATCATTTAAATGATTTTTCTTCATTTAAAGTAATATTTCTTTCTTGAAGAACAGTTTCATATTTACTGAAGAAAATCCATGTTAATCTAGGAAATTTACAGATAATCAAAGAACACAAACCTGAAAGTCACCCTAGACTTTATTCCTTAGAAAGTTAGAGGTTTTAATATCTGTATGTAAAAGCATATATTATGGAATACTCTACATTAAGAATTAAAATCCATATTTGTCCACAAGTATATATAGCATATATATTCTACAACTATATGTATTTCTTTAGATGTATCTATATTTACATCCTCAATTAAGCATCCTTTATCATCTATCTCAGCAATTATGTATGATGACACTTACATCATGCAATCACCACTGTTAATGTGTGTGTGTGTGTGTTATGGGGATAATGGGAATGGGATCTAAGGCCTCGTACACAGTAGGAAAATGCCCTCGCGCTAGCTACACTCTGGCCCTGTTTGAAAACTTTAAGACTTTTAACATCGTGACCATTTCCACAGGCCGTTTTCTTCTCCTTTTGTCTAGTCCGAATCACTTTAATGGTCTGTGCTTACAGAGTGTGCACCAGTCTGTGATTCTTCGTTGGCATCCATGTACAAACACAGAGTTCTAGGTTAGAGTTGGAAGGCTTCTGCCCTTCCGTGGCCCTTTGCTCTGCAGACAGTCTTCTTCAATTCCTCCCAACAGGGTTTGACAGGCCTGCTTCTTTGCCTCATACCAAACAGTATTTAAAAGTTTTATAGGCTCTTCTTACTCTGAATAGCTCAAAGTGCCACACAGATGTGCTCTTAACAGTGTTCTCAGTAACAGGAAGGGAGCAACAAGGGCCATTAAGCTTCCATTAAACCGTACTGTAGAGCCTCACTATTTGGCTGAAGTAAAAAAATAAAGATTAGGTTGAGCAAAGAACAAAAACAGACACTTAGGCAACTGACTTCCCAATTATGCTTATTTATTTGAGCAAGAATGATTATTTTAGTTAAGAGTGTCATGGTTAATTCTGTTACATGATTCAGTTTTTTCTTCAATTTATAGTTTCAAAACAAAGTGTAGTATATGACTATATGAGAGTTTAGTATAGGACAATTTACTGTTACCAGGATAAAATAGCCTTTAAAAGGGTCTTATAAAGGGAAACCAAAATGTATTTTCTATTACCAAAATATTCTATAAGATGGAATTTGTGCATGGAGTATAAGCTAATAAAAATAGATTTAATTTTCTAATAGTACTCTTTGACTTTAGAGAACTGTACCAGTTTCTTAGAATGTTACAAAATTGCTAATGTTTTTGCTTCGTCTACAATAAGCCAGACTTACTACCCTTTCTGTTGCATTTGCATAGTGTTGTGAGTGTGTATGTGTGTATGGTCTCTGTCCTTATTTCCTGACATGGAGCTTGCAGAGCCCTTGATGTTCCTGGCTGCTTAATGCCTTTGGCTCTGGTTAGGTTACTCCAGCTGTATCCCTGGATGGGTGCTAGTGCCTTGAAGGACCAAGCCATGATGCCAGGATTACAATCTGAAATGCTAAGGGGGAAGGCGTGGCAGGTGGGAATGGACAGGGACTCCAGACAGCGTCTTCGAAAACACCTCTGAAGTATGGGATTCTCAGTCGGACACCACCAAGTGCAAGAGTATGCCTTGAATTCTTTAAAACTCAGTGGTCTGTGTTTTTTACCCATCTTCTTCCTCTGTTTGTATTGTAAAGCAGTAACTGTTTCCCTAAGTAGAGGATCATGGGAACCTTGCTGTGTCATCAAGTCAGGTGGCATTTGTGGCTAACTTGAGGCCCCAGTCCTGGTAACTGGCATCTGAAGCTGGGAGTGGGGCGGGGGAAGCAGCCTTGTGGAACCCCTTAATCTAACAGATCTTAGCTAAATCCAGATGGCCAGTTTCAGAATTAAACTGAATTATAAAAAGCCCTGTGGATATTTGCAGATAATTGGATAATTGTTTGGTATGGGGAAAACCGCCATACTTTTGGTGGCCAGAAATATTAGTGTGAGAAAAGAAGAGGAGGAGGCTGAGCGGAGGAGGAGGCTGAGGAGGAGGAGGCTGAGGAGGAAAGGTTTTTTTTCTTTCTCTTTTAAAATGTTATGTGTATGAGTGTTTTGCGTCTGCATGTCTGCCTGTGCACCACATATGTACAGTGTCCAGTGGAGGCCAGAAGGGGCATTGGCTCCCTTGGGACTGGAATCACAGCCTGTTGACAGCCACCGTGTTGGTGCTGGGACCTGAGAGATTTCATCAGATAAGTCAATATGTTGAAAGTCCTTTGCTGTTTCTGAAGAGCGGACTCTAGTTTCTGTGAAACGACACTGAATGATCACGAGATGGCTGTGGGGACGAAAGGAGGGAGGAATGAGCGACACTTGAGCTACGCCGTCACGGCATGCTTAGCCCTGTGCTTCTCTTGTACTGTTCACTGGTTGTTGCCATGCGGCTAGATTCTCTCCTCTCTCCCTTGACCCCTCTCCTCGCCCTGACATCTAAATTCATGTTTACTTCTGGCTGGCTGCACATCCCTGCTCCATCCATCCGAGATGTTTATGAAAGCATTTCCTAAACAGATGCCGTTTCTTTCCTAAGAGTCCTGCTGCCAGCCATTAAGATGAAGCGTCTGGCCTCCCCCGCCCCTAAGTACTGAAAGCCTGGGTAGAAGATTTACTTAAGTTACCAGCAGCCTGGACTCGGATTGTGTTTCAGCCCTACCCCCAGACAACCCTCTCCAACCCACCACACAGTTCCCTTAGTGACCACACAGCGTGTCTTTGCCTTGCTGAAGGAGCATAGACTTCCGGCAAGGGCGACACATCCATGTTCTCGCTTAAAAGTTCTCGGGTAGCTGTACTCAGTAAGCAATGTGTTTCCCTACACACACACACACACACACACGCACACACCTGCCACTCTCATTGCTACTGAGTCCCTTACTTACAAGACGTTTATGATCCTGTGACATTAGGCCAAGAAAGAAAATCAAAACTCTTCCACACTCTAAATAAAACTAGTAATAAAATCGAGTATAGGGCCACAAGGAGACATGGAGAGCAGAGCTGTACCTGTGAGAAGGGGGACATATGATGGCACGTATTTCCACGGCACCAAGATCACCTGACGTTTGCTGGTTGAGCTGAGGCGGTTGGCTCTGCTGGGACAGTGTACATGCTTTACTAGGACAGCAGTGTCTTTCTGCCACTTCTGCACTATTATGCTGACCTAGCAGTAAACATGTGCAGACTTACATTTTAAAAACCTGATTAGTGAGGTCTGGGCACACGCCTGTAATCCCAGCACTCGAGGAAGCAGAGGCAGGCAGATCTCCGTGGGCTCTAGGCCAGCCTGGTCTACAAAGCTAGTCCAGGACAGACAAGGCTACACAAAGAAACCCTGTCTCAAAAACAAAAACAAAACAAAAACAACAAACCTGATTAAATGAATAGATTTTGTAATGCATTCATAACTGGATATGGTAGTGGATGCGTATAATCTCAGCATGCAGAAAGCAGGTTAAGAAGTTTTGAATATGAGTCTAGCCTAGGCTGCATAGATGAGACCCTGTATCAAAAGAAAACAAGCATGTTCTGTTTCCAGGTTCCAGCTCACATTCCTAATATATGTATGTGTGTGTGTGTGTGTGTGTGTGTGTGTGTGTGTGTGTGTGTGTGTTTCATCGTGTGTGTATGTACAGGGGGCAGCAATCTTCTTAGGATGGTGTGACAAGTTTTAAGTCATTCCCCATAGGAGTGGGAAACCTGAAACAGTCACAGGGAGCCCTCCTGAGGCTCAGCAAGCAGCAGTTCCAGTTGGCGGAGGCAGCGTGGGGGCAGGGCGGTGCGTGGGCACAGGTGTGTGTGCGCCAGCGTGCACAGCTGTGTGTCTGTGCAGCCACAGGGGCCTGTGTTCCAGTTGTTGAAGCAAGGTAGGAGTGCTTTTCTTTCCTGTTACTAGCTGAGGAGAGGGTTTGGGCCGTGTTTATTTTAATGTTGCAGGGCATTTTGCATGAGGAGGGCCCTGACAGGTCAGCCTTCAGGATCTGTAATATCCAGTTTCATCAGCGCCCATTCTGTCTCCCGGTGTTCACTGATAGAACTATTTCTGTATTTCACCCTCTGTGAAAGGAAGAAGGAACACAGGTGTCGTCTCTATGCTCCGTAAGCTGCCACTAGCGACACCCAGGACCCTGTGACGTGGCAAGAATGGTCCATTTTCTTGCCACCCGAACTCCACCTTGGCAGAACTTGCCAGCTCAGTCGTTCATACTCCAGCTAAGAAGGCTCTTTCGTTTTATAACTGGTGAAAGGAGAGCAAGTTATAACTGAAAGATGAAGAGAAATAGTGACTGTGAAGAAGAAAAGTCAAGGGGAGATGGAAGGAAGGGATGGAGGGAAGGAGAGAGGAAGAAAGAAGGGCAAGGAAGAAGGGAGGGAGGGAAGAAAGTAAAAGAGAAGAAAGGAACAGGGATGTGATATGTGGAGGACTGCAGGCTAAGAGTTTATTTCATGTTCACTATATGAATGGAATGTGGAAACAGAAGGTGAACCGATTATTTAGCCCCAAACAGCAGATACCTTTAAACCTTTAAAGCATTTCGCTTTGAGGCACCCGCCATCTGAGAGGATGCAGAATTTCCTTTCGGATGGAAAGAGAGGGAAATGATGCTTTCAAAGGCAAAAAATCATAATTGCTAGTGTTTATTGGGATTTATCAAGCTCTACTGTAATTGCTTAAACACTTAAATTTATTTTTCATAGCTATCATGTGTGATCAAGGACTGTTCGCTTGTCAGCTCGCAGCTGTGTAAGTCAAGACTGAGAAAGGTTAAGGCATTAGCTCCGGGACACCCATCCACAGAACTGCTGCCCTCAGCAACTATGGGAAGGGACACCACCACAGTGTGCTGAGTCACGGAAGGGCTGCAGTCCTCCGGGGTGTGCCAGGGCTGAGTCACAGGCATAAAATGCTCGCTCTATTTACAAGGCCTGTAACTTCTCCCGGCTGCCTGTGCTGTCATCCTCTCAAATCCTTTGTAAAAATTTCTCTTGTCAACGTTGAAAGGGAGAAAGAACACAAACATTTGTCTTTGGATGCAACTGAGCCTGAGACCAAGAGAAAGGTGGAAGACGATGGCTGAGCCCACAAAACCTGTAGCAAAAGAACTCAAGGTGCAGGTTTCGGCAATTGCAGAGCTAAGCAGGTAGCTGCTGCAGCAAATGCAGGCCGTGTAACTGAGGAAGCCGACGCTGCATTGCTGAGGCCGCGGGATGTTCTTCTCCGTGGGCTGAGAGTCTGGAAAACCTTGGGCTTATTTGCACTTCTGTATTTTTGTATTACCAGAAGGAGGAGGTACGGCTTCCTCATTTGTGGCCACGTCACCTAGAAGATTTTTCTGCCCATGTCTGCTAGCTACTCTTGACGTGGGTGGCCTTACCCACAGAAGATTTTACAGACTGGAAGAGAACTTGGTTACATTCGGACTGGGATGACTAGTTGTTGATCATGAGAACAGTGCCCTGGAAGAAACACTGACATACAGAAAAGAGCTCTGATCTGGCCTTTGACCTTGACACACTGAAAGCAGGTACAGGCCTATAGAACGGGGCAGCCAGGTAAAGCATGAGCCTGTGGAGGTTGACCGCCAGGAGGACTCTGGCGTATGCTGGGCTTGAGATGGCCCCACTGAGCTGGGTCCTCCCTGAAGCTCTGATGTGACAGCCACAGTGGGTGACTTCTAAGAGCTGACTGTGTTTCTCCCTTCACCCCACTAGAGCTGGTTCTCATTTCACTTGGAAAATGCGTTATGGAATTTAAAATCCATTACTTTTTCAAATCAAATTCTCTCTCACCCCCTACTTTCTTGTTTGCTTTTGAGTCAGGGTCTCACTATGTAACTGTGACTATCCTGAAAGTCACGTGTCGGTCAGGCTGGCTCAGACCCATCCCACATCCATACTCCAGCGTGGAAGCAGTTTCAGAAAATTTTCATAGTAACAGAATAGAGGATGCCGTAAGTCAAGGTGCTTTTCAAACACATCGGTGGAAACTTTAAGTAGGCTATTATACGGATGCAGGGGAATCTCAGCTGTGGGCCACAGGTACATCCCGTTGGTTGATAGAAACTACATATTTGTTCCATTAATACATTCCAGAAATATTTTCTGCATTAGCAGTAAGCACAGAGGTGGGCAAGGAATGGCTGTTTGGAAGGCTAAATGACAGCCCAAGACAAATTGTAGCTAGGCTGGGGACCTGCCACACTTCAGTGTCCCACGGTCATTGAAGGCCAATTTGTCACTCAGACTTTTCAGTTGAAGATGTAACCGCTTTCTGGAAACTTTCACACTCACAACCCATGTCAGAAACATGCCCCAGCAGAGAAGAACGGAGACGTTATCACTGATACCAGTTCACTGGGGAGCATGTCTGCGTCTCTGAGTGCCAGTCCGCTGGGTTCCCTGTGCAGGTGCCTCGGTGATCACACAGGCCACCATGATCAGAGTGCCAAGCAGAGTGTCCAGAGACCTTTGTCCTCCCACAGAAGTTGCTCTTTGTCTGCGCTGCTCCTGTATTGTCATCCCGTGGGGAAGAATGGGTGTTTTCTGCCTGGAAGTAAAGTATGGTTTCACTTTCCCTGCACACAGAGTCCACCCAGCATCCTCTGCAGCCCCAGCGCCCTGGCATTCTCCCTCCAGTTCTTTCCTTGCTTGGAGGGCTTCATGATGTTCTGAGCACATTTTTCCCTTGAGAAATTTAGCAAATACTGACTTTTTCTATTTCCAGCCTTTTAAAATAGGTACGACACAGATTTCCTTGTGGTAAAGCGGATGTTGAGAGCACACAAAAGTTAGACACAAATGAAGCCATCCACCTTTCTTTTCACTTTCTCCTAATGATTTTTTACTTCAAATACCAGTAGTAGCCTTTGTGATACAATAGTAACATTAGCTGTAATGACTTATAAATGCAATGAAAATATGTAACCTAACATACTTTAGATCTATATATGAAATGAAAAAAAAAATCTTAATTCTCAGGGGAGAAAATGTAATTTGAATTTAAGTGGAAAATATAAAATCTATAAATGCTTTAGGAACACTGCATTTGTTTAACAAAATAAAAAAGAACAAGTTCACCCATAAATGGAACCTAGCTGTATCTGTTTCCTTAGACCAGTGGTTCCATCCTTTCTTTTTCTTAAAATTTTTAATTAATTATTTATTACAATTTATTCACTTTGTATCCCAGCTGTGGCCCCCTCCCTCATCTCCTCCCTTGCCCCTCTCCAAGTCCACTGATAGGGGAGGTCCTCCTCCCCTTCCCTCTGACCCTAGCTTATCAGCTCTCATCAGGACTGGCTGCACTGTCTTCCTCTGTGGCCTGGCAAGGCTGCTCCCCTTCCTCAAGTTGTGGTCAAAGAGCCAGCCACTGAGTCCACATCAGAGACAGTCCCTGTTCCTTTCTAGGGAACCCATTTGGAGACTGAGTTTATAGGCTACATCTGAGCAGGGGTTCTAGGTTATCTCCATGCATGGTCTTTGGTTGGGGTATCAGTCTCTGCGGGGGCCACAGTGCCCAGGTTTTTTTTGTTGTTGTTGTTTGTTTGTATTTTGTTCTTTTTGGTTTTGTTTTTGGCTCAGTTGGTCTCCTTTTGGAGCTTCTGTCCTCTTTAGGCCTTTCTATTTCCCTCTTCTTTCATAAAATTCCATTCACTCTGCCCAAAATTTGGCTATGAGCCTCAGCCTTTCTTCGATACCTCGATCAGTAGACTCTTTCGGAGGCTGTCCATGACAGGCTCCTGTCCTATTCCCCGTCTTTTCCTGCTTCCGATGTCTATTGCATTTGCACTTCTGAATAAGAATCAAGCCTCTCCCCTCGGGTCCTCCTTGTTCAGCTTCTCTGGGAGTACAGATTTTGGTTTTCATCCTTTCTAGCGCTGCGACCCTTTAATACAGCGCCTCATGTTGTGATGAGCCACAACCCTAAAATTATTTTGTTGCTCCTTCATAAATGTAATTTTGCTACTGTTAGGAACTATGACGTAAATATCTGACCTCTGCAGAAGGGTTGTCTGACCCACAGTTGAGAACCACTGCCTCAAAGGCAGCATTTTTCAATAGAAGCCTTGGGTTAGCGGCCACCGAGGCAAGCTTTTCCTCTCTCACTGGGAGAGAACATCCGGACATTAGCTGATGTGTCCACACCAGGCCCTCCTGTCGAGTCGACCAAATCAACAGAATTAACAAGCAGAGGAGTGGTGATCTGTTCTACTCTCGTGACTCCCAGAGACAAACAAGAATGAATCACGTCCGGAAAGACTGCAGAGAGAGTGACAATTACCCCTGTGGGTACACCCAAATTTTTAATAAAAGAAGAAAAGTTCTCGGTCAAAACAAAACTTATAAGGTCAGAACAAGGAGTGTTTAAACATTCTTCTTGTGCTGTTCTAAACCATGCCCTTTTGTCTTAAATCATTTAAATGTCAGTGGAGAAAACCATTATGAAGTTAGAAATATTCCTAAAGCTCTAGTAGAAAGGGAAAGACCGTACAGGACAGTGGACAGGCCTGGAATTCTTGCTCACTTCTCCAAGAGGGTTTGCGTGTGTCTTTTCCTCATGGTGAATTATCCAGTTCTGGGACTGTTAAGCCGAGAGAGCTCCCCTGCCTCCTTGACCTCGCCCTTCACAACCTGGACACCTCTACCCATAACTAGAGAAAAAGAGGAGGGGTCTTCCGGGAGGCAAGACCTCCATGGCGTCTCAGCCTCAGCTGCGGCCCTCCATGGCGTCTCAGCCTCAGCTGCGGCCCTCC
>REGO01000082.1:5816112-5892205 GCA_010120015.1 Rhombomys opimus | reverse complement strand
CCTCCATGGCGTCTCAGCCTCAGCTGCGGCCCTCCATGGCGTCTCAGCCTCAGCTGCGGCCCTCCTGGTGAGCCACTTCCGCACATTATACCTCACACCAAACCGGGGACAAGTCGAGGCCTTAACTTCAAGAGCAGAGCAGAGAAGGTGGTTGGAGACCAGAGGACAACAGCAAGCTCCGAGAATCTCCTTCTGGCTATGATGTCCTTGATGGCCGTTTAGGCATTTTCTTTTGTCCTCTCTGGCAACTGCAGAGATTCAGTTTTGGACTTACGTTCCAGAACCTCTTTTATTCCATCCAGCAACATGGGATTATGAGGAAGTAAAAATTGTGGTAAATGATTCAAGATTAACGGAGGATATAGGGATTACTTTGAGCTTCATGAGACCTCTGATGTTTTAAGTTTTACTGGTTGTCTTGATGGCCTTCCTTATTTGTCTTCCAACTATTGGTGTAGACCCCTTGCAAGGTTGTGTTGGTTTGTATTATAGAATAATGTTAACATTTCCCCCCCCAAGAATAATAGAAATCTTTTCTAAAAAGTGAGACTATTATAATTTACTTATTTTTATGTGCATTAGTGTTTTGCCTGCATGTACATCTAAGTGAGGGTGTCAGACAGTTGTGAGTTGTGGGAATTGAACTGTGGTCCTCTAGAAGAGCAGTCACTGCTCTTAACTACTGAGCCATCTCTCTAGCCCAGTACAGTCAGTCCCAGTGGCCAGGCAGTACGGCATCGGTCTCACAGAATTCTCAGTGGTTATCTCTTGACTTAAGTTTTGTTTCTGTTGCTGACACAACTACTCTGAAAATCTTAACCACTACTGCTAAGCACCCCTTGAAACTCTTCCCTGTTGTGAATCAATATAATCATACCTGGGTTGATGAGAGCCCTGTCTCAGGGTATCTGCGCTAGATTCCCTGTGATTTTCCTGCTAAGGGGCATGTGTTTGCTGTTTGAGGTCACAGTCCACCATTTCCAGATGGTCTTCTGAGCTCAGTGCTAGGTGCTAGACTCCCTCCTCCCTGTAAACAGGGCCTCCTACTCTCTGCCTGACCTCATCTGGGGAATGTCTCTAGGCTTAGAGGCCTCTAACCATATCTGGAGTGTAACCTTTGACACAGCTCGCTGCAAACCTCTCCCCCTGCTGCCCATAGGGTAATTAGGTGCTGTGTTCCCATTCATATGATAGGACCACGATGGCAGATGCAAATGAAGCATCCCTGGCACTTCAAGCCCCAGCCAATAGTGTGCATCTACCCTGGGAACCTTCACCCGAATAAAGCTGAGCAGTCCCACTGAAGCTGGTCTTGGAAAGTTAGGTCACCATGCTAACAGGCCTTCCGAACCACCCATTTGTCGCTTCTGCTCCCTTGTCCCCGGGGACTGGTGGCCAGCGGCCCCTGGAACAAGGGAGGACCACAGGCATGTGATACTCTCTTCAAGATACCGATGATGAAATTATGGTTGGTCTGTTTCTAGTCCAGGCTATACTTATCATGCCTGCCTAAATCAGAGGGATAAACAACTTAGGTTTACTTGGACAGTTCCCTTAGTTCCTAAGCCCTTTTTAGTTGACCATTAGTTCTTGGCTGGGTGGGTGACACCTGTTATTAATATAACCTTTTTGCTGCAACCACTTATCCTGTGCTTCAACGTCCTCTGAACAATGATGGGCTTGTTTTTCTGGTCTTCAGGCCTGTGTCATTGCTCCTTTTGCTGTTCTTGTTTCAGGTTCTTATAGCTTCCTTAATTTCACAAGAAATAATTATGTTTACCACCTGCACTGTACTGGTTGCTTTGTAACTGACTGCATCCATCAGACTTTACCACCTGGTACTTTTGTTGTAGTTAGACAACCTCCTTCTCACTGCTCCCAGTTAACTTACCTCAGCCTTGGTTTGATGGCCTGGAAACATGGGCCTTGGAGTCCCTTTCTAATGCTTGAAGTCATCCTAGGAGACTCCTCGCTGCCCTCGTTCTAGGAATCACAGCTCTTGTTAGTATCATAGGTGGAGCCATGGCTACCTCTAGTCTATACTGCTGATCACGTAAATAATCTTTCTGGAGGTCCCATTTATTGATTGTTGCTCTTAGAGCCTGTGCTGTTGGTGTTCTGTTCAGGAAGTTGCCACAGAGGGCCTCTGAAAGGCTCTACCCCTGCAGGGTATTGAGGCAGATGCTGAAACTCATAGCCAAATTTTGGGCAGAGTGCAGGCAATCTTATGAAAGAAGAGGGAGATAGAAAGACTTGGAGAGGACAGGAGCTCCACAAGGAGAGCAACAGATCCAAAAAGTCTGGGCACAGGGGTCTTTTCTGAGACTAATACGACAACCATGGACCATGAATGGAGATAACCTAGAACCCCTGCACAGAGGTAGCCCATGGCAGTTCAGTGTCCAAGTCGGTTCCATAGTAATGAGAACAGGGACTGTCTCTGAGAGGAACTGATTGGCCTGCTCTTTGATCACCTCCCCCTGAGGGGGGAGTAGCCTTACCAGGCCACAGAGGAAGACAATACAGCCAGTCCTGATGAGATCTGATAGACTAGGATCAGAGGGAAGGGGAGAAGGACCTCCCCTATCAGTGGATTGGGGGAGGGGCACAGGTGGGGAAGAGGGAGGGTGGGACTGGGAGGGGAGGATGGAGGGGGGTACAGGGGAGATACAAAGTGAATAAAGTGTAATTAATAAAAATAATTTTAAAATCCTGCAGCAGCGTACAAAATCATTAATTAAACTCTTCAAAAGCATATGGTGAAATGGAGGAGCACTCTCCCAGGTTAAAGGACAATACACCAACAAATCAAGAAAGCAATAGTGATACTGGATTAGTTACTGAAATAATCTTTGGTATTTTGATAAGGTCCATAAATTACATAGCAGTAACATCTCTGTTAACTGACTAGTGTTTTTTAGACTCGTGTATGTAAAAATAAAGATGTTTGCAATTTACTCTTTGATTAAAAAAAAAAGAAGCCAGTTTCTATTAAAAAAAAAAAAGGCCTTTTCTGGCGATGTTCCTTTGGCACTCATTACTCAGGAAAAGGTAGTTTGTGGGCTAGAGGATAGAGTCAAAGCTTTAGAGGAAGGCATTTTATATATGGGAACTCAAATTCAAAATATTAAGATTAGGCTTGCCACTTCAGGTCATGCTAACTG
This sequence comes from Rhombomys opimus, assembly GCA_010120015.1. Classification (NCBI taxonomy): domain Eukaryota; kingdom Metazoa; phylum Chordata; class Mammalia; order Rodentia; family Muridae; genus Rhombomys; species Rhombomys opimus. The sequence continues at coordinate 5,889,041 of REGO01000082.1, read as the reverse complement.
AAAATGGCTTTGTTCTGTGTAGCTCCTCTGCCTTAGCGCGGCTCTCGGCTACCTGGGAAGATCCACAGGGATTTCGGAGCAATGCTGACTTGGCCCTGGATGCCTACGAGCGTCCTATCAGTGCCATCTCGCAGGCTGGCTCGCAAACCGCCTCCTAAAAGGGGGGGCTAGAACGTCTCTTTTCTTTTGTTGCGACTGAGTCTTCTTTCTCTGATTCCACACGTCCTCCTTTTGAGTTTTGAACCCTGAAGGAGTTCTGTCTGGACTGGGGCAAAAACAGAAGGCAGATGGGGGAGACAGACAGACCGACCGACCGATAGAGATCGTGCAAGAATTGGGCCCGTGGAGCACAGAGCGGTGCTCACTGCTTCCTGTAAGATTCGAGGCGAACAAAACGCCGTTTAACAACGTTCCGTGCTCACGGTTCACCTTCGAACTCATCACAAATCCCTTAACGCGCCTTAATACTCCAATAATGACTGTTACAAACACCCCCTTCAACCTTGTCATCTTCCACTGAATTAATTTATATAACTTCGGGCTTTGTTTTCTTCTGTAACACCAATGACTGTCAAGAAGGCGCAGTTCATTAACTGATAAAACGGCTTCCTGGCCGCCATCTGTGGTTGATTTCCTAGGAAGCGGACACACTTCCTTCCGAAAACACTGCAGTCCAAACCGCTGTTAATGATCATCTTTAGAGATAAAAATTCCATCAGCTCCAGTCAGCCGCTGACATCCCCCAAGGGCCAGCGAGCCCCTGCCGGGGATTAAACCGCGCCCCACTGCGCGCTCGGAAGCGGACGCTGACTCTCCTCCTGGAACCGGCAGCGGGGAAGGCTGGGTCAATCCGGGCTGCTGCCGCCGGCCCGCTGTGTTGTGGGTTGCCGTCCGCACCCGCTGACTGGGGACACTGCAGGCTCCCGCTCAGTGGCTGTCCTCCGAAGGGGCTCCGTGGTTGGGCCGCGGCAGGACTTCCCACGCCCAGTGCTCTGCATCCGGGGGCGGGGGGCGGCCACAAACAGGAGCCCTCTGGAAGGAGCAGCCTGCGAGGGACCTGTTTTCTATTTCTCCTCCGGACTGAACTCATCTGGATGAGAACCGGTTTCCTGTTTACTATTATCATTACCTGTGTGGGGTAGTTTGCCTGATGGTTTATTTCCCGTTACATGAAACCGCCCGTGGGAAGAGTTAGATAAACCTTCTGTGAGAAAACTCGGCGGGTGGTGGTGGTGGTGGAATCTAAGTGCTTTAGAGCAGGCTCCACTCTTACACTTAAAAAACTTTTTTTTCCCCCGACACAGGGCTTCTCTGTGTAGTCCTGGCTGTCCTGCACTCGCTTTGTAGACTAGGCTGGCCTCGAACTCACCGAAACCCGCCTGCCTCTGCCTCCCCGAGTGCTGGGATTAAACGCGTGCGCCGCCAGGCCAGGCCACTCTCAAACTTTTTTAAAAAAGGAAAACTCCCAAGTTTCAATTTTACCGGGCAAAGAAAAACTCGGAAGGAAGGAGAGGGCGATGGAAAGGAGGAGGCAAACTCCACCTCTCGCCCCTCTTTGGCTTTGTGTACACACGCACACCCTGACGAAGGTCAGCTTTCTGTACAGTCGCGCCAGCCGCAGACCCCTGGCATCGCCAGCGCTTGCTGGATTAGGCCGAGCCTTTGCTCTGAGCGGCCGCGACCTCCCGGACGCCGACGGTTAGGGGGACCCTGCCCGCGCCTTCCCCCGGGCTGAGGCCGAGGGGCAGGGTGGGCTCCCGGGGGCGGGGGCGGGGCAGGCGGTGAGGGGCTCCCGGGGCTCACAGCGCCCCCGCCGCCGGGGAGGGAGGGAGGGTCCCCGCCGCCGGGGAGGGAGGGAGGGTCCCCGCCGCCGGGGAGGGAGGGAGGGTCCCCGCCGCCGGGGAGGGAGGGAGGGTCCCCGCCGCTCTCCCGGAAGGAGGAGCCGGAGCGCGGGGGACCGCGGGGCGGAGCTCTTCGCAGCCGAGGTGGGAAGGCGCAGCCGCGAGCCGGGGGCCGACCGCGCCGAGCTCCGCCGCGCTCTCAGGCTCGGCCCGACCCCGCGGGGCTGGGCCAACTCCCACCTCCGCCCCGGCGGCCCCCCCCCCGCCCCGCCCCAGCCGGGTCCCCCGTCCGTCCCGCTCTGCAGAACTCCGCGCTTCTTCCAACACTTTTTTTTTTTTTGGTAACACCCCAGAACTCCGAGTCCCCCAACTGAATTCGACTTCTGTTTTTATTCCTCTCTTGCGAACTCCGCTGCCCGCCTCATCTGATTGATGTGCGAAGGCTGATGCCTCTGCCAGAGCGAGAGGAATAAATAGACGCTGCCTCGCCGCGGGGCTTAGACGCCTGCGGAGAGCAGCCAGCGCAGCGAGGCAGCGGGCTCCGCCGAGCTCGTGGACCGCAGCGGGAGGACGTGGGTCCGAGCGAGCCGTGCTTGTCCGCCCCGCGCCACCCCGCCGGGACCATGGTCTGCCGCGGCCCGGGACGGATGCTGCCGCCGCGCGCCGGGCTGCCGGTGCTGGCCGCCGCGCTCTGCCTGCTCCGGGTGCCCGCGGCTCGGGCGGCGACCTGCGAGCCGGTCCGCATCCCCCTCTGCAAGTCCCTGCCCTGGAACATGACCAAGATGCCCAACCACCTGCACCACAGCACCCAGGCTAACGCCATCCTGGCGATCGAGCAGTTCGAAGGTCTGCTAGAGACGCGCTGCAGCCCGGACCTCCTCTTCTTCCTCTGCGCCATGTACGCGCCCATCTGCACCATCGACTTCCAGCAGGAGCCCATCAAGCCCTGCAAGTCCGTGTGCGAGCGCGCCCGGCAGGGCTGCGAGCCCATTCTCATCAAGTACAGACACTCGTGGCCCGAGAGCCTGGTCTGCGACGAGCTTCCGGTCTACGACCGCGGCGTGTGCATCTCGCCCGAGGCCATCGTCACCGCGGACGGAGCCGGTGAGTCCCGGGCTCTGCCGGACCTCTGAGGAGGAGCTTTTCGCCTTTATCCTCCAGTTCGCTCTGTTCCTCACACCGCTTAATCTCCCCCTTACGCACTCCTTTATTGAGTCCTGATCTTCCACTTAGAAACCTAACAAAAAATTCCCTTTGTCGTCCCCCCAAACAAACTCCACCTCTTCCAACAGGTGATCGGATCCACCCTTTCGTTCCCTCCTCTTCACAGTGAACCTCCAAAGCTCTCCTTCCCTTCCCTTCCCCGGGAACAGATGCCTTAGGTCCTTACACTTCTTTGTTTCTTGGTTGATCTTCTGCACGCTCAGTCATCGGGCTGCTATATCTTTAGTGTTCTCATTGCTTACAATTCTATGGAGACATCAGAAAAACGGAAACCCTCCTAATCATTAACCGTGCTAGATAATTTCAGTGAATTTCTTCTAACACAGACATCTGCTCAAAACCCAATGTCATCAATTACCATCACCTTTCAACACTCCTCCCCCGACCCGCTTTCAAGAAAATAGATGGTAATTCAATTACAGTCGGAAACAGCTATGAAATACTATTGCTATGCCCTTCTAGTTAACCGAAATGTCAGGCCCTTTTCACATGCCCTCAAGTCAACCCATAAATGGTGTATGGGGGAGCGGAGTTATATTTTGAGCACGTAACTTTTTATAACTTTACTTTTAAACTCTCCTTCTTTATCTCACTACCCACACATTCACACTTTGCCCACTATAAAACTGTATTAGAGTTCTGTGTTTAATGGGTTTAAGCATAATTTGTTTTCTCACAGTTGCTTGGTCTAATTGTGGCATTCATAATTTTAAGACACCACCCAAATTCATTCCAGTTCATTATGGTCTATTTTCCCGACCGACTAACCCAAGCCTCAGATTTTACCCTTCATGCGCTTTAAAGACAGAGCATAAACAGTCAAACTAGTGGTCCCAGCTCAGAACGCCCCAGGATCAGCTGTTCTTGGATGTCTTTCACTTGGTTGGATCATTTCTTTCTGTTTCTCAGCTTGCTCAGACTAGGCTCATGCCATCAGTCCATACTTGATGAATTGCTCATTACAGGGCTGATTCAGAAAAATTATGCTCATTAACTAAGAGAAGGTAAGAAGGAAAAGCACAGTTGAACACCAAGACAAAGACCACACATCTCTCTGATGCTCGCTTAGCTTATCTCCGTGAGTGCAGGTACTGTCTTCCTAAGGTCAATTAAGAACCAAGAGCTAGTTTTATAAGGTAATCGGAGAGAAATGTGTTCTTTTTACTGTTGGGGTAAAAGAACTTTTGAGCCCTGGTATTGACTGAAGTCCCAGGCTCTGTGGACGGTGTTCAAGCTCAGGACAGTTGCTATCCTGGCTTGACAGACACTGTTAATGTCAGTTAAATACTGGCACTCTTCACTGGCCAGACACTGACAGTAATGTGTTTCACGCTGAAATGCATGCTTTTCTCAGAAGGCTAACTGCTCCTAAGCCTAAGTCTAGAGAAGGACCTGGAATGAAAGAGGTTTGGCAAGGTTGAGCGCTCTCAAAGTCCATAGTCGGTGTGGGTGGAAGCAGTTTCGTTACGTGTTCCCGAGCCACTCATCACCATGGACCAGGCCTCACACAACTGCCTCACTGAGGCCCTCAACTAGGACCTGCACAGAGACAGCTTGTCACTCCAAGGGTTGTGATTTCGGAATTGTTTGGAAGGTTTGTCCTAATATGCCTGAAAAGCGCCTGAGGGCAGGGGGTAGTCAGGAAGCCGCTACCCCGCAGTTTCCATAGAAACAGAGACCATGAGCTAAGGATGAGGATGGAAAGGCACATGCTGGCTGGAGGGGTCCTCTGGCTTCCAGTTGAAAATCACATATTTCCTTTGTTTGGTGAAACTGTCAGGCACCCAGAATTACTTAATACGGTGACATGGGTCTGGAGAGATGATTCAGTGGTTAGGAGCACCTGGCTTTGATGCCTGTTACCCATATGGGAGATGAACCTTGTTAACTCCTGTTTTGGGACATTCGATGCCCTCTTCTGGCCTCCATGAATACTGCACACAAATGATGCACAGATACACACGTAAGCTTAGCGTGCAGAGCCAGGTGCTGAATCTCTACTCAAACTCCAACGCATACTTGTGGGGCACAGACATACATGAAGGTGAAACGCCATATACATAAAGTTAAAAAAACACACCTACCACACACTGCCATTTTCTTTATTTTCTTTTCTTTATTTTATTAACTCTGTATCCTGGCTGTATCCCACTCCCTCATTCCCTCCCAAACCCTCCCTCCCTCATCTCCTCCCTGCCCCTTTCCAAGTCCACTGATAGGGGAGGACCTCCTCCCCTTCTATCTGACCCTGTTTTATCAGGTATCTTCAGGACTGGCTGCAATGTCCTCCTCTGTGGCCTAACAGTACTGCTCCTCCCTTGGGGGGTGGGGAGGTCAAAGAGCCTGCCATTGAGTTCCTGTCAGAAATAGTTCCTGTTCCCCTTACTATGGGAAACCAATTGGTTACTGAGCTACCACAGGCTTCATCCAAGCAGAGATTCTAGGTTATATCCATAGATGGTTCTTGGTGGAGTGTCAGTCTCAGAAAAGACCCCTGTGCCCAGATATATTTGGTCCTTGTGGAGCGCCTATCCTTTCCACGTCATACTAACACTCCCTTCTTTCATATGATTCCATGCACTCTGCCAAAGGTTTGGTTATGAGTCTTAGTATCTGCTTTGATACACTGCTAGGTAGAGTCTTTCAGAGGCCCTCTGCGCACACCACCATTTTAGTTAATTTATTCTTTGGTTTATTTGGATATGAAAATTTACAAAACAGAGTTTTGTATTTTTTTTTCCTTCAGGTACAGAATTCCTGTGTCTTAGGCCTAGATCCCATCTCCCCAGATAGGAAAATGAGACCTTTCTTTTAAAGAGCGGTACAACCCTTCACATTCCTATAGCAAGAGGATTTTAGATCACATATACTATTCATGGTTATCTGTTTACACCACATAAATTTAGGGCATTTAACATTCAGAGCAAGAACAGACTGAAGCTCCAAACTACTCTACTTCCAAAACTCTGAGAATGAACATGTTTCATAAGGGACACGTGGCCTGCTGGCCACCGGTGATTTCATGTTGAGTTTATGGTGCGTTTCATGTTTACTATAAAGAGTGGCTTCGAGCACTGCCTGGAGAACACAGCTCCATTTGGCCATTCTGCTGCCTATGTGGGACTTTCAGGCAAATCTCTGAAATGTCTGTGTGAGCCCATGCCAGCTCTGGCTGTAGAGGAACGATATAGTCTCCAACCGGTACCTGTAAGTAAAGGCAAACGTGTCTGCACCTTAAGGGCATGGTGAAGACTGGGCAGTATGAGAGCCACTGAGTCTTGAACCTGGTGCGCGGGTTCAAGACAAATCGCTGGCGCTACTTTCCTGTTTTTATTGCTGTTATGTCAGGTTGACTAACTTCTCCTTTTCACTTGTTTTTTGAACTTAAGGAAAGCAGCGCACACAGCCTTGAACCCTTATCGCTTCTTATCACTGGAGAACAAGATTGACACTGGGAAATAATTGGAGAAGCAGGCTTGATTTCTCCTGAACACAGAAAGTTAATATCCCATTTCATACAGGTCAAGGTAGAACTCACTCAGGCTAAGAAGTGAACTCCTATGGGACTCATAGGGGAAAAAGAGTGAGTCTGACTGCTGCCTGGTAACTAGGAAGAGTTTATTGGGGAAGAGACTCCCAAGCGTCTGCCCCTCCCTGAGGATTATAATCAGTTAGCAGCTGGCAGGGCAGGGGTGGAGGGAAGGGTGGAGGTGGACCTGGGAACTCCACCCTCCTGGAGTATCCATAGGCAGGTTGTGGTTACAGGGAAGAGAGACAGTTTCTTCAGTAGTGTGGCCGCTGGTAAACACCATCCCGCTGTAAACCATCCCTCACCCATGCTCCAGAAACTAATCCTAACCAAACTCACTGGTTCACCAAAAAATATAGTATTTTTAGATTTTTTGTTTATTTTTAAAATATTGAATGTGTAAGACAAATGATAGGGCATTTCACAGCTATTTCTAGATACCTACAGCTTGCAGTGCTAACGGTATTTATTTATTCATTTATTTATTTTTAACAGATCTTGCCTCAGGTTTATTTGTAAAAACACCATAGGACACCGGTCATCTGTAAATAGTGTGTAGGTGGGTGTGTCACACCAGTCCGTCTGTCTTCACATTAGCAGACGCCTTTCCTATGGGACCTTCACAGGGGCCTGGGCACCTTTGGGAGCCTCCAGTGGCCCAGTTAGTGTGTGATACTTACACGTTTTCAAATCACCTTTAGTTATTGCTGGCTTCCAGTTAGTACTAAAGGCCTCCCCAAGCCCTCATACAATCTGTTCTGCAGGCAGGCTCTGGTTTGGCAGAGTCCTGCCCCCTTTCACGTGCAGAAATGGCTATTTAATCATCTCTCCCAGGAACAGGTAGCCTTTTCTTTGGTGTTGGCCCTGGTCTACAGATATTTGAGGGGCCAGAAACCAAGAAGGAAGGATGTGAACAAGAACATGGGATTGAAAGGAGACGTGAAAATTTGAAGCTAAGACTAGAGAGAAGAACATGCTAAGGATCCTTTCTCATGTTGCTACCAAAGGCATCCTGCCTGGCTCAGGGAAAGAACCAGTTATTAATTGTAGTTAGAGACAAGCCATGGTTGGTGCTAGTGAAATCTTAGCATGTCCCTAAATGATTGTTTTAATCAGTCTCCTTTTGTCTTCTTTTTACCAAACTTTGAAGAGCAAGACTGACCATGTTATCTTTGGCCTTTGTCTTTCTGCTAGGTGTTTAGAAAGGACACAAAAGCCACTGTGTAGACATATATTTTGAATAATGGAACGGTAGCTTTACTATACAAATTTAAAGACAATCACACTTTCAGAGATGCACGTTTTTAGCTGGTTTTGTCATTCATTTTATATTTTCATCAAGCCACTTGACACTGGCCAGCATCAGTGTCTAACAAGGGGAATGAATGATTGCTAATTGGTAAAGCACAGAATGCATGCTTAACTGAGGACACACCAGGGAGAGAGGACCTGTTGTCTCAGGACAGGGTCCCTAGTGGTGACAGAGTAAAAGCTGACAGCACGTACTGTGTTCTGGGCATTGTCATAGGAGTTCTTATGACAGCTATATGGTAAGCACTGCTACTCCCACTTTACAGCATGACCCTACAAGGCATGTAGAGACATGACTCGTCAAACTAATTCAATGTGTTAGAAAACAAGGGTGCAGGCTCTAACTCTGTGAGTTCAAGGCCAGCCTGGTCTATAAAAGTGAGTTGAGGATAGCCAAGGCTACACAGAGAAACCAAATCTTGAAAGAACAAACAAACAAAAATAAATAAATAAAAATGAAATAAGAAATAAAGGAAAGAAAGAAAGAAAGGAAGAAAAAAGGATTTAGATCTTTTTGAAGATTCCGTCTTTTATTCATTAGGTTAAAGTTAAAGGAGCAAAGTGTTTATCTATGGCTTAAAAGAATAAAAGAGCACCCAGGTCAGGTCCTTGGCTTCCAAGAGATAAGGAATAGTTGTTTGGCTGCATTGTTGGGGTAGGAGAGAATGCCCATTCCAGCTTCATCTAACCCATGTCCCTCGGGCTCAGCACTTCCTCTTCAGCACGCTTTGTGCTGTTGCAAGGCTTCAGTACTATAGCTGTCTAGGCTTAGGAGCCTGGATTCCTCCTGTTTCCTCATCCCTGGCAGTCAACTGCGTACTACTCTATTCAGAATTGGATTCCCTATCCCCCCATCCCCCTTTCCTCAGTACCCCCTGTCCTCCACCCCCCACCCCGTCATCCTCTTTGGGCTCACCACACCCCACAAGGCTAATGGTAACGTGCCCACGGCTGGCTCATTTATCTGCAGTATTCCTTTTTCATCTTCTGGCAATAAGACTTTTCTGAAATGTGTATCCATTGCTTAAATCCTTTGGGTCTGCCTCCTTTAGACTCAGCCCCCTCTCCTTTCTCTTTGGATTCTCTCTTTGCTTGCCACCATCTCTGCTCTAGTTAGGATGGAGGACATTCAGGTCCCATTAGGAGAGCTGGATTCTTCACCCGAGTCCCTTTGGAGCACTAATCTTACAGAGGCTCGAAGCCTCTGTGACTTTACTGCATAACCTTGGGACATAAAAAGTAGTAATCGCACAATATCCACCATTTCACTTCAGGATAATTTTGATGATTGATTTTTGAACTAGCTGGAAAAAAATGATCAGAAAACTCTTGATTTTCTCTAACAATTCTAACAGTCAAATCTTCAGCATTTAGAAAAGTGTAGAAATGCCTCTGGCAATAAGAATATGAAATAAGCACCGGGCACTGGTGGCATATGCCTTTAATCCCAGCACTCGGAAGGCCTGGTCCATAGAGTTCCAGGACAGCCAGAGCTATACAGAGAAGCCCTGTCTCGAAAAAAACAAAACAAAACAACAAAACCAACCAATCAAACAAGCAAAAAAGGATATGGACTAAGGAAAGTGTTCTTCTTGGCTCAGCTGTCTCAAAGGAGTTTCTTTTTTCCCCAAAAAACAACTTTATTTTTTTCACTTCCTATATACCTTAAATGCTAAATGATTTAAATATGGACCAGTATAATTTATTCATCTCTGGGGAGATTATTTTATATAAACCACATGCACTGATCTCATCATTCTTCAGGATAATAGAAACATTGGCATTCTACTGTAAAACTTGGATACATTTATCATAAATAAAGTCTGAGTTGGATAAAAGTCATCAAGCTAATGGTTTATGTCCAAGTTGAGTCAAATGCTTATAGAACCAGTATTTGTTGTTTTTCATCTATTTGGAGACCTCTACCTTTCCTTTTTTTTTTTTTTTCTTTTTGCTGGCAGTCACATGTTTAGCTCGGTGGTAGAGCCCATGTTTAAATGTTTAGCGTGCATGTGGCCCGGGTTCAACACACTACACCTCAAACCCTTCCTCATTCGTGTTCTATATGAGGAGTACGGACAGAAAGCATGCTGGTTTTGTTGGAGGCGTTGAGCTCACTTAGCTTTAAGTGTTAATACAAGTATACAACTTTTGTATTTAAGTGTGAGCTGAGTGTCAGCAAGAATCCGTGGTTAGTTACTGTGCCTCCCAGTCTCCCAGTATGTCACTCTGCAGGGGAAAGCAGCGCAGTTCATTAGAGGCTGCTCCCCTAATTAGAACACAGAGGGCCATTATCATCACCATTTCCTGCGATTACAGCATCATGAAAAGAACTAATGGCGAATCCTAATTATTGCCACATCTATTAATTGCACTGGCTTGAGTGATCTACAGGCACTAGGCCTCCTTTCTGCCGAACTATTTAGTTTGCATTTAACAAAGGGCCTGGGGTTCTTTCTGGATTTCCCATAGACAATGTGCTGGTGGAGTATGACGTCTGTTGACAAGGTGTGTTTGCGTCTGGCACAAAGCACATATGTTGGGTCAGTGTCTAATATCCACATGAGCTTTGCTGGGATAGAACATTCACTTACGGTGCTTACGAAATTCAAGAACAGGGTATTTGTTAAATGCTAAAATTTTATGCACAGGTAATGAGGATTCATGAGAGCAGCTTTCAGTCACATCCAGGAAAGGAACCTCACTCTTATTAAATCCCTGTTAGTGGGGCTACCTCACAGCACTCGTGCGGGACCATTTCCTGGTGACACGTGATTCTTACCCAAGTCAAGCTGTCACAGAACTACGTTCTATAGGTGAATTCCTGAAGTAATAACTCTGTTGTCATACTTTCTTTATTCTGTTGCCTTCCAGATTTTCCTATGGATTCTAGTACTGGCCATTGCAGAGAGGCAAGCAGCGGTGAGTTCTTTTCTGTTCCTGGCTTTCATTTGGGGTGCATTAATCTTTGATATAGTCTTAATACTTAAGTCTTATTTGCGGATACTTGTGTCCTGTTTTAAGAGTAAACACCTAAATTATTTCCATATCTATGCTGACTTTATTTTTAGTATTAATATATTAAAATTAAGCTCTTATAGTATGTTTTAAAAATGCTAATGTGTATATAGATTCACGTAACCATAGTTCAGGATACAGAATAATTCTATCACCCTCCCATATTCCTTGATGGTATAGTCTTTTCTAATAAAAGTGTCACCTGCTTTTAATAACTGGCTGTTCTCTGGCGCTATAATGTCTTTTGGGGATTGTCAGACAGATGGATTCTCCGGAGGTAACTTCAATTGTAGAGTATAAAATCTTCCAACATTGTTTTCACTTAGAATAATGCTGGTGAGGCTCACTGAAGTCATTAAATGTAGTAGTAATCCATTCCTTTTGTTGAGGAATGTCTTATTTAGGGTTTTATTGCTGTGAAGAGACATCATGACCACAGCAACTCTGTTAAAGAAAAACATTTAATTGGAGCTGGCTTATAAAGTTTAGTTCATTACCGTCCTGGTGGGAAGCATGGCAGCATTCAGGCAGACATTGTGCTGGAGAAGAAGCTGAGGGTTCTAGCTCTTAATCTGCAGGAAGAGAATACCACAGTGGGTGTGGCTTGTGCATCCGAGACCTCAAAGCCTGCTCCCAGGGTGCACTTTCTTCAACAAGGCCATACCCACCCCAGCAAAGGCCACACCCCCCAGCAAAGGCCACACCCACCCCAGCAAAGGCCACACCCACCCCAGCAAAGGCCACACCCACTCAAACAAGGCTTCCTTCCTAACAATGTGGCTCCCTGTGGGCCTATGCGGACCATTTTTATTCAGACTACCACAAGGAATAACTTATTCCTTTGGTGTTTACCATTTATTTATCTCTTCACAACTTGAATAACATTTATGATATTTTAGTTTGGGGCATACATAAAGAGAGCTGCTACAAATACTTGTGTCTGTGTATGAATATTAATGTTTATTTCTCAAGGGTAAATACCCAGGGATAGGATTGCTGGTCATGGACAAGTATTTATTTAAGTTGATTAAAAATGCAAAACTTTTAAAATAACTGTTCGGGGCTGGGGGTGGGCTCAGTTTGTAGAATGCTTGCCCAGCATGTCTGAAGCTCTGATTTCAGCACTGTTACACTAGTACGTGCCTATAATCCTAGCCTTCCAGAGTTGGGGCAGAAGCATCAGAAGCTTGAGGCCAGTCTGAGATACAGGAAACCCTGGGTCAAGGCAAAACAAAAACACCAATGTGAATATTCAGTTTTGTACTGCCAGCATTCAAGAATTGTAGGCTTTCTGTGCCCTCATCAGCGTGTAGTATCTTGTAGATCTGATCATCAAGGTGTGCCTACAATGCGATGTATAATCCACAGTTACGTTTTCAGTCTGTGGAACCTTATTTAGTCAAATTCACACGTAGCCAGGAGTGAATTCAGCAGTTTGTCGTCACTGATGCATGGCCATTTCCCAAGCTCTTTCCTCTCTGTGATGGCCCCAGTACGTTTCTGTTCCTTGGAACACTCCATTTTGATCCTTTATAGAAAGCTAGGACCTTATTTTTCCCACTCTCGTGTTCATTTCCTCTGATTGCTCCTGCATTGGGGGCCAAGAAGTGGGTGAATATGAACAAAAAAACAGGATCCACTTGATCTCTTAGCACCACTGGTCCCCTAACCAGGGAGGAACAGCCTCGTCCATCATGGGTTTAGGCTCCCTTGACACAGCTAATAGAGACAGGAGTAGCTAAAAACTCCCCAATTTTGGAGCCAGATCTACAATGCCCTCTTCCAGGTTGCAGGTTGTACAGAAACAGATTGTCAGATGATAGACAGAGAAGGGTGATGAACTCTCTGTCTGGTGATGGGCTTGTTTCCTTTACTAGTCTTCCTGCTGTTTATGGTTAAGCATTCCTAAGCAGCTGCTGAATGCATCTTCCTCAGATTATGGTCAGTGAGAGAGAATGGATCTAATTATCTCATCTTATCACGCAATAGTAAAGTGCAAAAAAGGTACAAACAAACCAAGTAAGTTAGTGCATTCTGGTGACCACTGTCCTGTGAAGCCCACACACCAGGACGTTTAACGTTAGCAGTGTTCCTGAAGCCTCCAGATCGCTGCTACTTCTGTTTTTCTTTCAGCATAGCTTCTGTTCAGTGCTCTGCTACCACAGTTTCATTTTGCCTGGTCTTGAATTCTGAATGGATAAACCATTCAGCTTATATTCTGTGTGCACCGTAGCTTTCTCATCTCAGCTTTATGCACACAGTAGTTTTCATTTTCAGCGCTAACATTGTCCCTCATGAAACACACAAGGCTAGTTCACCCCAATGTTACTGAATATTTGGGTTGTTCCTATTTTGTTACTGTGTCTAAACACTGCATAGTATCTCCATACTCACTGATCAGTATGTTATATTTCGCAAGATACCTTGTAAATGGATGGGAAATACCTGTCAGTTCATGAGTAGGTCTGAAAAGCAGATTTTCACTTGGTTTTTGTCGTGCACTCATTTTGACGGCTGCGGCTGAGCCTCGGGTGCTGCCACTGTATCCTGATTTCCCAGGGCCTTACATCCACTCCCAACCCCTCATCCTGACCCTGAGGCAGGAAAAGATGCTGCAGAGCACCCCCACACCCACAGCAGATCCCACGACAAAGGCAGTGGGGATGCAGAAGCCCCGTGGCCACCTACGTCGTGCTCTTCGGAGGTGCTCTCCTGGGTGTTTGTTTAGAATGTACTCCGTTCTGGTGACACAGCGAGGGACATTTTCCGTCACATAAGAGCAGTCAGGCACTGCCAGTGTCCATGCCACTCCGAGGGTCACTCATTCTGTTGTATTTCTGTAAAACCAACTAACAAGCTTGTTCAGTAACTCAAAGATTGGTCAGTCAGAATTTCTTGCCAGGCGTGTGTGTGTGTATGTGTGTGTGTGCTCCCAATTGGTGTGAAAGTTGTGGTTAGAGCTTCAGTGTGTCAATGAGTAAAGACATCAATAGCACAAATAACATACAAAAGCAAATCCATTAGGAGCAAGGCATGCGGTGCTTGCCTTTCATTTCAGCGCTTTGGCGAATCTGAGTTCAAGGCCAGCCTGATCTTCAGAGTGAGTTCTAGGATAGCCAGGACTACACAGAGAAGCCCTGACTCAGAAACAAAAACAAAACCCCAAGCAATCAAACAACCACCCTCGAACAACAACCACCAACCAGCAAAACCGGATCCCCAGAAAGCTACACAGTGTGAGTGCTGCATCCCGGCATCAGTGTTTTCTGTTCCCTTCCTTTCCCAGAATGTTTTTATTTTTCTGGTGAAATGTGGGCAAGGAAAACGATAGGGAAGCAAGAGCTCATTGTGTTGGTGGGGGAACACTGACATAGTCCCATGTTTCAAAAGGAGGTGCAGTTTGTTCTCAGGGTTTTCTTCTTCGGAGAAAGAGGGCAGCTGAAAAGGCTCACGCTAAAACAGGAAATGAGGAAGGCACAAAGCCATTACAACCCTCATCGTGACCCCCTTCCAAAATGTCAAGCTGTTCGTGTCTGGCATTTGGGAGAGACATTCTTTCCCTCCAATTTGTTTGTTGCCTTAACACTTAACATTTTTCTCCTCTTTTTTGGAGATAATGACTATGAACAACTTCCAATTTGAGAGTGTATTTTACTGTCATAATCTATTGTCATAAAAGAAATAGACGTTCTGTGTTGCATGGCATGGGACGTGGACAGCAATTCAGCTCCATCCCACTGAGTCACATCAAATCGACACAGGAAATGTAGAGGAATACTTAATTCATTCAGTGAATGGGTATGGTTTTTGTTTGTTTTTTGGTTGTTTGTTTTGAGGTAGGGTCTGTGTAACCCAGACTGGCCTCGAACTCCCTGTGCAGCTGAAGAGGAACACAAACTTCTGATCTTCCCGCCTCTACCTCCAAAGCGCCGGGATTCCACTGGCGCCACCACACTTGGTTTTAATCATTGCTGCAGAGGAAGCCAGGCCTTCATCCACCATAGCAAGCACCCTAATAGCTAAGCTACGGTCCCAGGCCAGTGTGCTGGTCTTTGGAAATAAAACAAAACATAATCCTAGTTTTGCATGTGTGATGATGAGCATTTACATAAAAAAATATACCCCCCCCCAACAAGGAGGCAATAGTTGACGAATTCTGGCCTGACCAGATGACCTCAGTGGGCCTTTCCCAATATGAACATCAGGTTGCACTGGCCAGCTTGCTCCTTTCTGCGCCTGCTCGGTGACTGCAGAGGCTGAACTCGCTGGGCACAGCTGGGAAGAAGGAACATGGCTATGCAGTACTTACTGGGATTGTGCTATAGTTTACAATCCCAGGTCTCCTCCCAGCCTCCCCTTACATATGGGAACTGTCACTGAAAACCAGTTTCCTTCTTTCACGTTCTCTTCCTAGGACTGTTAGCAAAGCTCTCTCAGTTCTTCAGTCCCTCAAGTGCAGCGACTTCCCGAGGATCTCGTGCTTGGACCCCTTTTCTCTGTCTCCATGAGTTTCTTCCTGTTGGAACTCATTGCTCTACAGGGGTTCTTCGTCATGTCCTTGTGGTTCTGCTTACTCTTCCAGGAAGAATAGCATATTTCTATTTCCTATGTATGTATGCATCCTATTTATATTTCAAATATAATTTATTTAACAACAAAATAACCTCTTAATAAAAAATTGTCACCCTGAATCATCTCCCAGCAGGAGTGACAGACTTGGTTTTAGACCATCCAGCCTTCCGTTCTTCAGAAAGGTAACGGAAACTCATCTCTTCCAGACCAACCATGAGATAAAGCAGTCCACAGACTGGCATTTCTTCCTTCTTCCTCTGATCTGTACTCAGTTTTGGGCACACATGACACTGTCATGGCCGGGGAGCTCATGGTGTCCCTTTGTTCTTTGACTTTTAGGACATTAAAAAATAGTTGAAGGGAAAACAAAGTTGCACTGACCCATATTTTAGAGAATTTGAATGACTTTTAGAGCCAAAAACCTTGTGGAAAGTAATTTATTTAAATATTTCTGAAAATCTAATCTTGCAGAAATAAATGGAATTTCCTCTTCTTAGTGATGCAATGTTAGTCCTTGCAGTCTTAAGCAATTTCCTTTTCCAGAACACAAATCATTATGAATTGAGTTCTTTATTACACAAGTCCAGCTTTGTTTTATGTAGCTGAGTGGAATCCATGTTACTTTTGTTTTTTTAAAAAAAAATTTTTTATCTTATCTAGGTTCACCAGTCATCATAGTTTTTCCTAACTCAAAATAAAACTATATATATATATATATATATATATACATATACATATATATTAATGATGAGGTTGATTTTATATATATGCACATACATAGATATATACATACTTTTTTTATACGTAGAGTAGAAAGAACAAATGTCAAGTGTGTGCTGCCATTTTGAGTTTTGACAGTGTCTGCTCCCATGCAGCCATCATTGGGCCTGGGATAAAGAGTACTGCTGTCATCCATAGAGATTTCCCCTGGTAGACCAGCAGGGTTCTAATTTTCATTACTATAGATTAGTGCTATTAGATCTTCAGCTGTGCGCACAGGTCAGCTGTTGCAGGTGTATCTTTCGTCATTGACAGCTCTTGCTTACTGTAATGCTTATGAGAGTTACCTATGTAGTTGTGTTTCATTGTTTTTGATGCACCCTCAAATGGTGTAAATCCAGTAAAATTAGAAGCTTGAGCCATTGAAATATTGCTCCCTACTCCACAAACTTACTGATTTCTGATTCTGCAGGATTTGTTATTATGACACCCTCCCAACTCTCTTCCTCCATTGCTGAGATCAGACAACTAGGATTTTGGTGGCTTTTGTTTTTAATGTCCTAGGAACAATAAGACTTTAGAGTAAGGCATCCTTTTGATAACTTGTAATGTCAGGGTGAGGGTAATGTCAGGGTGAGGGAGTGTGCATGGCCACAGGGGTGGACCCTCAGAATCTTTTCCTGTCTGTTTCTAGAAGAGTAGTGGAATGAACCTTCTAGAGTACACATAGTTTCTAGACCACTCTCGATCAGAAAGATGCCGGAACAAGTCGGATGCCTGCCTGGTTGTGTTTGGACGATTTCCGACCAGCAGATGAGCCAGCATCCTCCCCTGTGCCCTGCTCCACCCAAGCCAGCGGCTCCTCCTCAAGGGCAGGCTTTACTTGGCCATGTAGTGATGGTTCTGGTTTTGTAATCTTAATTTCAAACCTCCCGTCCTTTGCCCACTTCTGCTCTTCCTTCTGGATGATCTGTCTAGACCTGTGGCTCCTGAGTGTTTTCACTCTGCTGTTGCTGCCCGCCTATCAACCACCATTTACTATCTGACTTCTTCAGCCCTGTGAGATTTTATTGTTTATGAGAATAAATGGTTTTCCTTGAAAATATTTTCAATTCTCTTTTTTCTCTCTCATTTTGTGGCAAATTCTCAACCCAACTCAATGGGGTAAATCACTCAAGTCTGTGACTGACACACTTCAGAAAAGAGACTTTATTGAAGAAGCAGTTTGTGAGCTCCCTCAGAGCATGCCCTTCCATTGAGAGCACAAGTCTCGTTCTCTCTCCTCGTACCCCACGGCTATGTCCTTATCCTCTTGTCCTGTAGCCGACAACATCACTCCATCCTTCAACAAGAGAGTAACCACTGTTGAAGACACAGCTCTCATCTCCACTGACAAACCCATCATCCTGTCAACGTCAGTGCCCTCTGTCCTTACCTCCTGTGTAGTGGTTGAGTGCCTGGCTCTCAAATCCCTCGTCTCTTTTTTCTTTTTCTTCGGGACTTGTCGTCTCCTTGCCAACTGAATTCAACAGACCCTTTTATTTCTTAACTAACTTAAGCTTTGATGGTTATTTTACCAAGAGATTGCACTCCTTCCCCCTTAGAATTTCCTGTTTATCCAGCTTTTGTGACTTCATCCCCTTGTGTTTCCTCCTCCAGCATTTCCCCTTGTTCCTCCTCAAGGGGGAGGAGATTTCTTTCTTTCTCTCTGTGTAGATTTCTTTCTTCTCTCTCTCTTTTCTTTCTTCCTGTCTTCCTTCCTTCCTCTTTCTTTCTTCTTCCCTTTCTTTCTTTTCTTCTTTCTTTCCCTCCCTCCCTCCCTCCCTCCCTTCCTTTCTTTCTTTCTTTCTTCCTTTCTTTCTTTCTTTTCTTTTCTTTCTTTCTCTTTCATCAAGTTAGAAAGAAGTTTTTCTTGACTGGATATCCACAGCTCACTTTTCTAGGTTTATATCTGAAGACCACCATAGAGGACTATGAAAACCACAGTGCCTTAGACCATCGACTCATGCATTGCACATACATGATGTATTTTTTTCCTTCACACACACACATACACACACATACACAGATTGTCTTGTGTGTTGTTATTTTGTGCCCTTTACACTGGCCATGCTGCTTATCGGGTGTCCTATAGTCCTGAGACAGAGCTAGAATGTGGCACATGCCAAGTAAATATTAGCACAGCCAATGAATGAGCACACCAGTGACTGGAAGACTCCAACAGATGTTCCCTTTCCCACCTCATAGGGAAGCTTGATTGTTCCAGGGTTGTGAAGTAGAGGACGCTGTCTTTTCTACAACATGGAGACACAGGCATGGTGTTGTAGATATTAACAGGTGTCTAAAACTACCTAAGGACAGACTTAGGAACACTGCTTTTAGGTAGTTGAAAGCACAGTAGGGTCAGAGTTGTGGGTTTAGGTCTTCATGTAATAATTTATTTTGTGAATCTTTAAAAATCTGCTGTCTTTACGTGTCTTAGAATAGAAAGAAGAGGACAAGTGGACCTTGGGTCAGATGCAAGTGCATGTACTTTTGGCACAAAATAAAACACACTATGATCTCATTAGAATGGTCTGTTGTGGAAGAGCAATGGAAACAAAATGCGCACAATTGTATTTTCTTCTCTTTTCCCTACATTTTGGCCATAAGTTCAAAGTATAGACTGGAGATACTTTCTTAGAAAAATCATAAAAATATCTACTCAAAGATAGCAATATTCCAAAGTCATAATTGGTTTATGGGTTGTTGACATCGGTGAAGTTAATTATAGTCTTACAGCTGTGAGTGAGATCAAAATGAGTTCAAACAGAGGTCAGGACGAGTTAGAAAGTTGAATCACACTAAAGCCTGATCTCAGACAAGGTTGTATTAAACAGCAAAAACCAAGCCAGTCATGTCTTATAATTGTTTCAGGTCTTTGGAATTGTTTACATCTCTTAAACACATATAAAAATAATATTCTGTGTGTTTCTAATAAGCGAGGCTACTGTCGTGATCAAACCTGGCTGCTGAAGGGCATAATCATTGTCCCTGTGGCTTAGCCTTACCAGAAGCCTAATTTGGAGACATCAGCCCAACACTGCAGAGTAACTTGGGGCAGCTCAGCACTGGAGGTGGAATCCAGGCCCTTATGAATGCTAACTCTGTCCCTGCCATAGGGGTGGGTGTAGCCCTGCAGTTACGGTTCTCTGGGATGTTGAGTGTGCTAGTTTTAGCCATTTGTCTAAGGTGATCAACTCCTGTTTCTACTAGCATGATCAACTATATTTCCAGCAGAGAAATTGAGTGACAGAGGGAGAGAATATGAACAGGAGCCTAAGTCCTAGTCATGGCCACTCTTGGGATGAGTGCGGCTCTGTCTCCCAGTAGGGGAATTGTGCTTAAAGGGACTAAATGTCGAACATCAAAACTGTCCACATTTAAAAACTTTGCTCATCACTTTTGAAAAAAATAAAAATCAGCCCCTTTAATTAAAAGTTCCCCTAAAATAAACCACCAAGGCAGCCTATAATTCCTTTATAAGATTTTTATTCTCAACATACATTTTTAAAATGCAAAGTTCACTAACATATTTCATTTTACCATCATAGAACCCAAAATTTAAAGTCTTTGTCTCTAGGAATCTGGAAGGGAGAAGGACATGAACAGTTACACTAGGAATAATATTAATTCTCTTGGCTTGATCCTGTGTCCAAGCATGAAGAAATGAAACTGTTGATAGGAAGGAAAAATAAACTGTTACAGCTTGTTTTATGGTGGTGGATACAAAAACTGCAATAAATGAAGTGTGCAGTTTCTCTTTCCATGGCTTTTTGTATTTTCCTAGTTCTTAGACTTTGCAGCCATAGTGTGTGTGTGTGTGTGTGTGTGTGACTTAGAAGTGAGATAGTGCTTTATATTTATTAAGATAAGGTGTGAATATGTTTAGATTAAATAATGATGTGTAAATGGAAGTACACATTTGTGTACATTTTTACTTGGTGGCTGAAAAATTCTACTTGTTCTCTTGATCAAATATTGAACTATTAGATAATCAAACTAGATGGATATTTGTGTGTAGCAATTCTAAGAGCTAAGCCAGGCACGGTGGCACACGCCTGTAATTCCAGCAGATCAAAGGAGGGAAGATGCCCTGTGCGGCCGTGACACATTCCTGTTACCACCATGGTGGGGACGATTCCTGCTGTGATGACTGAGCCCAGGAGAGAGGCTTGCTTCCAAACGTGAAGCTGGCAGGTGGGACACGTCTCTCCTTTGGACTGCTGATGTTGGCTGCGGGTTTAACTGAAGTGAAGTTAATGTTGACTAGAACATACAAGAGGCAGGCAAGATGGTTCATCTATCAGGAAAAGGCACCAGCTGCCAAGCTTCATGGCTTGAGTTCAATCCCAGGCCCCACATGGTAGAAAGAGAGCCAACTCCTGGACGTTTGTCTATGACCTACACTCACTCATGCATTGTGCTGTGTGTGCACCCCGACACATACACATGTACACAATACATTTATATAAAATAAAGATGCAATTAAAAATTTACAGAGAGGCGGCTGGAGAGATGGCACAACACGAAGAGCTGGTCTTCCAGAGGACAAGGGTTTGATTCCTGCACCTAATGGCAACTCACAACCATTTATAACTTCAGTTCCAGAGAAGCCAATGCCTCCAAAGGCACTGCACATAGGTGGTACACAGACAGACAGACAAACTGCTGGCAAAATACCCATGCACATGTGATGGTAAATATAATAGCAAATGGTCAACATGGGGGTCTACTTTGTATTGGTCCCCAAAGTAACATAAAACACTTTTTAAACAGAGCAAATAAAATTCGCTCTTTCTCTGATTCGCATGCTCTGTGTGGAAAAAACTGATGATTTAATGTTCAGTGGGGCTTTCTCAGAGGTTATTGACTTGAAGAGACCTTTACACATCATCAAATAACTTCAAAGAAAATTTTCTTTTTACATTGACTCTACAGGCTCTTTGCCATGTGTACATTGTGTGAGTCAGTGCATGCCTGTGTGAGTGCATGCACGTGCGTGTGTGTGTACGCATGCATATGTGTGTGTGTTATTACGGATAGAACTTATGGCTTTATCCATCAAAGCATATACATTATAATTAAGCTATATCCCTAACTCCAGTTCCTCAGCTAGGTAATTTCGGTAGTATAGTTTTTCCATAAAAGGTTTAAAAATGTACTCTTGAAATGCAAGGTTATCTGCAGATGGAAATGTTCAGACCACCAGGGCTTTCACAACACACTTATCACCCAAAGCGATCTTTTAAGATTTATTTTTAGTATTGATAATTTTTAATTTTTGAAGTTTTAAATTACATCCTTTCCCCCTTCCCGTTTCTCTCCCTAGCCCCTCTCATATACCTGTATAACCCCCTCACTCTCTCTCAGATTCATGGCCTCTTTTTCTTTAATTGTTGTCATATATGTATCATCTATAACATACATGTCACACACATACATTCCTAAATATAGAAATACAACCTGTTCACTCTGTATAATGTTACTTAGATGCATATTATGTCAGTGCTATTAGCATATGTTTTTAATATACAGAATTTATACTTTCAAAAGATGCATTTTTCTCTCCAACAAGCAAAGAAATACCGTTTCGATCGATGGCAGCTGCTCTGCCTGCAGGATGGGCTCAGGTGGCAAGCCTGGTTCCTCAACTTGAGTGGCTTTCTGATCCAGGAGCTAACACGTGTGGAAGGCCACGAAGTCTGTAAAAAGCACACGCACAGCACGCGGTCTTCCGCGGGGCCACGCCAGCTAGCCACAGACGTGGGAGCATTCGCGGAGCGAGCGGGAGGCTGGGGTGCAGAGCAGCGTTCCGGCAGGGCTGGGGGGAGGGGTCGGGAGCTCCGGAGCCTGCTGACGCCGAGAACAGGCCGTGCGGACGGACGGACGGAACGGCAGGTTAGGTTGCGGAGAAGCGGAGCAGAGGCCTCCACCGTCCACCCCACCTGGAGGCTCCTGCAGCAGCGGCGAGCGGAAGGCAGCCACTGTGGCAAAATCACGTGCCGTTGCCTGTCTTTCAGAGCGCTGCGAGTGTAAGCCCGTCAGAGCCACTCAGAAGACCTACTTCCGCAGCAACTACAACTACGGTAAGGCCGCGTGCGGGCATTACACGACACCCTTGCATGCACACACACACACACACACACACACACACACACACACACACACGGGCTTGCGCATGAAGGGGGCACCTACGAGTGCCGTCCCCAGCTTCAGCTAATTAAAGAGCGTCGGGGTGGCAAAGTTCCCGTCGGATGCCTGATTGTGACGGCGTCAGGCAGCATTTTGATTGTTTGTTAAACCCAAGCACTGGGTACCCAGAGATCCGTTTCAAAGCCGAAGTCCTTGTCTCTGGGTTGGTACCTGGGTTCCAGCTGTGCTCCACTGGGGGGAGGAAGGACACTGGGAAGCAATCCCTAATAGTCGGTA
This sequence comes from Rhombomys opimus, assembly GCA_010120015.1. Classification (NCBI taxonomy): domain Eukaryota; kingdom Metazoa; phylum Chordata; class Mammalia; order Rodentia; family Muridae; genus Rhombomys; species Rhombomys opimus. The sequence goes on along the minus strand of REGO01000082.1, from coordinate 5,866,355 downwards.
TTCATCTAAGGGGGTGCCTTGCTAGTCAGTTTGACCAAACAACATTTTGATGAGCCACATGCTAACTGAAGAGCCACCCCCACCAACAGAGCTGGCTGATGTGATGGGAGGATGCCATCTCTACCAGGCACTATTTTACACACATTCCATGTATTATCTCGTTTCATTATCCTAGAGCTTCTGAGCACTCTTCTCATCCTGATTTTATGGGTGATGGTTGAGCCAACACTGCCCCTTCTTTTATTATTATTTGGGTACTGCTGTGCTTCAGTAAATACCACTGACGGTCATGCTTATGAGAGGCAGTCACTGGAGTTCTTCAGCTGCTAACACAGAGGTCTGCTCAGTGCTAGTGTATTCCGCAGGCTTTTACTGGATTTGGTTTTCAAGGAGAGGTCGAATGTCCCTCATCCAGGATGCTCGGGGCCAGAGTATTTAGGATGGTAGGCTTTCATTTTGTATTTTGGAATATTTGTGGATCTTTGGAACGGGAGCCAAGTTTAAGCATAAACTTTGTGTTTCACGGACAACATTTCAAACTAGCTGTCGCCTGAGGACAGGTGTGGAAGTTTCCACGTGTTCATTGTGTTGATTTGGGATGCTCAGCCTGTCGGTGAGACCAGCAAGGTCGTGCCAGTGTCTGATCCCGAGTTAATGTGTGGGCTACAGGGCTTCTAAGAGGAACTGTGGGATGAGAACGAGGATTTTGCCTTTATGTGCCTTACTTAGAGGACTCAGGACATGCAGAGATCTGTTTCAGCTTCTGGAGCAGTGGTGCTCAACCTGTGGGTTGTGACTCCTTGTGGGGGCTTCGTCAAATGACCCTTTCACAAGGATCTCCAGTGGAACCAGTTTTTAACTTTTGCTTACAATCTGTTTATTTTTAGGCAGGAATTCTGCACTTGGAAGGCTAGCTTAGAACTTGCTCTGCCCAGGCTGCTCCTGGACAGTCTGTCCAGCACTAGCGCGATGGGCATGAGCTACCAGGTCAGCTAGTTACCTTCAGCAGGACCTTAGCGGCTCTTGGCTAGTGACAGACAGACATCCCAGGGAGACACAGATGTCCCTGGGCTAAGGGTTTAGTTTATCTAAGAATCAAATGCCTGGCTACTTACCTGAAAGCCCGTCCTCCCCTTACGCAAACTGATGAGATTGCAGGAGAAGGGGTTCTTTGTGCTTTTCCGAAGGGTAGCTTTTTAAGACCGATAAAGGCTGTGTGAGCTTTTAAATATAATTACGATACAAATTAAAACATAATTTCATACAGGGCAAACATAATTTCCTAGCAGGGCCCTGGCAGAAGGCTTGCACGGAACCGTGGATTCGATCATCAGCACCTAAACTGGTTGTGCAGTTCAGTGTCATCCTTGCTATGTAACAAGTTGGAGGCTAGCCTGGTGTACACCGGAGCCTGCTCTCAAACAAACAGAAAGCAGCAACAAATAAACAACAACACACACTACAAACACTAACAGTAAAACATTTATTTCAAAGAAAGTTATTTTTACTCATCTTCACTCACTGCTTTTAACTTTACCCAGCGTCCTTAGTAATGCGATAGCTGGTGGTACCCTTACGATTGAAAGTTAAAGTATTAACCACTACAAATCATCAGAAAGAGCTTTTTGGGAAGACAGCTGAGTGAGTATTACAACCTAAGATTGGATGTGGATCACACCTGGTAAGGAGGAGGAGCTTGTAAGGTGGCTCACATCTCTCACATCTGTATCCTGTCCCAGAACATAGGAATAAGGCAAGAGGATCAAGAGTTCAAGGCCAGCTGCAATGGCATTGCAGGTTCAAGGCCAGCCTGTGTTTCCCCAATCACTACTGGAAAAGAAAAAAATTTTCATAGCCAGACACTAACCAGGCCACCTATTATTTAAAGATTGGTTTTTAGCTGGGACTTACAGATTCTTTGGGGGAAACAGGCACTCCAGTGCTTGGCTAGAAGGCAAACTAATGGAAGGGAAATGTTTTTGTTTCAAAATATAGTGATTTTTACTTTATGTATTTTTATGTATCTATTGAGAAAACAAGGTACAGCCAGGAACAATTGCTAATTCATATAAAACCCCCGCCTCATTCTTGACTAATTCAGTAAAAGAAATTGTCAGTTTTTAGCAAGATTACTTAAATAATAAAGTAGGTGTTGTGGAGAGGTATTTTTTTTGGAGTAGGTACATGTGCTAAAAATTTCCAATGAAAATAGTGGCTGCACTGGGTAAAGAAATCATTAGCTTGAGAACATTGGCACAGCTCACTCATCACTAATGGTTGATGGGCTCTGTGAGGCACATTCATTTACGCCGGGACTCACACAAACATGTCTGTTAGTTAGCCTTACCGTCTGGAAGGAAAACGTTATCTCTTGTCAAAATACAAGGCCGAGAGAACAGGACGAGCAAGGTCTCCCCTTGCCAATCAGGCAGGGCCAGCTGGGCAGTGTGACCTTGCTTGCATTGCTATAAAGTCCCTGAAGACTGAAGTATTCATGAAGCAAAAACAAGGCCTGATCTTAAAGATTTACAAATTTTGGTAACGGAATCCCTGTCTTGTGGCTTGCCGTAGTGGTAGACCGATAAATTACTGTGATGAAGGTAGAGCCCTGGCGGAGAATTGGATTACCAGCTGGTTTGATATAGTTGTGGAGGGATTTTATCAGTCCCGTCTGGTCCTGAACATCTCAAATACATGGAAGGGTCTGCAAGTGGGAGTTTGTAGTTCCTACCTGCAGAGCTTGCCGGAAGTGGCTTCACTTGGATACACCGTGTCCCCTCTGTGACACTGTATCAGTATGACACAATATCAATATGACAGGGCTTCCTGAGATATTGCTGAGATATTGGACTTTCTATGAGCTGATGCCTTCACATCTTTCTTTTTTAAAAACAGTAAAACTCTCCTGCAAAAATGCCTACATGTTGGAAGTAGATCTACCCAATGCGGCTCCTCCAAGGGAGAGACACAGGACACAGAGGAAAGGCTCCTTCCAGCCTCTGGGTCCCGCCACTTGAAGGGCCGCTCCTTGCGTGGTGGGCAGGAGAGCGATGCAGCTGGCATGCAGGAAGGCCCTGCATCACTCAGCAGGGGTATAGGGTGGCAGAGTAGCTGAGTGTAAGGCCCAAGGAGGACACAGGTCTAATGGACAAAGTCTCCTCAAGAAGAACGTTCAGTATACCCAAAGGAACACGGGGCTTAACTCTGACGTGAAGGAAAGTGCGGATGTCTGAATGGTGAGATGAGCTGAGGGAGGCAAAGAGACCGAGGAACTACTAAACAGGACTGAGCTGTACCCCCAAGAGACCCCGCCTTGAGGAAAATGATCAGTTGAAGAATCCCAGTGAAGAAACGAAGCATAAAGTTGGGTCTGGGCCTTTACAGGGTGAAATTGCATCCATATATCCAACGTGAAGCCACGGGGAAAGTGTATTCAGTCAGCTCTAGTTACCTAAGTGGGGTTTTGAAAATCGAATGCTTGCACACACACATGCATATATAAACACCAACGTACATATACACAGATACAGACACAAACTGGCAGGGAAAGAGGGCTGAGCGCGGAGAACGCGGGTATGGCGTCTTCTCTAAAGAAAAATGTCTGCCTGACATTTCCTTTCTAACCATTGAGCATGAAACTGAGAGGAACTGCCCAGAAGGAAGCCTACTGGCTTTCTTAGAATGGTGGGCCTACTGTGTGTCATACAAACCAGACCTGCCTTCTTTTACCCAGTCATCCGGGCTAGGGTTAAAGAGGTGAAGACGAAGTGCCATGATGTGACCGCCGTCCTGGAGGTGAAGGACGTTCTGAAGGCGTCGTTGGTGAACATCCCGAGGGACACGGTCAGCCTTCACGCCACCTCTGGCTGCCTCTGCCCCCCGCTCCGTGTTAATGAGGAATATATCATCATGGGCTACGAGGACGAAGAGCGCTCCAGGTGACTTCCCCGGCAAGAACTCAAGCCCCTTTGTTTTCCTTCCTAGCCTTCATGAGTCGGTTCACCCGTACGAGTCGGTGCTCTGGTGCTAGGCTCTTCCTGCTTTCTTGGGGACTGTGGCTATCTTTTACTTTTGTATATTAGATAGAAGAAGGTGTGAGCACAGTTTATGGGTATAGATTTTTTTTCTGGAAAGAGGGATCATAGCTTCGTTTATTTCTGAAAGGGGGTTCATGACTCCTAAATAGTTAAGATCCTTTCCATCTCTCTGGTGTTTGTATTCTAGGACAAACATGTTTAGTTTTTTCTAACCAGCAATTCCTTGAATTTTTCAGTTCTGTACCTTGATTTTTAAAATGCAGGTTACTCTTGGTAGAAGGCTCTATAGCTGAGAAGTGGAAGGATCGTCTTGGAAAGAAAGTCAAGGTAAGCTTGGATTTTATGTCAAAGTATTAAAATGCTGGGCCTGAGCTCCATGGTATAATGCCTTTCTAGCAAACACTGCAGGTTCAGTTCCCAGAACCAGAAAAAGTTTGGTAATAAAGTTCATAGAAAACTATCCCTCATATAATTAAATAGTCACCCTCAACTACATGAGAATATTAAGACCTGATATACATATACATATATCATATACACACACATGACTATTTTAAAAACTGAAATTGTCTTTAATGTCAGTTCATGTAAGGAATGAATTTCTTGTATCAAAGCTATAGCTACAGTTGCCCTAATTTCTTGTGAGAATACCTGTAGCTAGCCAGTCCTGACAGGCTAGCTTCCTACTATCGCTCCAGGGCCAGCCTCCTTACAGCTCATCGCTCTGCCGTGGTAGGGTATGCTTTTCATCTTCATAGAAGTCACACAGGGCTGTTCTGCCTCCAACACCATCCTTCATTTCAGGCAGAAAGAAGGGAGGAGGCAAACGTGGGTTTCCAAGAACTCATCCAAAATCTCTACCTTAGATCTTTTGGTAAGGACAGGTGCTATGTCCATGTCCAGTTTGGAGAGCAGGGAATGGAGGTTTTCATTGTTTCTAAACAAATTGGTCTTCCCTGAGAAGGGAGAAAAATACGATTGACAAATAGAAGAATACTACAGTGTCCAAAGGACAGAAACGAATTCTATGAACAAGCATCTGCTACAGTGTTCAGTGAAGAAGAAGTGGGTGCTTGGAACAGTGACGTGGCTTTAACATTTTAGAGTAAGAGCCTTGAACTTATATCTCAAAAATCAAGTAGTACGTTACACTGCTCAGTTAAAAAAAAATTCTGCATTTCTTATTATTGCACTAGCACACACATCTCTCATAGAGAAGAACAATTTGGGGAAATGCAAAGGGGGGGTGCAGAATCTCCTAGGATGCCTGCTGGGGTCGGGGCTGGGAGTGGGAACTGTACCAAACCTAATACATCGTGTTCCTCTGAGAGCTAGAAGCTCGGAAACACTTGGGAAGTAACCGGGGAAGTAAGTTAAACAGCCCTAGGCAGCCGAAGCCGATCTTAGTGTCCGGCTGGCAGATGCTTGAGTCAGTGACCTAGAGAACGAGGACAGCATGAAGTCGTAGAAAGGAACTGTCACCTCCGAATTCCTTGTGTTTGCAGTGTTTCTGTCAGGAGTGAGATGCATTTCAAGGGCTGAGTGCGAGCGCTCCCTGTTTGCATCCTTCGTCAATTAACCTGGTGTCTAATTATTAATCAGCTCTTCTTCAGAACACTGGGATCTCCTTTCATCCTTTCAAGTCTGTTTTCCGCTTCCCAGTGCAGAACAGGAATGTGTCCTAAATTCCTGTACCAATTGAAAGAGCTTGTGTCGCAAGCCTGGCTGGTTATGTTTTCGCTGGGATGCGTGGCTTGTCCTGTTTTGTGGCCTGGTAAATTTACTTCCCATTGCCTCCTACAGGGAAATCGTAGTTTTTATGAAATCATTGAATTTCTCAGACTGAATTTAAACACACTAATAGGAAACAATAAACCAGTAACTTGAATAATTTTCTTTGTTGTTTTGAGACAGTGATTTGCTGTGTAGCTCTGGCTGGACCAATAGTTTCGATTTAGCACAGGCTGGACTGGTACCTACTATGTAGCACAGGCTGGCCTTAACCTTTCTGCAGTCATCCTGCACTGATGTTTGTATTATCGTAATGTATCACTGCACCTGGTTCTCTTCTGTTATTTTTCTTTTTAAAAATATTCTTAACTTTTTATTTTATACATATGACTGTTCTCTCTCTCTGCATATATATGCATAAGAGCGTCGTGCCCAAGAAGGCCAGAAGAGGGCATGGGGTCTTGAGGAACTGGAGTTACAGACATTTGTTGGCTGTCTCTTTGGTGCTGGGAACTTCTGGTTCTCTGCAAGATGAGCAGCTGGGTTTTTGTTATTGTTGATTTGTTTTGTTCTTGAGAGAGGGTTTCTCTGCATAGCCTGTGCTGTCCCAGAAGTCATTATGTAGACCAAACAGGCCTCAAACTTCTCAAACTCGGAGATCAACCTCCCTCTGCCCCCAGAGTGCTGGGACTAAAGGTGTGTGCCACCACTGCCTGGCTTCAGCAAGTATAGCTCCAGACCTAATGGGTCAATCTTTAATTCATGTTTATGCGCTGAGCCAGAAGTTTGGGAGTAAAATCTATTCTGGCTGGAATTAGTAGGATCAGTTAACTTGGGAATGCTTAAGAGATTTTTATGGGGGATGTCATTTTTAAAATTCAATCAAAGTTGCTCTTTACAGCTGATCTTTCTCTGAGCAGAAGACCGTTTAAAAAAAGACCTTTCACCGTTCTTCTATGTAAATGATTGTTTGTTTATGTTCCATGAAAGCTATTTGTTCAAATCAAGATATTTGAATTACCTTGGAAAGAGTTAAAAATCAGATTACTTTTTAAATATGAAAGCAATATTATTGTGGAATAAAGTCTGCCAAGATAAAGATATATTTTAATAGAAAAAAATAGTAATAACTAACTTATTCTGTGCTCTGCACTTTGTAATTCTTCAATCTGCAGAATGATCCTATTATTGTTACTAATAGGATATAGAAACAATAAAAATGCTACTAAGTTAAAAAGCTTTGCATGGTGAGTATGAGTTAGATTCAGAACTTGGGCCATCTGACATTAGCTTCTTGCTTCTGAAAGTGAGGTCATTGAACCAGCAGCCCAGGGATCACGTGAGTACTCCTGATCTGTGGAAACCATGGGCCCCGTTCAGAGCTCATGAACCTGTTCTCAGCAGGATCCTCTGATGATTTCTATGTTCACAGGAGCTTGTCAAGTACAGATGTTCCTATCACTTCCTACACTTTCAGCAACTGCCATTTAATATCTTATATCAGAAATAAACACTATTGACATTTTTCATATGAGATACAAGTATGACTTTTCTTATTAAAAACAATGCATACAACAAACAGACCAAAACTAACAAACAAAACAAACAAACAAAAAACCCGCAATGCATGCATTGTAAAACTTGTGGCAGAAGGGGCTGGAGAGATGGCTCAGAGGTTAAGAGCACTGGCTGCTTTTCCTAAAGGACCTGAGTTCAATTCTCAGCAACCACATGGTGGCTTATAACCATCTATAATGAAATCTGGCGTGTAGGAGCACATGCAGGCAGAACATTGTATATTCAATAAATAAATCTTAAAAAAAACAAACAACATGTGACAGAACAGGATCTTCAGTTTTGCTGTAATTTATAAATATTAGAAAAATATTCTACAGACACATTTTTACTCTGTTTTCACTATTTAAATCAGCTCGCATTGTGTGTGCATGTTCACGTATGTGCACTTGTGCGTGCTGGTGACTGTGCATATGCTGGCTAGAAGTCCCCGCTAAGTGTCTTCCTCAGTTGCTCTCTACCTCACTTTTTGAGACAAGGTCATTCCCTGAAGCCCACACTCACTGTTTAGGCAAGATGCACCGAGCCCAGAGTTCCAGAGACCTACCTGTCAGCACTGAGATTATAGACTTGCACCACTCCACCTGGCTTTTACCCAGATTCCAGCTACCAAGCATTAGGTTTTTACCCTTGTGCCATCTCCCCAGACACTCAATTAACTTTTAAAAGTTTATGTTGCTTTGGTCTTAAGAAAATTGTTATTGTAAATACATGGGTGTTGAACTATTTAATATTTATTATTTGCCCTGTGATTGTTAGGGCAGTATTCTTTAATCTGCTCTCACAATCAGTAAGACACAGACACCTGTTAGATTTTATAATTCACTTTTGCTGTCTCATTAACCTTTAAAATCCACCTCCCAGCCCCCATCCAGTGCCCTTCCCCTTAACCCTTCCTAACTGGGCTCTCTTCCACCCATAGTCTTATAAATACTTGCTTATGTTTTTTATCTTGGTGTTTTCTCTATCCACGCCATCCACAGAGTCCTTCCTCCAAGCCCATGTGGTTCCTTCATGCTAATCCATTGTATCATCCTCCTTCCTCCTCTCTTTCCACCTGTCTCCTGTTTCCCATGATGCTCCTGATCCCAAAGCCCAGGAACCTTAGCCACTTGTACCCCATTCTGCCCTGCCCAGGTTTTAAGCCTTTTAATCAACCAATCAGGAATAATGTGTTAGGCAGTATTACACAACAAAGATAGGGCAGTAACCAGATCTTGAGGGCCAGTAATTAGCATCAAAATACAAGCATCAGACCAAACCCAACAGAAAATAATGAAAAATAGCCCTTCTTTCAAACGGTCAGCGTAAACCTTCTGCTTGAATATAAATTCAGAAAGGATAGATGCTGTTGACTTCTGCAACATTTACAGACATGGCATTTTAGTTCTGAGTTTCGGGATGCCGGCATCGCTGAATGTCCCACGGAGGAGATGGTCTCCAGTGTGGGTTCTGCAGTCAGAGCGTTGTCAGCCCCTTTGTTACCCCGGATGGAGACTGTAGACTTTCTGAAAAGTACTGAAACGCTTCGAGATCTGACCGCTTCGAGATCTGACTTCACAGTCTCCCTCAGGTGACATCAGAGGAATAACGCACCTTGAGCGGTGTCCGAGTCACTGTTTTCTCATTTTCATTTCACAGCGCTGGGATATGAAACTCCGTCATCTTGGCCCGGGTAGAACTGATGCTAGTGATTCTACTCAGAGTCAGAAGTCCAGCAGGAGCTCCAATCCCCGGCCTGCACGCAGCTAAATCCTGAGGTGCGGACGGCCATGGACGCCCTACTAAGACTCGCATTGCTGGACTAGCTAAGGAAGATCGCACTATTGCACTCATGATCTATTGTTTACTACAGATAGCGTGTGGCGACTGATGGTACTTCCGTTTGCTTTTCTCCTGCTTCTTAGCGGCCTGGGGTTAGATCCTTAAAGGCGTTGTATGTTCTGTTTTACTAATCATGGGGGTATCATGTGGATACCCAGGCCTCTGTACTGAAGTTCCAAAGTATTAATTTTGTGTTCTGTACTCAGATTGAGAATGCAATATTGGCTGTAAAGAGAGATTTCTGGTCATATTTAAAAAACAAAAGAAAACAAACAAACAAACAAACAAAAAAACTAGCTATTGCTATAAAACAATCTGCTGCTGTGCCTCCAGTTTTGCTTTTGTATGCTCTTTAGGCATTTCCTTCATGCTATGAAAGTTCTAAATGTTTATAAAGGTGGAATGGCAGCTTGAAATCAAATACTGCAGAGCACCAGGAAGCATTTATGAGGAAATGCCACACAGCAGGATTTAATTTCAAGATTGGCAGGATGCAAAATAAATAGTGTTAGGAGCCAAGAAAATGACATTTTGCCTGATTAGGGAGCACGCTGGAACCAGTAGCACGCTGGAGACATCTTCTGGCAGTGTATTTAATTTGTTCACACATACATTAATGGGCATCAGAGAAAGACTTATAGTAGACATCTGAGGTCACTGTAACTCTGCTTCCTTCTAAGTGAAACTCATCGTTGGATGCCCCCTCTCCAGGAGTAAATTTGGCCTGCTGTGTTGAGCAGAGAAAGAGGTATCAAAGTATGCGTGTGCGCGCGCCGTGGTATTGTTTTGAAGAGATGTACCTCTGTGAAAGACTGTCGTTTACAGGACAGTGAAATGTGCAAATTTGCTTTTATTTTTATTTTTCACTTTGGGCTTGTGTTTTGGGGTCTTGGTGTGTTTTGCTTTGGGCTTGTGTCTTGGGGTTTTGGTGTGTGTACTCATTTGTATTTTTGGGGAGCGGGGTAAGCCATCACACACCCAAGGCCGAGTAGATTGTAGCAGACTAGGTTCATTGGCCTAGGCATTATGATTTGAGTTTGTGCTGTTCAGTGCTTGGTCAAAATGCCAAGGAAGAGGAATTATGGTTGTCAGAAGGGACAATATCATGACTTTTAAACAACAACAGCGAATTTTTTATTATACAAGCCACCACCGTGAGACGCTACGGACCATGGGAAACTCATCGTGTCCTTTCTTCCTTCCTGTAGCAGGGATCCTTAGAGCATGTGCAGTCACCAGAAGGTCTCGTTCCCTGCAGTTTACACATGGGATAGTAGTAGATCCAAATTCCTAAGCTATGGTGTGCTGAAAATAAAACATGTATGAAGCAAACAACGCTGTGTTTTCTTCTGTAAGAACCGGGCAATGATGAATCTCATTCCTGAGCAGACGGTTCCTACGTTGGTAATTAATAATTCATCCAAATTCTTTCTTTTAAAAGCAAAAAGCATCCTCTTTTTCCAACAAGCCCTAAACACCAGCATTTCCCCCATTCCAGAATTGGACTCCCATGTTTGCCCCTGGGAGGCCGGCACATGCTGGATGTGCCATGCCCTGCCTTCAGGCACCGTGTACTGTGTGCAGGAACCGTGTACCTCGCTCATGCTGGGACACCGCCATCTTTTTCTGGTGGCTGTTGTCATTTCTTTAATGTGAATTTCCTGTCACTAGGTAGGGTGAAGGGCTGCAGTGCGCATGCTGAGGTAGGGAGGGAAGTCCTGAACCGCAGATGGTGGCCTCCAGTCTCTCCTGGGGTACCTGCCTTGGCTTCGGACTCCCAAGCTGCATTCATCCATCCTGTTCTGTTTTTCTGCAGAGAGGGCAGGCTTGGTTACAGGAGACTTAAAGAATCTTGGGTCTGGACTCCTGAGCATGCTACCAAGTGCATCCGGGGCATAGTTGAAGGCATTTTAAGTGATGACAATTTTGCTGTTTACCTATTTACGTGTTTATGGTCCTGACGGTGGAACCAGGCCCTACGAATGCTAGATAGGTGTTCTGTCTGATCCCCATCCCTACCCACCTACATCAAGCTACATTCTCATCCAGTGACAGAATATCTTTATATGAATAAAAACCTGTAGTTGTTTTGTTTAGGTGAATAGATTGGAAAGCATAATTGTTTTCAGTGTAGGATTTTCACATGCAACAGATTTAATTTATCCCCAGTTGCATTGACGGCTCAAGGGGCCAATCTCTCGGGCTAAACTGTAGTTTGACTACCTTCCATTCCCACCATCTGAGCTGGTGATATTTGGTCTTGTTTGTCTGTGTAAGACTTGTCATTCATTTAACCATTTTTAATGGAACAACACCTGTGAACAAAGCACATGCCATTTTTTTTTTCCATTTTGGTAGCTGCAACATCTTCGCTCACACACTGTGCAGACATCTTAGAGGGAGGCATGATTTAATCATGACGGTCAGGTTTCTCAGCAGACTGCAAACCGTTTCTCCTCGGATATTGTCACATATGAGTCTCTCCAGGCCCTTTTTGCTCACCTTGAAAGCCACTAAAAGCCAGCACTGGGGAGGCAGAGGCAGGCAGATTTCTGAGCTCAAGGCCAGCCTGGTCTACAGAGTGAGTTCCGAGAGAAACCCTGTCTTGGAAAGCAAAAAAAAAAAAAAAAAAAAAAAAAAAAAAAAACCAAAAAACAAGAAGCCACTACAAATTTAACACAGGTGCCTGCCTGCTTGTTAGTAAACCTGGAGGCCTTTCAAATCCATTGAAATTTTCTTGAGTTTTGCACACCTTCAGGATTTTCTTTTCTCAGCCAGACAACAGCAGAAGACATCGACGGGCTGAAGGAACCAGTGAAAACTAAGTAGCGAACTTCTGTTCCTTTCTTCCTGGGTCCCTGAGTACCGGACTGTGTCCTGTGTAGTGTATTCTGACTCGGTGCCATATGGTGCGCTGAGCGTTGGGGGAGGGGCAGGGCGAGCCTCTGTCTCCACATCTGCAACCCATTATGAAGTCAAATACAAAAGCTGCAATCACTGTGAGTAAATAGCCCTGCTTATTGCCTTCTGCAAGAAATTATTTGCTATTACATTTCAACAGTAAAATGACTTTTTAGAGAGCCATTTCAAGATCGGTAATTGTTTAGCCCTATGGATTTTAATGTAGCAAAAGCACTAAGGAAGATGGTAAAAATGAAGCAGAGACTTTCAGCAGTGTGCTGCTGAAATGCAGCCTAGAGAGTTAAAATATATGGTTCCCAGCTGCATTCAAGTTAAAAAAAAAAAAAAAAAAAAAAAAAATGGAGTCACATCTTTGATGGGAATCTCTTTGGGGTCCTGTCTAGCGGTGGCGACAAGTGGTACAAAACACTTACACATGTCCTGTTGGTGCCTTAAAGGTTTATGGCACGATTCCACTTCACAGATGAGTTTAAGACTCAGGACCTCAGACGCTGTAAGTGGCAGACGGGCTTTAGACGCTCTTAGTCTTATTTCCCAAGTTGTACATTTTCTGCTGTGATTGCTAATAAAAATTTGAATGTGCTTTTCAAAAAGCGCAGTGCAAAGCAAGTGGAAGAGCCGCTGGCAGAGTAGAAAGCTTACACCATGTCCACCAATGCCACCCAAAATACTGTCATTTGACCCACTCAGGTGCCCCCCCCCACAAAGTCAGACTTTCAGTGGGTTTGTTCTAGTCCTAGAGAGTCAGGTAAATAAGTCAAGCCATTCTTTTGACATTGACAGCTTAAAGATACATGATTTTGAATTGGAAAACGGAGATTTTTCTGTCTTCCCTTGAATTTGGAAAAGCTCTGACGTACCTAGTCTTGGGCACGGCTTACAGGAAAGCTGAAGTCAAAGGTTGGTGGTTGCTACATAGAAAACTCAATGACTGTTTTCCAAGAGGAGGGACTGCCATCTCCTAGGCAGGCCACTACCCTTGTCCCTATACAGCCTGGGTCTGATCTTGTGGGCACAGCTGGAGAACTAAAACTGCCTGCCCTCCTCTTCCCTTGAGAATGGCATTTGAAGACACGTCATCAAGACCTTTCTACTACAGCGTGAGAACTTTGGAGTCAGGCCGCTGTGTGCTACTGCCAGGCTACATAGCACGTCTGTGGCGTGATCAGGATAGAACAGCAGAGTGGAGGAGGCTGAGTAGAGCAGGAACGTGGCAGGAGTTTAGTAAGTATTGAGATCCATCTGTGACTCTCAATACTCTCAGAGGGTCACAGTTCCCTAACAGGGCTCTGGCAAAAGCTCACTAAGTCTGGAAGAAAATGAGATTCCCTGGGAGATATTACCTGGTTGCCCAGAATCTCTCCTATATCTTTGGATACCTGACTTAAAAAAAAAAAATTCTTCTCCACTCACTCTGAAGCTGATTATTGAAAATATCTTCCTTTCTTCCCAACGAGGAAGATGTGCTTAAAAAGCAGCAGTAAGCTGGGTGATGGTAGTGCATGCCTTTACACCTGGCACTCTGGAGACAGAGGCAGGCAGATCTCTGAGTTTGAGGCCAGTGTGATCTACATTGAGAGTTCCAGGGAAGCCAGGGCTACACAGAGAGACTTTGTCTCAAAAACCAACCAACCAAACAAGCAAACTGAAAACAAAAAGTAGCAGTGGGAGAGTGTGAATCCAAAGGGCTGGAGAGATGGTTCAGTAGGTAGCAGTGCATACTGCACAGACGGAGGAGCCAGGTTCAGGTCCCAGCACGTGGTCATTCCCCGTTTCCTACAACTTCAGTTCCAGGGTATCTCATATCCTGTCCTGGCTCCTATTTGCCCTGGGTGCACAGAAACTCATGAAGACTCATATTTGTATACATAAAGAATGAAACTTAAAAAGAAGAGAAGGAGGAGCAGAAAGCAAGTTTGCCTTGTCAGCTCGACAGAAGTCATAGTCATCTGAGGGGGTGATTGTCAATTGAGAAATTGCCTCCATAAGATCTTGCTCTAGGCAAACCTGTAGAGCATTTTCTTAACTAGTAATGTGGGCGAGACCAGCCCGTTGTAAGTAGTACCTCATTGCACAGGTGGTCCTGGGTTCTATGAGAAAGTAGGCTGAGCAAGCCTACTCCTCCACGGCCTCTGGATCAGCTCCTGCCTCTCTGTTTGAGTTCCTGCCTTCATTTTCCTCAATGGACTGTGATTCAGGACGTGTAAGTCAATTAAACTTTTTCCTCTCCAAGTTGCTTTTGGTCTTGGTGTTTCACCACAGCAATAGAAACCCTAATAAGACAAAGAGCAAAACTGCTTTCTTAATGTTACTGGTAAAAGTTACCTTGTCACCCTGGGGCAGCAAGCAGAGAGCATTTAGAAAGAAAGATGTGTATTCTCAACAAGAGCTGAATTTTTGTTAGTTGCTTCTACATGTTTTTCATTTCCTAGGGAGTTGCAGAAGTACTAAAAGTATATTGAGACAAAGTGTTTATGTTCCAAAAAGTGCCGGCTCTGCATTCCAAGCTACACACTGGAGTCTCAAAACACAGGCAGCTTTTATTGCAGTTGGGAAATAAAACTAACTCATAAAGGACTTGAACTAGTCCATTTGGAAAAATAGATGATAGCTGAAGAGTGCGCTGGCAAGGAGCAGCCTAATCTAGACGGTGGCAAAGTTTTCCTGTAAGGAGTCCCACACAAAGTATTGAGGGCTTTGTAGCAGGTCTGCTGTTGCAAGTACTCAGCTCTACCACGTAGTATTTATATTAAAATGATGCCATGCACACAACCAATATTATATGAAAGAGTTTATTCGGGGGAAGGGAAGCAGAAGAGAGTTAGGGCTGAGTGAGCCATGAGGGCAGAGAGAGAGAGAGAGAGAGAGAGACCTAAGAGGCAGGGGTCCCTTTATCCTGGGCCCCTGGTGGCAGCGACCAATGATAACATCATAGGTGGCTAAGCAACCTAGGAGTGGGCTAGTGCATGGACTTGTGAACTAACATGCTGTCACTGCTCAAAAAACAGGCATTGATAACAAAAACAAGAACAAGCAGTTCTGTGGCCCAATAAAATTTGCTTTCAAAAAAATGGGAGGGGCCAGGATTTAGCAGACAGTCTTTATCTATTTTGTGGGTCTAATCAAATGCTTTTTGCATTATTTTATCATTCTTTGGATTTCATTAAAGCAATGATTTCCAAGGCATAAAAAACTCGAAACTGAAAATAAAGTTAGCTCATGCTTAAGTGAGGGTTTGCTTGCAGCTTTTAGTATTCTAGTTCAGTCTCTCGGGTCAAACATGGCTCACTTCATAGACGTACTAAAGCGGGGGGGGGGGCTTGTGGAAGGTCTCAAGTCATTGTTCCCTTTATATCTATTGTCTTACCAAGTAAGGGGCTGAAACAATAGACATTTCCCTAGAGCTTAGGGTTCCCAGAAGAGGAAAAAATGAGAATGAAGGAGAGAGAAGGGGAGTGTTTAGCCTTCCACCTGCTTAAGCAATTATTCATAATAACCATTTGCCACCCAATTATATTTTGTTCTTGAGGGGGGAAAAAAAAAAGCTTTTTTGTTTTTGTTTGTTTGCAATACTTGGGGAATGGAACCAGCTAGGCTAGTTGCAAAGCTAGGCAAGACCAGGTGGTTGAGCTACACCCTTGACAGAAGGCACTTTTTTGTTTGTTTGGTTGGTTTTTTGTTTTGTTTTATTTTTTTAATTTATTTTTTTATTAAGTACACTTTATTCACTTTGTATCCCAGCTGTAGCCCCCTTCCTCATTCCCTCCCAAACTCACCCTCCCTTCCTCATTTCCTCCCATGCCCCTCCCCAAGTCCACTGATAGGTGAGGTTCTCCTCCACTTCCCTCTGACCCTAATCTATCAGGGACTGATACTCCAACCAAGGACCATGCATGAGAAAACCTAGAATCCCTGCACAGACGTAGCCTATGGCAGCTCAGTCTCCAAGTGGGTTCCCTAGTAAGGGGAACAGGGGCTGTCTCTGACATGAACTCAGTGGTGGGCTCTTTGACCACCTCCCTCTGAGGGAGTAGGGCAGCCTTACCAGGCCACAGAGGAAGACAACGCAGCCAGTCTTGTTTTGCTTTTTTCCAGACAGGGTTTCTATGTGTATTCTCGGCGACTCACTCTAGATCAGGCTGGCCTCGAACTCACAGTGATCTGATTGCTCCTCTGCCTCCCAGAGTACTGGGATTACAGGCAGGCACCAGGCTAGCAAGCACATTCTTTAGGGATAAAGTTTTATTGCAGCAAGTCTCATATCCTGAGTTGCACACAGGGCCCTGGATGCTGGTGTCTACACGGGAGACAGGGACAGAGGGCAGTGCTTTTCTTTTTTTGTCACCCCTGAAGTTCTCACTCTCCCCGCCCTTTTGCTCCAGCACCCATTGTCTTACACCGATGTGCTGGTTTGTTGTATGGACGGTACAGGTATGTGTATCTGTGCTCACAGAAGCCAGAGGAGCACGTTAGGAGCTCTGTTACCGGAGGACAGGTTCTCTCACAGAGCCTGAAGCGAGGCTGGTGGTCGGCCAGCTCCTGATCCCCCCTCCCCCGCAGTGGTGTTACAGTCACATGCGCGGCCATGGGCTCTGAGCTCAGGTTCCTCGTGCATTCTTACCCACCAAACCATCTGTCAAGTCCCCAGCACTCATTTCTAAAGCTGGCATGTCTG
The DNA here is from genome assembly GCA_010120015.1 of Rhombomys opimus. NCBI lineage: Eukaryota > Metazoa > Chordata > Mammalia > Rodentia > Muridae > Rhombomys > Rhombomys opimus. The sequence goes on along the minus strand of REGO01000082.1, from coordinate 5,849,591 downwards.
GGATAGTGAAAAATGATAGTAATTATGTTAGTTACAATTTTCATTATTTGTTTGCTTCTGCAGTGCTGGGTGGCATCAAACCTAGGTCCTTGTGCAGGCTGGGAGAGTTTTTGAGGCCTCTTTTGCTCTCTGCCCCGTAAGTTGCAGAAGTTAACAGAGTGAGTAGAAAGTCCCAGAGCGCTACACCCCTCTGCCCTTACCCCACTCACCACGAGCCTGATTTACATCTGCCTTTCCGTCTTGATGGATACCACATGCCTGGTACCTAAACATCTTAATTCGCTCTCACTGGAGTGCCCTTTTATTTGGATGTAAATCGATCCTGAAACAGCTCCCAATCAGAAGTCTGTGTTTGCTATACTGCATCTCTGAGTTAAATAAGGACATTCTAAGGTTCATTCTGTCAGGGATAGGACTGAGCCACAATTGCTGCTCTAATTCTCCTAGCTCAGATTAATTTAACCATAAAATACATACTTTGGCCGAATGTTTAACTTGTCACAAATAAATAAATTGTAGAAATCCCGAGCCACACTCACCAGTAAAATGCAGTCTGTGCAAGCAAATGCTAAAGAACCTGAGTTTATAACTATTATTTTTGTTAAGGATTTTAACAAGGTTTCAGTGGAAAACAAACAAGATTGTTGTAGGGAGCTAGGCCTGAAACACCACTGCGTCTTCTCCTGGAAGCTAATCTAACACCCAGCATGTAAAGCCGCCGAGCAGGAATCTGGATGGAGATACTGACTACCACTTGTAGCTCATTCTAGAATTTAATAATAATTCCTGCCATGGGCAGAACACAGTGCAGCTCTTGGCACCAGAAAATGTGAAATTATGTGAAAAAAATTGCTGAAGTTATGAAAGTTATTTCTTGCTGCTGCTGCTGCTGTTGCTTTTATCTTTTTGAGACAGCTGCTCACTGTTCTAGTCCAGGCTGTACTCCAACTTGTGATCCCCCTGTCTCAACTTCCTAAGTATGCTAGGGTGAAAAAAATTTATTGTTGTTTGGGTTTCTTTCTGTCTGCTTGTTTGACTTCTCTGAGCTAGTGTCTCACCCAGCCTAGGCTGGCCCTTCACCTTGAGTTTTCACTCTTTTTCTTCTGAGAGAATTGCTACTCACATGGGAGGCGCATGTGAGATTCCGAGTTTGAAACCAGCTCATTGGGCCTGATAGGATGGGCAGAGTGAGATAAGGAAGAAGTTGACTTAGCAGGGACCTCAGGACTGGTCTGGGCCTCCGTGGCTGTGCTGAGAACCATGGTAGGTGAGGTTACCTATAGAAGCTGTGGCCAATGCACTGGCCTGGAACCTGTCAGAAGCAAAACACACCATTTTGAACAGTAGGTAAATTCTGCTTCTCCATTCACTTTTTCCTTTTCCCTCTTTTTACTCAATCCAAGACCCTAGCCAATGGGCTGGTGCCAGTAGCAGTGTAATCTGCCTGTAATTTCTTTCATGGCTAACAGAAAAAAAAAATTGATTTCCTTGTGATACATTTGAGAGCCTTAGCAGGTGGGGAGGCTCAATTAGCCTAGTAGCAGTTTGTGAGAAGGGAGAAAGGCCTACTTAGAGTAGACTTCCTTCGGCAGCCAGAGCTCTCCAGAAATGCCCCAAAGACATGCTAGAAGGCATGTCTCGAAGAGGACTCCAAATCCAGTAAAAACAACAACAAAGATACTTCACAGGACCACGCCCGCGTTAGTAACTCCAATACTCTCAAAGGTTCACTGGACTTGAATTAGAAACAATTTCTTTAATCTGTCGCTGGTGCCTGTCTGGGTCTAGCAGACCTTTATCCCTGTCTCCTGGGGAAAAGTCACACTACAGCTAGCTACTTAGAGAAACCGTAGAAGGAGGGGCTGGGACTGTGGAGGAGGACAGGAGCTATAAGGACGGGTATAAAGGCTCACAGCAGTTGTGTTAGCGAGTTGCTTTTTATGTGAAAATGGAGTAGAGTGATCTCAGCCCCGGAATGATATGACAGGGCTTATGTTTGCACAAGCGTATTATGTTGGGGGGGGACTCGCTGTGCTGTGAGGGCGTGGCTACACAAAGGAGGCTTCTGTGGTATTTCAGGGAGAGGTGGAGGTGGCTGGGTTGGCTTGCAGCAGTGGTGTGGAGGGAGATAGACAGCTATGAGTCAGGAGACTGTGATCAGAGGACCAGCTGTCAACTTGTGTAACCTGTTAAGAGAAAAGAGCCGTTGATGATTCACGTAAGGGACGGGGCTGGAGCGGATAGCTAATCTGCCTTTCTATTTTCCTTCAAATTTAACTGGAAAAACCTTGATGTGGTGGACTTTGAAAGATGACTTTGAAAGATGTAGCTATTTTGCAGGCACAGGTGTAGGCAGATACACAACTCTGTCGTTTGGAAACCTCGAAAATCCAGAAGCAAAGCAACCAGTGTTTCTAAAGTATATAGTTTTTACTTTTCTTACTGCCAGAGTCTTGGCCCAAAGTTCGGGAGCAGCGTCAGTGGAACTGCAGGAGTCTTGAAAGATGATGGGGCAGGGCCAGGGGCTGCTCCAATCACACAGGTTGCTCTGGGAGCATCTAGAAGGGCGCTTATTAATGTGATATTGATCTGGATTTATATGTAAATATATTTATTAGTGACGTCTCTTTGACAGCGATACAGAACAAGTGTCTGGGTTTAGGCGTGACTGCATCATGAAATCCCACTTGAGTGTGCAGGAATAAATTAGGTATGTGAACTGTAGACACACAGCCATCTTACTACCTCAGACTCCACCTTTATGATCCGAGTGGCCTGCAGCAACAATTATGCAGCTGCCGATGGATCTCCCCAGTCACCCATGGGATGGGTTTGTCAGGCACACAGGAGATGCGGCCACCCTGTGTGTCCATGTTGACACTTTGACTTTCCAAGGTCCCAGCTAGGAAGTGTTTCCAAGGAGTGACAGTCTGGTGGTTGTTATTGTAAATAAACAAAGCAGGAGACATATCGGCTAATCTCACATTCTAATGTCTTTCAAGTCTGGCTGAAGGTTAAGTATCGTGTAATCAAGCAGGACCTGGGGGAAGAGAACCCTGCCTCGTGCTTGGGGGTAGTGTCTTCAGTGTTAGTGATAGTTCCAATGTGCACAAGAATGAAGTATTACACGTAAGGGAAGAAAACAACAATCCTGTGTTTTTCTTGGGGGAACACAGACCAACATACATAGCCGCTATTTGCAAATCCAATAAAAAGGTGTATGTTTGAAAACAATGTCTTTGTTGGGTTCGTATGGAAGAATTCTTTAATGAGAATCTGTGAATGCCAAAAAGAAAAAAAAATGTTATCATGTGTGCTTAATATGTGTGCTGGGTGGAAGAGCATGGGCATGCATGCCATGGCACAATGGTAGAGGTGAGAGGACCAAGTTTATGTTAGCTCGATTTTCCTCCTTTCCATGGGTTCTCAGGATTGAACTTGGATCACCAGCTAGTGCATCAAGCCCCTTTGCCCTGGCCATTCTCTCCAGCGCCATCTGTGGGGTTCTTCCCCCACAATTCTTGAAATGTTTATTTTGAAACCTTGTAGTTTTGACTTGATGTCTAGTTCAGAAAAAGAAAAAGATAAGAGGGAGAAATATGTAGGGGAAAAAGATAAATCACACAAACACAAAGAGCAAATTGATGTCAGCTACAAAAGCAAACCCATCTTAACCACTGTTTAGCATTAGTGATGAAATCTAGAACTATGTGTTAGTGGTAGAAAAAAAAAAAACTTAGGGGAAGGCAAGAAAAGGAAGCATAGAGATAGTATTAAAATAAAGTGATTCAAGGATGTCACCAGCACTGGAAAGAAAATTAAGGAAGCTTTCAGATTGTGCCTGCTGCAGAATCTGAGATGGGTGAGCTAAACAGCCCAGGCAGACAGCTGCTTCTCTGTCAGCTCCTGAGGTTACAGCCCGAATTGTCTGTGTCTCCAACCTGTGTGCAACTCCCATGTTGCCCAAACTCTTAGTCAAGTAAAAGTAAATATTTGTGCCTCAGAAATCAACAATGCTAAGTCCTGGCAAATTGGAGGCTGTTCTCTCCTCCCAGCATGTGGCTGGCTACCAGGGGTGCAGCTCAAACTTCCCAGGCATAGAGGCAGGAATTTTTTCTCACTGAGCCATCTAACCAGTCTAAAGTCTTTATCTCATTGTTGCCATGTGTAGCTATTGTTAAAGCGTGAAGAGGGAGAAAATGAACAAATTTTCACTAGCCACAAATGGAAAAAAAGTCTTAACTCTGTGACTTGCGACAAGATGAATTGAAATTTGAACAAACTAATCAGATTTCTCTGTCTTTTGTGCTCTTTAATACGTGTGTAAGCTAAATGCATCACAACTAATTTTTCTTCTCTGATAATAAAATTAATTGCATGCGCAGTCTTGTTGACCTGCCCTCTGGCGCACATTTGCTTTGGCATGCTAATTGAATTGTCAACAATAAACACAGGGAAGGAGGCACTTAAAGCTACCTTTGGGGGCCCCAAACTTTCCCTTCAAGACCGCCTGCTGTTTCTCCCAACTAAGCATGAAAAGCAATTAAGAAAGGTCTTGGAGAAAGGCAGTCTGCTAAATCAATGCTAAGCTGTATGTTGGAACTCACAAAAGACACACAAAAGGCTTGCAAATCTTCTCAGGACCCAAACCCTGCGCAGTGGTGCTTATTAAGATTGTGTGGCCCAGTTAACAGAAAAAGCACTTAACCAAAAGTTAAATGGCCCTGTTGCCTTTTGCTCTGTAAACTGATGTCTAGCCTTAAGCTTGAGAACTCCCGCTGCAGGCTTATTTACCACCGCAGAGACACAATGAACCAGATAGGAACAAGCCTGCAAACGCCTCCAGCCCTCTGCCGACTGTTAATGAAGAACTCTTCGGAATGAATACATACTTCTTTGTTCTAATTGTGGCAGCAGAAAGGTTACTAAGTTCCCACATGTGAGGGCACAAAAGATACTTTGCTAAGGCCACTGCTGCAGTGGGACACCAGAAGAAGGGAAGGGCTGCCAGACCACCCTTCATTTAGTCTAGGTTAAAAAAAATCAAATCAAGTCTACGCTGGCTTACCGTTGTATGTGCCATCGTCACAGAAACCTAACATTGGTGTTCTTCCTGCATTGCCTATATATCAGAAATGAGGTTTGACAACCTAAGTTACCTGTTTTGAAAGTGAAGTTACTCTGTTGTTGCTAATAGCTTATGATTTCGACTTGTGCTTTCCTACTTTATAAAATTGTAGGCTACCCTAGGCTCTGAAGGACACCTCACTTTGAAGTGTTATTAGCATAATTCAGGGGGTAATTGACCCAGGAGATTCTTTACTCCCCCAACACTGATCGCTGGTGGTTGAGTATGTGCAGGAGCGGAGCTGGGTTAACCTAGGACAGACCACGAGCAATTGCCTACAAAAATGAAGGTTTATTTAAAGTTGCCAGTCAATGTTTTTTTAAAAATAAGATATGGGAAACATTGAAAGCAAAAACTTGAAGCTGCTAAAAGTGGAACAGTTATTTAAGATAATCTTTCTCACAGAAAGACATTGCAAACTTGAAAATAATTTACTGTGATTTTTTACCATGACACATATCTGCAGACAGACACACACTCTAACGTGTTTGATCCGAGTTTTTGAAATAACATCGTTTTATAGAAGCTAGAATTTGTGGAGAGCATACATGTATGCACATGTGTATACACTGTTTCTAAGAAATGAAAATCTTTTCATTCTTTTGACTTTGGTACAATTGTATTTTAAGACTGTGGAATGACACATTGTAGTAATCTAATTTTTGAAGGATTATTTGAGCTATTTCAAGTATCAACTTCAATGTAGACAGCAACATTCTTTGTTCTGCCAAGCAAAAAGCAGCTCTATTGAGAATGGTTCCTTGCTTCTGTGTTTTAGGTAAATCATGGACATGTCTGGCTATTTATTTTCTCCTTCTTATACTTTCCATTGAAAACTAATTATTTGTTAGCATAATTAAGTCTACACCATACAACATGTTGATTTGGATTGGGAAACTGTGTCATCAAAATGGACTGAAGTTTTCTTTCTAATGCCAGAATGATTGCAACCACATCTTAATATTCCCACAGAAGGGATAAACATATTAAGCGAATTGCATCACTCACATTCATCCGTGGAGCACTTCTGTATTTAATCATTTGATCCCAGTAAGACATAGCGGCTCAGTAGGAGGTTATAAGCTTAACTAGTAGAAAACCATTTTTATTTCTTTTTTGCATGTATTATTTTGATTTCATCCTTTCTTGTAAAAATCCTGTGGCAAGAACACATGCTATGCAAAACTTGCTCTTTGAAGTTACTGTCCTCACTTAATGATTTGGAGTAGCTGCAAAAGTCAAGAGATCAAATTCGTTTCAAAACATCCCTGAAGTAGAAAATGCCTATGTTATACCTTGCATGGTCAAAGGTTTGTTTTTCATGTCAGAACAAAGCTTGTTGCATTCCTGCATTCCCCTTAGACCTCAGTGAAGGCTGTATAATACTTGCAAGTACTTCTGAAAATATTCAGAGACAAAATGAAAAGTTAGCAAAGGAGAGAAAAATCAGCCAGCTCAAGGCACTGGAGGTTTGTTATCAATTAAAGCCCTGTTAAAGGTTAGGCTAAATTCCCCAGCAGTGGTGTTCCATGTAAAATAAAATATTGCCAGCTGTGGTCAATTACTTGATTTCCCCATGAAACTCAAGACTCATGTAATCACCATTAATATGGTAAAAATTGATGAAGTGTGACACGATGTATAATTTACTGATTGCAATAGCCCTCAGGTACCAGCTCAGAGCGGATCAGCTGATTACTTTCCAGACGGCAAAGGCAAGATTGACCCACATACTTAAAATCTTGCTTTAGACCACATCATAGATAATTGGTGAAAAGCTGCCTGACAGGAAAGCATCAGCTTTTAAATGTTTCCTTAAAATATGTGTGTAAAGAGTTTCTAATAAAAAAAATAAGTTTTTAATAGAAGTGAGCAAAACAGGGCTCAACGTTGTACATACAATGGTTCCAGTTACATAAAAGTCTGAGCTTTAAAACACATACAGAACACACACATACACAGGTGCGCACACACATACACATGCATGCAGTTTTGGCTTCCCTTTCTGGTAATCCACATGTTGTTTCAAGAATTATATGTAGACATCTGCATATGATATGGGAAAGTTATGGAGAGAAAGTGTATAAAGCCAGGGTAAAATAAAGTACCCACAAAAAGAGGGGCCTGAGGCCCCACACGTTCATTTGTACAACTTGTGCCAAGAAAGTAACTCCCTTTGTTGCATGTACGGAAAGCATTCCTGGGGACAAAAACATCTGTGTTCTTTCTGGTGAGGACGATGAAGACAAGGCTGTACAGTCACCGCCTGGTCCGGAGGCTGAACTCAGGACTACACCATAAACATGCTGCATTCAGCGTTCTCACCTGCCAGCTAGGAGCAGTGACCTTCCGAGAGGGAACAGCGTGGAGCAAGCAAGGTCAGGCTTAGAAAGCACAGAACGGCCCGTTTGGCCATGGCTGAGAACTCAGTAGGCATCACCCGTTTTTATCTTCCAAAATGTCTATACTTTGTGTTCAAATTTTTGTTATTGCTGTTGTTATTACACCTATCATGCATGTGTGGTTATGTGCGCACACCCGGGAACATATTTGCGAAGGTCAGAGGACAACTTACAGATATCAGCTCAAGTCATCAGGCTTGTTACCTTTTGCACACTGAGCCGTTGCTCCTGTCTTACGCTTAGTGTTTTCCAAGTGTTTCTAACCTCTATGTTCTAATTTTTGAATATGAGAGGTAATGAATATTTTAGAAATGATTTTGTGAGCACAAACTATCGTAGGCATTGATCAGAGTCTGGAACGCATCTCTAGGTTCTTCTGTACTGGAATAAAGAATTGGACCAGGACCACCTGGATAACGGTACAGAGAGACAGTTTAAGACAGCTTATCTGAGGGTGGGAAAGGGCCTGAGAGCTGGGAAAGGTTAAAAACTGGATGGCCTGGACCCTGAGAGCTATGACCCTGTATGCATCATTTTCACAGTACCTGCCTTCTTCCACATTAGCAGATCACAGGCTTTCCTTGTGTATTCACTGTCCCTCACACACAGCCATTGATTGGGTCTTTCTAGTCTTTTTCAGTTACTGGTTTCCTTCCTGTGGTAATCTTGAGATTTTCTCTCTCTGTTATGCTTCTGCCACAACTGTGCCCTGTGAGTGGAAGGATAATTATCATTCTTTTTTTTTTTGTTTTTTTTTTTAGATTTTATTTATTTATTATGCTTACAATATACACCTGCATGCCAGAAGAGGGCACCAGATGTTATTATAGATGACTGTGAGCCACCATGTGGTTGCTGGGAATTGAACTCAGGACCTCAGGAAGAGCAGGCAGTGCTCTTAACCTCTGAGCCATCTCTCCAGCCCCTAATTATCATTCTTATATACTGTCTTCCATGCTGATGAGGGGTATAGACCTGGCCTAGAAGAGACCACAGAACTCTCCTTTGTGTTGGCTGTAAGTTGAAGAGGAGGCATTGGGTTGCTTGTATTAGAAACTAGCAGGAATCCCTGTATCACAAGGAGTTAAGTTTCAAATTGTCACATATTCTAGAAGATACAAAATGTACATATTCAAAATAAAATGTCTAAATGAGATTAACGTGAGCATGTCAACCAATGGCCAGAAAGGCCAGGACACAGGAGAGACACAGCCATGCTTGTTTCAGCAGAACCTTCCTTATGTAAAGCTGTTCTCAGCGGTGTGATCACTCGGATAGTGAAAAACAAACCAACAAACCAACAAAAAACAAGACAGCACCAACAAAACAAAATGCCAAAGCAAACAGATATACATTGAGAATGTGGCAAAGTACAGAAATGAACTTTTAGGTAGGAATCAAAAGATGGGTTAGATTAATGTGAAGTTGTAATCACCAAGTACCAACATAAAGTGAGGTTAAACTACTCACACATTTAAAGCTAGGTCTTATCCTTGTATTTAAGATATGTACTTATTTTCTTGTTTGAAAGGAAGTTTTAAATTTTTGTTGTTCCCTCTGAGCAGTTTTTAAGGTATACATAGCATATTTACAATGTTCTTTTAAAAATATTTATTTTATTTGTATGAGGGTTTTACATGCATGCCTGGCACCCACAGAGGCCAGAAAATGGTGTCAGATCCCCTGGAACCAGAGATACAGATGGATGGTTGTGAGCCATCATGTGGGTGCTAAGAAATGAGCCTGGATCCTCTGGAAGAGCAATTGCTCTTAACCTCTGAGCCATCTCTTCAGATAATTAAAATATTTGCCAGAAACTCAGCAGGGTCAGGGTCTATTTTAGAGACAAGCCTTAGTACATAAAACAACTCCTCTATCGGCATTGCTTTAGCTGCTGTAAGTAATATGTGTCTGCACTAGTCACATGTTGCATAGTTTAGCTGGAGAAGTAAACAATAGGTCTAGGAATATTCTCTAACTGTTGTGGTCATTTTTCCTTCCATTATTCCATGCTTCTGGAACAATGACTCATGAGACTCAATATATTTACAGAAGGCTAGGCCATATAGCTAGTCTCCTCTAGCTCATAAGTTGAAACAATCCATTTATAGTAAGCTACATTCAGCCTTGTGGCTGGTTACCTCTGCTCAGGTACCATGTGTCTGTCTTCACATCCTCCATAGGCAAATTTCCCCACACCTGGCTCCATCTGAGAATCCTTTTTACATATAGGGCATTTCCCAGAGCTGAGGCTGACCATAATTCCTTGCCTTGAGGCATTCCCATCAACACAGATTACTACACAGTTCCACTTAGGAAGAGGTTCTAAGCGATTGGGGCAAAGAATGAAGCCCCATGATTGGGAAGGCAATTAGCACTTTCCCCTGTGTATCAGTCACCGTAGGGCCCAGTGCTGACCATCTGAGGCCTTCTGAGCAGGGCTTTAACAAGGGAACACTGAGGAACATTGGTCTTTCAGGGAAGCCAGCCTGGTTTACATAGTGAATCACAGGCCAGCCAGTGCTATGTAGAAAGATCCTGTATCAAAAAAGCCCAATAAGTAAATTAATCAATTAAAAATTGCTTTATGTGCATGAATGTTCCTTGCATGCTTGGTAACTACAAGGCCAGAAGAAGGCATGAAGTCCCTGGGCTGAATCATAGACAGTTGTGAACTGTCAGGTGGGTGCTGGGAATTGAACCAGGGTCCTCCAAAAGAGCAGCCAGTGCTCTCAACTGCTGAGCCATTTCTCTAGCACCCAAAATTCTTTCTACTTCCACTTTCAATGATCTTTTAAGACAAAACTACTGTCTAAATTCTTCCTCATCAGAAGACATTACCTTTAAAAAACCCTGTCAAAGGTATATTCCATCTCTGCAACTTTTTATATCTTCTCTTCTTACTTGATGGTCTCTTTTTCTTTTAAAACTTTGGAAAACATTGAAAAAAATAAAATAGTTATATTTCAATGAGAGCCTAGGAAATACTTCAGAAACACAAAATGTAGACATTGTATTTTAAATATCTATTAACTATATATACAGGGAAAAAACCTATTAATGTTCCAAAAAACATTTCTGATTTTTTCTTCCCAACAAATTCGAGTTGACTGATTCATTAAGGATTCAAGTTCTTCTATAAGAGGCACTTGGAAACTGTCTATTTATTTAAAGGATTTATCTCTAATTTGGGCTTGCAAGGCAAAGAGAAAGTATGATCAAATAATGGCCTTTTTTTGGTCTAATTTGGGTTACGTGAATCAGTGTTAGTTACTCTGTGGCTGAGATTGAACACCGTGGCCAACTTTAAATAAAAAACTCATTTTGGGGTTCATAGTCCCAGGCAGATAAGAGTCCAGCGTGGCGGGGAAGCGTGGCGGGGAAGCGTGGCCGTGAGCCATGGGCATGCTGGCAGGGGCCGAAAGCTGAGGGCTCACTCCTTGAACTGCAAGCACAAAGCAGAGAAAGCAAACTGGAAATGACAAGTCTTTAACCTCTTGATCTACCTCCAGTGACACACTTCTTCCAGTGAGGCTCCTAAGTCTTTCCAAACAGTACCACCAACTGGGGACCAAGTGGCCTCCCAAGACATGTGATGGTTAATTATCCATGGGGCCAGGCTATTGGCTGGGGCAGAAGCAGTCATGGCCTGGCAGCCCATTTATTCCCCAGAGAAACAGGACTTCTGGAGAGTGCTTGTAGAGACAGAACTGAAATAACAGATCAATCAAGTAGCATGTTGACTAAAACCATTCAATTACTTCGCTTCTTGTCCTCTTGTTTTCCTTTCTTTGCCCTTTCATCATTACTATCTCTTTAATTGGCATTCTGGGACTAGTGTGGCCCAGGTTAACTAGGCTGCCAAAGCCAAGGTATCTTGTTTTAAAATTCAGGTTACAGCCCAGGTTGGTGGTGCATGCCTTTAATCCCAGCACTCAGATGGATCTCTGTGAGTTCGAGGCCAGCCCGGTCTCCAAAGGGAGTCCAGGACACCCAGAGCTACACACAGAAACCTTGTTTCAAAAAACAAAACAGAAAAGAAGAAAAAAAAAAAAATAAAGCTAGATAATGATCTCACTGGCTAACTTCTTTTCTGTGAAAATTTAGCAATAAGTGAACTTGTCACCATGCAAATGAGATAAAATCTTAAGCCCAGGTAGACTACCAAGACACATTGAAAAGCCGCAAACTTTGTAACTTTTACTCTTATCATTTTAAGTTAAACCATTGGTCTGATAATTTGCCCCATAGTGTTAAATAATCCTTAATCCAAAATCTGTTACCTGAAAGACATGACATAATTAAGAAATATTTTAAATTTATTCTTGGAAAAATTCACCTACATGCAATGTATCATTTTTTATTTTTACTTACATGTACAGGCGTGTGGGGGTGTACCCATGGAGGGCGTTAGATCTCCTGGATGAGGAGTTACACGCAGCTGTAAGCCACTGAGTTTGGAAGCTAGGAATCAACCTTCAGTCCTTCGGAAGATCAGCAAAGGCTCCATCTTCCCAGCTCCTATACAATGTATCTTCATCCTATACATTTATAACACACCCTCATTTCCTCTGGGTTCCCCAGACGTGTGCTTCTCTGGAACACTGTCATGATCTTATTAGTTTATTTTCATTTTCTCCCTCTCCCTCCATCTCCCTCTTTCTCTTACTTCCTCTCCCCTCTTCCTCTGCGCCCGACCCCCCCAACACATGGAGACCAAAACTCCAAAAGCCAAATTTAAAAGTTAACTTAGGATGCGTGCAATCCCCCTGCTTCTCACTGTGTGCACAAAGCAACTTACCCACAGCCATGTCCCTCAAGAGAAGTGTCCCCCCTCCAGCAGCCGTCAGTCGCCAATGACTGGTCAGTTGGGGCAGCCACGTGAGACTCTGCCCCATCCACGCTGGAATTCTTGATGTGGGTTTTGTTCAGGTAGGCGGGACAGCTGCACCATGCCCCGAAGGCAGCTTCTCCCCACACCCCACACCCTTTCCTCCTCCCAGGACTCACACTTTTTCTACCTCTTCTTCCGTGACTCAGCAGTCACCCATTCTTGGCATTTGCCCAGCGCTTAGTCTCTGAATTGCCCGGGATACATTCAGAAAAGATGCTTCTCTGGTGAAGGTTGGGATCAGCGCTCGCTCGTCTATGGGTACAACCGTAAATGTTTAGAAGTCACTTCGACAACACCAAAGACGTGACTCAACGTAAATAAATTTAAAAGTTTATATCTTAAAAACACGGTAGCTAACCTGATTACTGAGAAGGTTCCGTGCAGGTTGAACAGATATTAACAGCTTGGTTTAAAAATGATCTTTTTCTTTAGTTTAAAATTAAAGAACCTTGAAAAACATGCTTGCTTGTTTTTCTGACAAGATCCTAGGCATTCAGCGAATGACTCACACTTAATGACACAGCTGCAATTTAAAATTTATCCTAGAGATGTGACCTCTCTTTTTGATAAGACCATACGCTGCCAGTCCCTCCCCTTACAGACAGACAGGCTGACAGAATCGGAGTGCTACTGCTTGTTGGGATTGCACCTCTGCAATTTCACTGTGAAAAGAAAAGTTAGCACAAGCTTTGTAAACACCCTCTGCACACACATCCACTATTTTACACATATTACAAACTTCATAAAAATCTTACATTTCACACTCAGGTGAACATGATGCCCGCTCCACATAATTAAATTAGATAATTAAAAAGAAATATTTAAATTTTTTTACATTTATCATTTTTATATCAAATATAAAAAACATTCACAGTAATTCATCTAATAAAGGAATTTTAATGTACATTATTTAATAGTATTTTTATTAACAAAGTGTTTTGTGTCATTTTATTTTTATTACCTTGACTATAAAAATTGAAATAGATTTTTGATTTTGTTCTAAGATCTGTTTTGGAAGCAAATTCTTATAAAATCAATGTACATAATGTTAAATTTTATAGCTTAATGAAACTTTTATGATTGTGTAAATGTTGTTTCTAACAAGTAGCATTTCAAAGATTTATAAGACCTATTTAATAGCCCCAATAACACCTCCTTACTAGATTTCAAGGGTGTGAGAGTATCTGAGTTGATAAGGCAGTTTGCATTTGTCCCACGCTCTCAAGACAGTGACATACAATTACATGAAAACAATTCTCATGAAACCACGACACTATTATATTAAATCAATACATACTTGGTAAACAAAATAGAAAACTTGTATCTGTATGCATCTTTAGAAGAGACAATTACTTCTTGGACTCCGTAAAGCTGCCTTTTGCTGTTATGTCTACTCATCTGCTTCATTGCATAGCCTCAGTTTTATAAAGTGGTAATGACAGGGCTTGGCCCCTCCCGTTCCCAAGAAGAGGGAAAATTCACCTTCCAGTGCCATGCCTCTGGGTTCTACCCACTGGCTATGGCTGTGGGTGGTATTTGGTACATCAGTATGCCCAGTGGCCCTGGCTTGGTCCTGGTTTCTTCCTTTGGTATCTGAGACATGTAAGAGCCCTTGTGGGCTGAGCTCACTCAGTGGCATCCGTGGCCTCCCTTTCCTGCTGCTCTGAGTCTTTCCGATCTTGGTTGGTGAACACCAAAAAGGCAGCGTCCAACAGTTGAGTCTATGCGGTCCAATGTCTCCGTGGATGCAGGGCCTGACTGGCTAAGGAAGTGTTGCTCCCGAAGGGGGTCAGGGATCCACACCAGTGAACTTCCCGAGAGCCTCAGTTAGCCTGGTGAGAAGTAGGGCAGTATTTTCTTTCCTTCCCTGGTAATCTTGCTCATTTTATAGTTAACATGTTTTTCACTGTAATCTTTCATCCCTGCTTTGAGACTCCACCATCATCCTCTGTGTGTGTGCATTATGAGTTCTCTCTTTGCATGTACGCCTGCAGGCCAACAGAGGGCATCAGATCCCATTGTGAGCTACCATGTGGTGCTGGGACTTGAACTCAGGACCTTTGGAAGAGCAGACAGTGCTCTGAACAGCTGAGCCACCTCTCCAGCCCTAAACAGCCTTCTCCCCCAGCCCCCATTTATGTGCGTGAGTCCTTTGCCTGCGTGTCTGTCTGTGCCCTGGATGCAGCAGTGAGTTCTGCTCAGCAGCTTCACTGCTGGTGGACACTCAGAAGTGTTTTAAGCAAATGGTTTAGCTGCATGCCATCTGGCTTCCTCCCAGATCAAGGTCTGTCAAGCAGTCAGGATATAGGTCCTTCTATGTAAGATTATATGCTAGAGTTCAGGTCTGAGAGTTACTAGTAAGTCAGGGCGGGCCCTGCGATTCAGATGGGGCCAAGGTGAAGTATCCTGGTACAGTGGGTCTAACCTGGCACAATGAAGATTCCTCCCCTAGATTGAGTGTATTCCCTTGATATACTGAAGGCAAGAAGTTAGGGACTGGGAGAAGACACAGATTCTCAAAGAGGCAGCTTTAACTTTAAGATGCTAGCACCTGGAAGGGCTTCATTGCTGCTTGCTTTAAAATGAGCAGTAAGGGCAGCTTGGGGCCCTGAGCTGGCACGTGATGGGAGCTTTAAAATAGAGGCCCTGCCTCTTCCTACCACTGGTCATGTCTCCTGTGTCTGCTCATAGGTATCAGTCACGGGGATGTTCATGCAAATGGGTCCCTCTTCTCAATAGCTTCATCTAGCCTCTGCAGACCAGTAGCCTGTGGGAGCCGAGTTCAAGTCCCGTCTTTGAAAACTGTGTTACATGTGTAAGCCCTCAGCGGCCTCACCACACTGGCGTTTTAACAGATGAGTGACGTGTGTCTGGGGTCGGTCCTCAGATGGCCTTTCTAGCATCACTATCAACTTTGTTTCCCTTGGGCTTTGCCTGTAAGAACCAAGGCAAAAATGAAGTTCCTCTGGGGTTCTCAGCTAGTGTCCACTCCAGAACTCTTTAGAGAATCACAGGTAAGAGAGCACATGTGCTTTCACGGTGAGGACGAAGGTGCTCTTTAGAGAATCACAGGTAAGAGAGCACATGTGCTTTCACGGTGAGGACGAAGGTGCGACTCCCATCGTGGTCAGCTACCGTGGCACCCACACAGCCCAGAGCTCATATCTGCTGTAATGACTGTTACTTAGCACTGGACACAGGTGTTCTTCACGTTTCTCATAAGGCCTGCAGGACGCTTAGCCACTCTCCCGGCACTGTAGCTACCCTAGGGTAATGACGTGGACTCAGGGCTAATTTTGTTAGAAGAAAGCCAAAGCATTCTTCCCGATGAGATGAAAGTACAGCAACTTGAATGGGTCAACCCTTAGTTTTCTTAAAAACAGAATGTTCTACAAGCAATGACATGTTATACGATTTTCAAGTTTGAAAGAAAAAAACAATCCTCAAAATTGAATCAGCAGCCGGTAAGTAGAAGATTCAGCCACAAGAGAGATAACTGTTTGTATTATTTTATCTAAAGATAAACTTCACTGGCTAAACCCCAGAGAGATGTCTCATTTTCATTAGGAAAAAAAGATAATTCATGTTTTTTCCATTGTCTATTTTGGTTCCTGTGAAAGAAAAATAGAAACCCGGCCTGATGAGGTGACAGAGCTGCTTAAATCCTCACCCGGCCCAGACTTTTCCCCCCACGGAATTCAGTCTGCCGAGTCTCCAACACTTGCTGCTATTAATAAAGCTGAGCAAAATGATGCCTTTGTCTGGAGACATTAGCCGGGTTGTAGTCGCGTTCCAGAGGACGCGGGGGTGGAGGCTGCGAGGAGGCTGCTTTCCAGGGTACTAACCTAAGGGGTTGCTAAATTTGTTAAGGGCCACGGCACCCAGCCAGGCACCTCCGGAGCACAAACACGGTCGCTGAGCTAGGTGTCCACGACGCTGGGAAGAAGGCCCGTGTCACTCCTACATTTATGTTTTCATGAAGGTGCTGACAAAAATTAAATATGCAGATTTGCTGTATGTATCTGTCCGTGACTAGTTTAGAGCCATGCTATGAAGATATGTACTTCTATATGTAAACAGATATCTAGGTATTTTAAACAAACCAGACAAATAGCACAGCTTACACAGATATCTCCCAACCAACTCTCCGTGACGGAAAGAAAATGCTGTGTGCACGTAGTTGTTACTTGAACACAGTGCAGGGTCTTTGGGCCCCAGTGAAAATATAGTGCCTAGGAACCTGGGGGCTCCTCAGGCCGGCTGAAACCACCCTGAAAGTCTGAACTCTCCCCAGCCGATTCTAGCAAGCATGGAGAGTGGAAGAACCGGTGGAGGCTGTAGCTACAATACCCTCAGCTTTAACTTACTCCAGACGCCCCCAGCGAGCTTCTAAGAACACTGAGGAGCCCCACTCCCGGGGTTCCACTCGGTGGGTCAGAAGCGAAGCCTGCGGACTCTCTGCCCCAGCTCCAGGGCTCTGGTGCCACATGCTGAGAACATGGCGGTGAAAGAAATGCAGAGTCCCTCCTGCCCGCTAAGGTCTTCCTCCTCCTAGACAACTGTCCAGAGTCTGACTGGTCTTCATGGTGGAGATTTGGAGAAGGGACTCCAAGTTAGTGCCAAATGGACAAGAGCACAGAGAGGATGTTGCAAGGGAGAAGTTTAGGTAAGATGTGATAAGCATCAAGGAAAAGGGAGATAAACATTTTAAAATTACAAGCTGACAGAGAAGCTTCCTGAGAAAAGCTTGAAGACGGGATACAGAAAACTCTGAAGAGCCATGAAGAAGTTATAGAGAGGAGGGCGGGCAAGATTGCTAAGCGGTTGAAGGCGCTTGCTGCCCGGCCTGATGACCCGAGTTTGGTCCCTCACAGTAGGAGAAAGCTCACTTCCCCAAATTGGCAACTGTCTTCCTGAAAAAAAAAAAAAAAAAAAAAAAAAAAAAAAAAAAAAAAAACCACGTTGGAAGTTGTCTGACAAATATCCCATAAAACAGACACAGAAACAAAATCTAGTGTAGGGTTATACGTCAAACCTAGTTTTTGAGGGACAGAACTGTCTGTCTTTGACTAAGATTCTAATTAGGCAAAATTCAGAGTTGTTTTCTTGATTTGGGGGAAGAGGCCAAAATAAGATTTTGAAATAACATGAGGAACCAGGAGGACCTTTTCTTCAAGGTCGGAATATACAAAACAAATGTTACATACACATACAGATCAGCTTAGGCAAACAAGAAATTTGTCAACATTAGCAGAAGGCCTTAAGATTCAGGGCAGCAGTTCTTAACTGGGGATTGAATGACCCTTTCACAGGGGCCACCTGAGACCATCAGAAAACACAAATATTTACATTAAGATTCATAACAGTAGCAAAATTACAGTTATTAAGTAGCAATGAAAATAATTTTATGGTTGTGGCCACCACAACATGAAGAACTGTATTAAAGGGTCGCAGTATTAGGAAGGTGAGAACTTAGAGTCTGTTTTTCAATTTCTGCCTTTTTTGAGGAAAATATGATTTTTTTCTGTCTCTTTTGGGTGGTGTAGAGATATTTACATTCTTCAAAGGACATAGAAAATATAATATAGTCACAATTTACTCTGCAATCTTAGATTCTAAGTTTGTTTCTTTTAACAATCTTTGCCTATTTTGATAGCAGCAAGAAAGTCATTTACCTATGCAGGAGTCATATTTATTCTCATTCTTTGCCCAGTTCTACCCCAACGTCAGAACGAATCTGTTTTATTGCCAAAATGCAAAGTTCTTCCAAAGGAAACATCATAGGGAACAAAGACAACAGTTTAAAATCACAACGATGCAATCAAAACTACAAACTTAGATGTAAAATTTACCTATTTTGTGATTGCATTTGTGGGGGGGGTGTATGAACACGTGATATAGCAGGCACGTGAAGGACAACTTACGGGAATTGGTTCTCTCATTCCCTCACATGGGTCCTTTGGATTGCACTCAGGTCACCATACTTGGTGGGAAAGTGCCTTCACCTGCCAGGCCATCTCACCAGCCCAAATATAGTGACCTCACGTGGCTGTAATATCAAACCAATTAAAAATATATAGGACCATGAAATTTCAGATCACTCATGAGAGACAGCTTATGAATTGCCATTGACTTTCTCTCTCTCTTACAAAATTTAGTTTTTATTGACTTATAAGTCATCTTTTTGCTAGTTCCTTATTACACAGCGGTTGTATGACATTTTCTGGGGAGACATGAACAAATATCTATTCACTACAGATAGGGCAGTGACGACAATCTAGAATAATTGATTCCACCTAAGCCAAGCTTGGTGAAGCAATGAATTTGTTGGGATGGTTTACATGAGCATGGGAAAGCCAAGGCTGGAACTTGGCTACCTCAGTGAGGGCACATCAGCAAAACTCCAATCCTAGCTGGAGCAATGGCTCACAAGAGGGGCATGTTGGAAGATGCAAGCTGCAGCAGCGCAGCTATTTGCGTCTCCTATTTGTTTACTGTTTATATAACCTTGGGTGAGGCATCATGAATCTTACAACTTCATGGGCTTCTTGAGTCCCATAGGTTTTGTGAGTTTCCTGAGCCTCTAAATTTTATTAGCTTCTGGAGACATTTAAGCCTCCCTGATCCCTCCAGGAGGGGCTGTTTTAATTCACAGGAATAACTATGGAGCAAAATTCTGTCGTCACAAAGGACCTTGTCTTTATATGGGTCTCTCTTCTCTGTGTTGCTTTTGTCTCCACCCACAAATCTGCTCGACATTCCCACCCAGAAAACAACCAAGTCGTGTGTACACAACGGTGGATATTTCCTTCTGTTTCTCTTTTGTTTCCTACCTCCATTTCTCCCCTTCTTTCTCCCTTCTTCTCTATGTCCCGCTTCCCTATTCTTCTCCATTGTCTTCTCCTGACCTCATCTTCTCATTCCCTGGTCCTATATTTTTGGGAAGAGCACCTGCTATGTATATAGTGCCGTTCAGAGTTCATGCAAGCGTGAAGCTAGAAAAATTGGGCTTTGCCTTCCAATGTGATATAGGCTGCTAATGACAACAAGAAATTTGCTAACTAGCCAATCTGGTCACCTGTGACTTTTCAATTCCAAAAGCAACGGTCCCCTGTTTGTTCCTCATCTTGACATTTGCTTACTGCTCACAGGAGCCTTAGGGAACAGCCTCATGAATCTTGTAACTCTATTCCCTATCTTCAGCCCTATTTGTTTTTGCTGTTTTCTGAGCAAGCCTCCCTACTCTCATGCTTTCAGCCACTTCCCTCCAACCTTTGCTGGGTCTGGTTTCATCAGTTCAGCTGCCGAGTAAGCAACTGATTCTATCTCGACATTATCAGGTCCTAAACTGAACTGATTCCTTCTCAAACTGCTCTCTTCTTTCACTCTTCTTTTGCAGAAACACCGTGTATAATCACCCAAATTATGCTTCTGTAAATAAAGAGTGGAAGAGTTTTCAAGCACTGGCTTGTATGGATAAGATTTGAACTGAGAAAAATGCTACTTTGCTACTTTGAATGCTAACGTATTTTTTTAAAAAAATTCTAATTGAGATCAGAACGACAAAGAGACAGCCACACCAACATTTGGAGAACAAGTGTGTGAGGCAGAGGGAATGGGAAGTGCACAGGCCCGGTGACAGAGAATGTGTTTTGAGGGATCCACCAAAGAGAAGGACTCGAGGGCTTGAGAAATTAGCACAGGTTATGCCACTAAGATTGCCATCAGTTGTGGAGGCTTAAAGTTATTGTGAGACAAGGTGACACTGGTAGACGTTTGCTAAGCAACAAAAACCCCTGAAGTGTGTTTAAGGTGGAAACGAAACTAAAAACGCAAAGAGCATGGTGGGTAGCTGGACAGCTACAGCTACCCCAGGGTGTGGAGAATTAATTTTCTAACAACATCAAATGGAGTCATGTTGACAGGATGGGAAAAGCTTCATATGTTTTATATTCTAGAAATAGAAAATACTTATTAATATTAAATATGTTTTATATTTTTTCTATAATGTATTTTTAATTTCTGTGACACCAGCAATAGAACACTGGCAGTCACTTTGCCTTTTTTAACAGGCCTAAGTCACATCAATACAAAGCATATAGCGAATTTCTGAAAGACAAAGCCATTTAAAGGGCCAGCGAGAAGGCTGAGGGAGTAAAGCTGCTTGCTGCCATGCCTCATGGCCTGAGTTCAATGCTGAGACTCAAATGATGGGTAGACAGAACCGACTCCTCCAAATTGTCATCAGACCTCTGTATATGTGTACAGATTTGCGCGTGCACTCACATTCACACTATAAATGTAATAAAGTTATTTGAAATCTAATCTCATTTGAGAAAGAGATGCTGTGGCTATATTAACAAGAACAACCGTTAGGTGAAGTCCATGGTACAAGACAACTGATCTGTGCTGTTACCGGGCTCACATTTCTGTGTTTGTTAACATTCGGAAATGACCGATAGCCCCAAACTAGGACCGGTGGGACTTCTGCTGCTTTGCTAGATATGGACAAGCTGGGAGAAGGCCGAGTTGCGTGAAGTAAGTGGTCCCAGCCAAGGAGAAACCAGGTCACATCTCGCCTTCTCCTTTTCTTCTTTTCCCACCTGAAACAGTATCTTGTGTAGCCCTGGCTGTCCTGGAACTCGATCTGTAGACCAGGCTAGCCTCAAACTCAGAAATCCACCTTCCCCTGCCTCCTAAGTGCTGTTATTAAAGTGTGGCTATGACGTCTGACCGTAACTTGCATTAGTTCTCAACTATGAGAACAGACAAAGGGGAAACAAACAAACAAACAGAAGGAAACCTTCCTCTTGGTCTTCTCCTTTACTATCACATTTCTCATATCTTTGAGCATTTTCCACTTTTCTCATGCATAGAGCTAACACTCTGGTTAATACTCGCAAGGACAAAACTCATGTGCCTGTTGAAAACACATCTATGAGGAAGCTTCAAGCAGGCATGAGTTACAGGGCTCTTGGGTGTGTGTTTGATGGTAATAGACAGACCATATACTAAAAAAAGGTGTATTTAAGCAGAAACACACAGGAAACAAGGTTGTGTATGGATGGACCAATCGACAAAACTTCCACCTGCGGTTTATTGTGACCTGACTGTAGCGGAAAGCCACCTGTGGCGCTCTTGTTTAAAACTTTACTTTATTTGGGGTGTGTAGGCCTCTATCTCCCTTCCACCAAACCCCCAACCTTAAGTAGAGAGAAAAGGTTAGTGGAGAGAGGATCCCAGACCCCTTTACTTCTCCCTGCTAGTTAGGATCGTTAGGATGGAGGGGTTCTTTTAGGCTCTGTACCAATCGTAGATGCAGCCAGCAGGCTCCATCAAACACCCCACTGTCCTTTACACTCTGAGTCCTAGACCACACCCCTCTCTGTGCAGCACAGGGAAGGCCGTTATCACCTGGCAACCATCACGCCCTGCATGTGATGGTTACCAGGTGTGGACAAACTATAGCCCAAATAAAATCCCACACTTTGGATTGAAAAAAAAAAAAAAAAAAAGCATTTTTACATAACGTGCAAAGCACTGAAAACTTTCACTGCACCTGACCCTTCAACTTTCCCAGTAGCAATGAACCTGCCAGTTCTCTCTCGGTGGTGTCTTATCTACCATACCAGCAAGAATAGAGAAAATCAACTACATTTACTGATGGAATGATGGGAGAGCTGGGTTTGCTTAAAAAGAATCCAGGGAGGCACAGGCATTTGGGTCCAGGCACCAGTGAGGCAAATTGCCAGTGAGTTGCAAGCTGTTCAAGTTGAATGACACCTGTCTGTGGCTGTCGCACACTGTCTCCTCACGAGTGGAGGCAGTGAGAAGCCCACACTTCTGGGGTTTGGTTCCCAGCACCAAAACCCAAAAGAGCGTTCTTTATTTTCAAAGTTATGTTTGATGCGTTCCATGATAGAGTTGTCTTTAAAAGCATCATTTGAACTATTGAGAGATTTGGGCTTCACCCTGAACTTTTTCATGTTTTCGGTCTAGGCCAGTAGTAAAGGTTTCCTTGATCATCCTGTGCCCTCCAGGTTTACCATAAACTAAAATAGAATGAGTCAGAATAAGACAGGAGGGTTGTGGAGAAGCACTAGCTGATTCTGCAGACCTAGAAAGACTGCTTGCCTCTGCAGTTTTGTTCCCCTCCCTATCACAGCCTTGTCTCCTTCTTGCCTTGAGGACTCTGAGATGGCCTGCCTTCACTTGTTCCCCTGAGAATAAATGTCACATGCAAACCCCTCTTTAGTCCAGGAAGAACAGCTGAGGTAGTCTGTAGGATGGTAGGCCATTAGTTTCCTGTTGACTTTGACTTTCAGTGCGGAGGATAGTCTCAGGACTACCTTAAGTGTCTCAAATGGCCAAAGAGGCAGCTTAATGAGAGGGATGGGTAAGCCACCAGATTTGTTTATTTGTTTTTAATAAAATCACAGCCCAAATGGGAAAGGACAGGAGAAAATATGTGGGGAAAAATCACGTAATTGTACTTTTAAAAACATAAAGTACAATTCTGATGTTCTTTGCCTTTAGGGCTTAAAATATTCTCTGAGTACAAACCCAACAAGCTTCAGCAGCTTCAGAGTGCAGACAGACAAGCACTGTTACCTTCTTGTGAAAGGTGAGGTCAAGCAGGGCAGGGAGGTGACGAGCCAAGATTTGGACTCTAAACTAGACCGTGTTCAGCAGCTTGCAAAGTGAACCCAGGGACCTGATTGCATTCACACCCCTTCCTTCCTTCCTTCCTTCCTTCCTTCCTTCCTTCCTTCCTTCCTCCTTCCTTCCTCCTTCCTTCCTTCTTCCTTCCTTCCTTCCTTCCTTCTTTCTTCCTTCCTTCTTTCTTCCTTCCTCCTTCCTTCCATGCATCCCTCCCTCCGTCCTTCCTTCCTTCCCTCCCTCCCTCCTTCCTTTCTTCCTTCCTTTTCTTTCTTCTTTCTTCCTTTTCTTTTTTTGTTTTGTTTTGTTTTTGTTTTTCAAGACAGGGTTTCTCTGTTGTAGCTCTGGCTGTCCTGTAACTCACTCTGTAGACCAGGCTGGCCCCTGCCTTTCAAGTGCCAGAACTTAAGGCATGCACCACCACTTTCTTCACCACTAAAGGCATGCCGGGCCCTCTTTCTTCTTTTAATGCTTACAGTTCTTCGTGTCTCCCCTCAGCAGACACATCGTTCATTTCTGGTTCCCTCCATCGTGATGTTCTTCAAAAGAATGTTGATTTTACTTTATCTCTGATGACTATAGAGCTATAGTAGTAGTAGCTGGGAGTAAATAGTTCTTGACCAAATCCCTTCTTTCAAAAAGTTATTTCATATAGGTATATATGTGTGTACCCATGTGCAGGAGGCCTTAAGAGGATGTTGGATCCTGAAAGAAAAAGAAACACAATTAAAAAAGGAAGGAAGGACATGACAACTCCTAGCTATGGCGGAGGAGGTTTATTGTGGATAGGAGGGAGAGCATAGCCAAGGCAGAGACATCTGGGAAAGTCCAGAGTGAGCATGACCCTGAGCCAGGCTGTGTGTGGGGAGTAGGTAGAGGAGAGGGGAGAGCCGGGAGAGTAAAGGGTAGACAAAAAGGCCAGGCAACCGAATGGCTGGATGACACGGGGCGGGGCAACCGGATACAGAGCAGCTGGAGTTTAGGGTAGGGAGTGTGGTGTGCCCGCCATACCCTCTATCAGGTAGGAACTGAGGGATGCTGGGAGAAGCTGGTGGCCAGGTCTGCTCTGAGATGTTAAATAGGCACCTCAGCCGTGGCCCGGGTTTGAGGCCGATCAGATCCCACGGAGCTAAGGTGACCGCAGTGGTGAGTCATCCCGTGCGGCCGGTGGGAACCGAAGGAACCTGGGCTCTCTGCAAGAGCAGGTTCTCTGAAGCTTTGAGACATCTCTCCAGCCCCTAAAGCGCTTTTATTTATACAAATCTACTTTTCATTAGAAACTAATGAGTCGAAAGAAATGTAATAGTTTTATTATCATAAGAAAACCCTCTCTTACCGAAACCCAAGGACTAAAGCTCTAGCATGCAGCGGTTAAAATTTGGAGAAAGTATTTTGCATCTTCGTTTAGTCCTTGCCACTTGTATATTTGTATGTAACACACCCTGATCGCCTTCACCCCTGTCTCTCTCATCTCCCTCCCACCCTCCCAAGTCCCCATCACATTCATGCAGTTTGGTTGTTTTGCTTTGCGACCCTCTAGCTCAGCAGCACTGCCCAAGTGGACCAGACTGAAGCTGACCGCTGGCCCACGACTAACCCGCCAGGGGCTAGACTTCCGGGGACAATGACGTCTTCCCCGCCCCCCAAGCATTCCTCAACTGCCAGTCGCTCCCTTGGGCAGGGCTGGGCGCCATGAGCCCTGCCACCCCTCTGCGATGCTGTTTCCGGTCTCAGTTTTGTATAGGCCAACCCCAGCTGCAGGGAGCTCATGCATGTCATGGCCATTTTATGCTCATCAGAGAGAGTTTCATGGCCCTCCCACCTGTCGTCTGGCTCTGAGAGTCTTCCCTTCCCTGGAGAAGGGGGCGCGGGTGTCCCTTTTAAGGTTAAACACTCAATAATCGCTTGCTCTCAACACCTTGGCGGCGCGGGCATGCGCATTGCAACATGGACGGTCGAAAGCTGGGAGAGACGGCTTTGCCCCAGCTGTCCACCAGCATCTCAGCGATCCGCAGAAGAGACCTTCCGGCTCAGTTTCAGCATGGCTCCGCTGTGTTCTGGAGACAGGCTGTGTGGTCTCTGCAGCCACAGCGTCTTACCGCACAGTTCTGGTGGTCAGCCGTGGGGCTGTGGCGACAGTACGCACAGTTTGGGGCCCCCGAGGCTTTCTTGGCAAGCAGCTGCTAGGGAGGTGTCCCACTCGTGGCACTAGGAGTTCTGTTGAGTAGCCCATGGCTTCTCGGGGCTGCACATGTTCAAACTTTTCTTAAGGTTCCTTTCTAAAGCGGGGTGTGGTGGTGCATGCCTGGAATCCCGACACTTGGAAGGCAGAGGCAGGCGGATCTCTGAGTTCGAGGCCAGCCTGGTCTACAAAGCAAGTCCAGGACAGCCAGGGCTACACAGAGAAACCCTGTCTTGAAAAAAAAAGATTATAATTTAAGATTAGTTTACAGAGAATGAGGTTCCCATGTGGCTTCGTTTTTGTTACCTGTCCCCTGTACCCCACAGCCACCCCTGTTTGTAACCCTCCACCCTCAGTGTTCCCTCCGATCACAGGTATTTTGCTATAAGCCCTGCCCTAGCCACAGCCTTTTTTTCACTTGCAGGCCTCCATAGAAATTCCAAGTTCAACAAGCAAATATAAAAATCGCAGCTATTATCCACATATGAGAGAAAACAGGCCATATTTTACTTTCTGGGCTTGATTTGCCTCACTCAGTAAATGTTGTCCGGCTAATTGAGGACTTTTCTTTACAGCTCAATTACATTCTATTGTGTATTTCTGACACAGTTTCAGTGTTCATTTATCAGCAGGTGGACGTTTAGGATAATTTCACTTCCTAGAGAATGCGAATAGGGCGGCAATGCACATAGATGTATAAATATCTGTGTAGGGGAGTGCAGAGGCCTTCCAATATGTACCCAGGACTGACACAGCTGGTTCGTGTAGTATTCCTGTATTTCCTTGTTTGGTAGAACCCCCGAGACTGATTTCTATGGTGGCTGTGCTCCCACCAACACTGGATGTGGGAACCCCCTTCCCTCGTCGGTGCCAGCATCGGGTGTATGCTTGGCAATAGCCATTCTGAAGGGGCTGACGTGCAATCTCAAAGGAGTTTTCATTTCCCTGGGGGCTAAGAATATTGAACACTTTTTAAAGTGTTTACGAACTATTCATGTTTCTTTTAAGAACTCTGCTCAGAAAGAACCTGCAAGTCTTCTACTTTCAGCATCTGCTTGCTGAGTAACTTCAAGGAGAGTGGTTGAAACTTGTGAAAATTATGTCCCATCTGAAATGTATCTGTGGCTCATGTGTCACTTTGCTAACATAATAATCATGGAACACCTTTAAAAAAAAACAGTTTTATTAGACAGAATTAAAATACTTATTGTTAAATTCATTTTGCCACATAACTTGGAGTTTTAAATTGTATGTAGATAAGCAAATACTCTGTGGAATAAGGCTATGCTTTAAAATAGAAACATACTTTATAACTGCCTTTATATAAGCAGCAATAGCCATTTCCCATTCTATGCTAACTGTAGGACATGTGAAAACATTTCCTGCTGCTAGCTTATTGCTTCAACAGCCTTTCACCAGAGCTTTCAAAGAAAAGATGTTATCACAGTAACGGGATAGTCTGTCACAACATGGTATGATTTCGTTATTAATTATGATTCTTAATGTAGAAAAACTGAAATAGTGTGTTTTAATAAAGAAAACGAATTCTGTTCAGGCCTATATTCCATTTTTATGTTGAGTAGATTTTGTTATGTTTTTTAAAGTTCTTTGTATATTCTAGATACTAATCCTCTTTTGGACTATATAGCTGGCAAATATCTTAGAAAAAGTATTTTTATATGCCAAACTATTCCTTGGACGTCACATCTCGGAGCGTGATAAGTATTTTCAGCAACTGTCAGCAGAGCAGAGAATGAGAGAAGCAGATGGAAACTACTTTTGTTATGGCGAAGTAAAACACAAGGTCTGCCTTCAGTCAAGAGGTATTCTCTCTTACAACATGCTTTCTTCATGCCGGATATATGACACTCGTTATTATCTGACCAAATGATTTCCATATAGACGCAAAGGATGTGTCGCCTTTTTAGCTGAGCAACCAGGGGAAAGCCTTCTCAGAGATGTGGACTCTTTGGAATGAGCAAACTGTAGACAGAGCTTTCTTGAAATGCTGACCTTGTCTACTGAGAGGATTTTCAGTGGCATCTCCTAGTGCTGTTGTTTTCAACAGTCACATGGTACAGAGGATTTTCTCATAGAATTGTCATCAGGACAAATTATACTTAGAGTAGATCAGGGCCGAATAAGACAGTCTCCCTGAAATAACCATATTGAGGTCTATCTGGACAGTGGTTCTCAATCTCCCAATGCTGTGACCCTTTAACACAGACCCTCATGTTGTGGTGACCCCCAACCATAAAATTACTTTCATTGCAACTTCATAACTGTAACTTTGCTGTTGTTATGAGTTGTAATGTAAATTTCTGTGTTTTTTTCATGGTCTTAGGTGATCTTTGTGAAAGGGTCATTTGACCCCCAAAGGGGTCACAGCCCACAGGTTGAGAACCACTGATTTAGACAATGTGACTATGTGACTGGAGTGCATGATGGGAAATTTCCACATAGCCAGTAAGAAATATTATTTTGGAAAGAAAGCACAGAGGCAGAAAAAGAATTATTGATATTATTTCATGTGTATATATGTTCTGCCTGCTGTATGTACATGTACCATGTACGTGCTTGGTGCATGTAGAGATCAAAAGAAGGCATTGGTCCTGGAAATAGGGTTAGGGATGGTTGTGAGCCACCACTGGGAGACAGATCATATCAAAGAAAAGTAAAAATAATAAAGGTGAGAATAATGTCTAAACACAAATCATTTGCTTGCTCTATGTCAGGCTCTGTCTTAAGCTTCTTGCATATATGAATTCACTTTATCCTAGTGCTAACTCCATGAGAGAGTTGTCATTATTTCTAGTTTAGACATGGCAAAACAGAGCATGGGTCAGTGATAATGACCACATAAATTTTAAGTGTTGGAGACCGGGGGCTTAAAATGCAGGCCTTGTTGGCTCTGGGACACTTTTCCGCCCCGACAATGAAACTGGAAGGACGGTTAATACACAGAGTAGAAATTGTAAGCTCTGCGGTCTTGCTAGAGACTGACCACAAATTTGCCTCTAAGATTCTTGGCAGACAGAGCTGAGAAGGGAAAATGATCCATGACATGATTCACAGCGTTTAGGAGATAAAAACAAGCCAGTTACTCAAGAGAAGCATAATTATTTCTGGTTAGGGGACCAGGAAGAAGGTTCTCTGTAAATCTCACAAAGAAGCCACTATGTGATACAGAGGACACTCTTTTCCAATAAATCTGACAGATTTTTTCACAGGCCCATTTCTTAATAACATCCCACACTGTTTCATAATGTATAACAACCACACAGGCCAAATTCAGTGAAAGGCTGGCTCTCCTGTGGGGATGGGGGTTGCCGAAGATGTGGTCAGGTTTGCGGTGCTCTGCTGGTCTGGCTTCATCTGGGAAAACATCTCAGGCTATTTGGAGAATACAATGGACTGTAGACCCAGCCGGCCTCTGTCCAGAGTCCTTCCTCTCAACCGAGCGTGGTAAAAATGTGAGTGGCAATGAGTTTGCGGTTGTTTGCTTGCCAGGGGCACAGCTCTGTTTAACAGTGAACTGAGCTTGGGAATGGTAGATGGTTTTTTCTTTTGAAAAAAAATCAAGATGTGTTATTTGTTCATTTTATGGTGTGCTTTATGGTAATTCAGTGTGTGGATACAATGTGTATTAATCAGAATGAGGTAGGTGAAATGGCTCAGTAGATAAAGGTGCTTACTGCCACACCTGAGGATCTGAGTTCAAGCCCCAATACACCACCAAGTGGGAAAGACAAGAACCAACTCTTACTATGTGTGCACTATCACACACCACACACACATATACACACACGTGCACACACACATACTCTCTCACACACACACTTAAATGTAAAATAAATTTAAGGTTAAATGTCAGAAAGTGGTTCAAGAAAAAAAATCCTTTGAGAAGAATTCAGAGTACTTGTGAGAAAACAAGAAAACAAGAGTCTTTTGACCTCAGTTTATTAAAAACAGGGAACTGGTCTTGGAATGTGTCTCCGTGCTCCTCCCAGGTGCAGCAGACAGGAGTGAGGTCACTTCCGAGTACCCGTCACAGCTGGATATTGTTCTTTGTTCATATGCCTTCATGGAAAGACGTGGCCTGCTGTGTGCATGCAGCCTGTCCCTGTGAGGGAACACTGCATCCTCGAGACCCTTCTTTAACATGTGGAGGATAAGCTGTCTCACGCTCTGAATAAAGGTGTCTCCTGCAGGAGACTTGGTAGTCTGCCTCACCCATCAGTCCACTCTCCCAGGTCCCACTGCCTTTCCGGTGGTAAATAAGCAATGTGGAATAAAACTTTTTAATGGTCTTTTAAATCAAATATGAGCCATTTTTATGTGGCATTTCTCCCTCCTCCTAGTCATTTTGAAATATAGCGTAGGCCACTGTAATAGATTCTGCACCGTGCCACGTAAAACCAATGCCCACTCTTCTGTGCTTTGGTGGTGTAGCTTGACTCCTTTCTGTCTCCCTTGTCCCGTTTGTGAGGGCCACCCTCCCATTCTGTTCCATGAGGTTAACCCAGTTTCCACAAATACATGATGAGAAAATGTGTGCTTTCTCTGTACTTGGCTTATGTCATTTAATGCAATGATCTGTTCTATGCATGTTGTGGTAGATGACAGGATCTCAGTCTTTTCCTCTGGCTGAAAAAGATATTCATATGCCATGTTTTCTTCATTCACTGCTGGACTGCTAGGCTACTTCGTGCTTTATCTATGAGTAATGTTGTCATAGACACAGCCGTGCATATTTTGGCAGATTTATTTCATCTCCTGTGCATACGTGTATCCATTGGTGGAACTGCAAGAAACACAGACAGCTCTTTTTTTTTTTTCAACATAGTATTTTTATTGATTTTTTTGGAAATTTACATCATACACTCCCTACCACATCTGTTTTCCAGTCCTTCCATGTCTCCCTCTCCTGCCCTTATGACCTCCCCCTCAAAATAAAATAAATAAAACAAGTCCAGTGTGTGCTCTCTATATACTCACTGGAGCATCCTCAAGCTGTCAGTAGCCTGCCCCTCAAATAGAACTGAGACCTCCCCCCCACCCCTAGAGGCCATCAATTGTGGGAAGCCATAATTCAGCGTCCTTATCACACTTTTTAAAAGTTCTCTTTTAAGACTTTCTGTTTATCCTGTGACTCTTTGCGAGGGGGTGGGGAGTAGGGATCGTCACAGAAGCCTTGCTTTTGTGCCTTGCTCTTTCTCAGTCATCGATGTTGCTGCCCGAGAAGCTTCCTTGCTCTTTACAGTCAGTCGGAGCCCGGATCGTGGGCTTCCTCACTGTTTCCGGTGACAGCACAGACTACAAGCATGGCTCTCCGCTGCAGTAGGGCCACAGACTCAGCCAAGGCCCTCAGAGGCTGCCCGGACCCTGAACGTCATCATGGCCTCAAGGGGCAATGCGGGCCACTCACGTCAACATGGCCCCAGCGCACACAACACGGCCTCAGGCAGAGGCAGAGACCACAGACATCACATGGTGTGAGCGGTAACATGGGCCTCAGACATCAGACTGGTTCCTAGCTGCATCAGGACCACTAGCCACACTGGCATCACAGACCTCGGAGGATGCTCCTCCTTTCGGCCTCCATCATTGCCCAAGGTTTTTATGTCTGAGGCAGCGCCATGCTCGTTTTCATAGAGCTCTACTGATTTATTCCTCCTCTTCGCTAACTATGTCACAAATGCCTACCTTTATCTAGGTCCTACTCACCATTTAGGTTTTGTTTTCACGACCATAGCCGTTATAGCCGGGATTGGGTATTGCGGTTCTGAGTTGCATTTCCCAAATGAGCTGGGAGACAGGGCAATTTCCCACTGTACTTGTTGTAGAGCTCTAACATGGCATTTTTGCGTTTGTTATCGGTGTGGTTTGGATATGAAATCTTCCCCTACAGGCTCAAGAGTTTGAATTTTGTCTCCGGGGGGCAGGCATCATTTTGGAGTTATGGGCATTTTCATACCTTCCCTTGTGTTTTGGAGTTGTGGGATGGGATGGACTTTCCCCAGCTCCGTAAGAAGTGCCTCACTGATCCTGGGGACTACGGCATCCGAAACCCTCTGACTGAGGTTTTGGACCACAGAGATCTTTTCTAGGTAGCAATGGAATTTGATACTGTGGCGTGTAAGTACTGTTGGCTGCATCCATGGAGCTATAAGCGAACAGAAGAGCAAGAGATTAAAAAACACTGGACAGTAAGAAACTGGTGTGTGATTTAGGTGGATCACTTACAAGAGGCCTGTAATCTGTGTAGTACAAATGAAATAGGTTAAACAATAAGTCTTTGGACTGACACTTTGCTGGCATTAACACAAAGCACCAAACAGGCAGCTAAAATTGAAATCACTTAATTTCACTAAGTTTTCTGACAAATAAAAAGCTTCCTGGGAAGAAAGAGGTTGGATGGAATTTTCACATCATTATCATTATTTTTAGTTCAAAATCTTACTCCATTCCATAGTGATAACCCACTACACGGACGCAATCTCACTTGATTCAAAGTCAGTGTGTGCTTCAGCGGATGCAGTTTGAGCCACTGAGACCTGTGCGTGCTTATAGCACAAATGAGCATGACGCTGTGCGTGCATTGGGGAGGTGGCTGCTTTGTATTCCTAGTGTTGGCTTTCGTTCACTTCTTCCCCAAACATATTAAGCTCTGAATCCGTGACCTACAATGTGAAGATAACAGGGCCCCAGCTTTCAAACTTCATGTAGTTTGGGTCAGGGGAACCAGGAAGGCCAGGCTGGAACTCGGGAAGCTGCAGCATCCCGCTCTCTGATTTCCTTGAAGGTTCCATTATTTAGAATTCAGTTTAAAACTCATATACTCAGTACTTTATAAAAATAAAAATGTAATCTGCAAACTCCTTAAATGTCCTCTTTCTTTTTGAAATGCAACTTTGATATTTGAGCATTAATTCGGTACTCATGCTGGAACAAATTAAAGCTACCAACTGTAAATAGAAACCTTAAGAACTTTAGAAACCACAGAATTCCGGGGTTCTTTCTTGGTGTCTTATCAACATGTCTGAGGGTTTGTTTTGACACATTTTGTACAGATTATACACAGGAATGCTAGATTTGTTAAAGATACATGAGAGATGAAATAAGGAGGCGTTATTGTAGCTGGCTTCCGTAGAGGAGGCCATGGTGGAGAGTATTTGGAAGACAAGCCACGGAACTGTTGTTGGTGTGGACAGTATTTAATGACCAGCTGTGTAATCATCACAGACAAATCTATTTCCCAGCCTTATATCAGAACACGCATTAATTTCTAGTTGGGCTGAGCTATTAAAGTTCAAGATGTTTATATGTTTTTTTCCTAAATTTCACTTTACAGTAACTCATTTGAGACTAATTTGACCAAAATGGTATTCAAAATGTTGTGTATAAATGTCCACCTGAATATATTTCTCCCTTAATTTCTAACTTTTCAGGCTGGGTAAGAAGTTTTCTGTTAAGGCTTATTCACTCCAAGGCAGGATATCTTTTGTTGCCAACTAGTTAGGATGCAGGAGGACGGAATCCCAGGCTCTAGAGCTTTTTGGGAGAATTATTGCCTGGATTCCAACTTTATGGCTCAAGCCTGTAATGGATGAATTGCCCTCCTTCTGAGGGCACAGATTTCAGGTAGGGTAAATCTCGGTGTGGGTGTGGGTATTTATCCTTTGAGTTTACGTAGTTCATACTTTATCGTAAATGAAGAACTATTAAAGTGTTTACTTGAAACTATGTCATTAAACTTAACTATTAGAAGAATGAACAAAGAGGAAAAGAGTCGGGGGAGGAGGATCTGTGACTTGCACAACTAGGACAAAGCAAAGCAAGGACGAGAAAACTCGAGCTCAGCGGCAGTGAAACTGGTAAACAATGCCGGCGGGCATATGACTTCCATGCTGGAAGGTAGCTGCGGTCTGTAGTTCTCTTTGAGAAGAGGCCTCAGTAGCCAATGCCTTTGCCACAGTTTATTTCGTAGATTTAAACACGTCTAAGTATTGTTTAGCTCTGCGGGAACGAAGTATTTGTGTTGTAAGCATCTCAGTTTTTGCCTCCAGCCGTGTAAGTGAAATGAGTGTGTTTTGTGGATAAACCTCATCAGCTCTTAAGTCCAACTGACCGTCTGTCTGTATTAAACCAATTTCTCCTACTCTTGAAAATCTATCAGTCTAGCTTGAGAGACAGCAATGTATGTGAAAGTTG